>CM022298.1:15264474-15813178 GCA_011799875.1 Thinopyrum elongatum | reverse complement strand
GGGCGACTGGCTGTTTTGTGGGGGGGGGGGGGGCTGTTACTGACCATCCCTCCAAGCCCCGCCGCAACAAAGAACCCCGGCGATCCCCTGCACCCCCACCCGTAAGATAGATAATGGGGCAATTTCTTCTCCCTAAATAGATGGTGGGGCAATGACTTCTCCGGTGAGATTTTTTTTCTCTACGGTGGCTTCCCCTGAGATAGAAGGAAGAGGGGACTGATGCTTGAAAGAGTTGTAGGTACCTCAAACAACAAAACCGAGAAACCAATCGAGTATAAATACTCTCTCGCGTTCGGTGCGGTGAGAAAGCGGCCGCGTCCGCACACAGATCCCACACGCTCCCCTTCTCTTCTCTTCCCTGGCACGCCACCGCCGCCGCCGCGGCGAGCGATTCCGATGGCGGCCACGGGCGGCGGAAGCGGAGGCGGTGGCCGCCACTGGCTCGAGGCGGAGACGCCCGACTTCCGCACCCGGATGCGCCGCCACTACCTGTGAGCAGCGCCACCACTCCTCCCTCCCCCTTCTCCTCAGTCCGTGCCGCGTCTGCCCTCTACCTGTTCCCTCCGCGATCGTGCGCCTGGTAGCTCGAATTTCCGGGGATTCTCGGTCCCCGTTCAGATCTGGGTGGTCGGATCGATTGGGATCGAACGGATCGGTCGAGGGCTTAGGGTTTCGCTCGCTTGGCCGATTACTCGCAGCCGTTTCTGGACAACTCCTGCTTGCGTCTGCTTTCGTTGCTCG
The DNA here is from genome assembly GCA_011799875.1 of Thinopyrum elongatum. Taxonomy (NCBI): domain Eukaryota; kingdom Viridiplantae; phylum Streptophyta; class Magnoliopsida; order Poales; family Poaceae; genus Thinopyrum; species Thinopyrum elongatum. The sequence goes on along the minus strand of CM022298.1, from coordinate 15,812,437 downwards.
GTGAATCCACTAGATGTGTTCTGTACGAGGCTAGCTAGATGGGTTCGTCGGTAGTACTGGAGCTCAGCTTGGTTTTGATCTGGAGGCAGGAGGGTTTCCGTTACTTGATGTGTTGGTAATGCTGTTTAGTTGGTTAGGGCTCCAGCCAAATACATTCATCTTATTGCTTCGTTTCACCATGTGTCTCAGCTGTGTTTGACAAATCTTTTCGTAATGAAACTAGTTTGGTTATGCAGAAAATGGAAACTGTTCTACGCTGCTGCCGGGTGGCGGGTTTGTTAGTATTCATGGTTAATTGTGAGACCAATTTGAGTAAATTCAGAAATTTGAAATTGTTCTGATAAAGTTGCATATGAGTTGAGCTCATGTTATAAAATTGTTCTATTATAATACCAGATCTTGCTTTGATGTATCTTAACCCAATTTCCTTCTAAATTTTTTCAGACCTGCCAAACTGGCCTCATTTTTTCAGCCCAAGTATGCCCCCAATTCCCCGGAGGCCCAAACACTTATTGCCAAATTGGAGGAGGATCAATTCAGGGGGACAAACAGTAAGTTGTGTTTATCCGCTCGTGCTTCCTGTCGATCAGCCTTTTCATGTGTTTCTGCTAGTTAATTGGACAGCGCAGGGAACTAGGCAGTAGCCTAGTGGCAAGGGTTGCAGTGGCGCAACCTGCGCCCAGGGTTCGACTCCCGTCGGGAGCGGATTTCTGGCACCTCACTCGGGTGGGCTCCTTCTATAAAAATATGTCCTGGTTGCTAGTGCCCATGGATCTTTTTTTTATAATTGGACAACGCATGGAAGCAATGTCACACAGCTGCAATTACGCATTAGATGTTTTCTTTACTTGCTCACGTTTTAAATTTGATTCATTATGTGGCATGCTGTCCAGTTATATGTTTCTGCTAGTTAATTGGACAACACGAGGAAGCAACATTACAAAGCTGCAATTATGCATCAGGTGTTTTCTTTACTTCGCTCACATTTTTAATTTGATTCTATGCCATGCTGTCCCGATTTAATTTAATTTTCCATTTGTGCAGGTAGAGTACCTGAAAAAAATATCTGACAAGGTGGTCACTGTGTTGAGAAATAAAAGTGGCGAGCTACAACGACGAGCGCAATTACATAGCCAATTGCAACAGGCTAATGAAGCACAGGCTTTACATGGAGGCAGTTCTTCTGTAATGCCAGAGGCAGTGATGGTGGCTAGTCCAAGGCCAACTTCTCAGTCTATGATACCTCAAACTTCAGGCCTAGTGCCAAACTAGCACATGCTTCACCCTTGCACGTCAAACATGCAGATTGAGGTTGAGAAAAAGCACCATGGTCAGGATCACTGTCCAAACTTTCAACCCATGGGAATCAATAGAGCAGGGCCGAGTGTCCAGTCCGGTCCATGGCCGATGCAGTCAGGAGCCAGTCAGAGTGAGAGCCAATACATGGCCAGGCAACCGCAGGCTACAAATTTTGTTGGCTACAGCCTAGCAAGTGGGTCAAACCCAGTTATTTCTCCAAATTCTCAGCAAAATCACCTACTTGGCCAAAATGATAGTGCTATAGGAGTGCGACAGCCACAGATGACAAGGTTGAATCAAATTTTGAGAGCCAATCAATAAGAGATGGGCACGCAAAGGTACCAAATGCTTGGAGCACAACAAGCCGATGTCTCCAAGATGCAGCCTGGTCAGCTTAGAAGATGGAATAATCAGCAGGATTCTAGGCAAACAGGCCTGTTTTATCCACCATTCAAGGCATGTGAACCTGAGCCCATGACTCCACCTGTACAACAGATTCCCGGTGCTCAGCAAAGCACTTTGCTTTGTCAGAACTCTCAGATTCCAGGTACCTAAGCTGCTTTATTTAACAAAAAATGTGAATGCCATAAAACTTCAATCATTGTTTCCTTCAATTTTGTTTGTTTTTCTCAAGTTACAGTGTCTAATATTTCAGCTACGATGGGGAGTGCTAGAGAATATGATCTCAAGGAGGAAATATTTTGTAAGGTGAGAGAATCCTCTATTTTATGGTCCCTCCATATCAAAATATAAGACGTTTAGCCTACAAAAACGTCTTATATGTTTGTATGGAGGGAGTATATGTGTATTATCTGTTCTTATATCTATAGATATATTCCTAATATGTGGTAGTTATGCATAGTTGCTTTAGTAAACCTAATTTAGTAATTAAGGTTTTTCTATATGTAATGGGATATTGTGTTTACTTGAACCTGTATTTCAATGCAGAAGCCTTACTAGCTGAATGACCAAATCAAGTTGATGAGTTGTTGTGTTGATGGTTGTTTTGTTAAATTTGTACAGCTCGGCCTAATTGTATTACTGCAATATTTCATTGCAGATCAAGTCTTGGAAAGATTCTTATTTTCCCCAGTTTTTGGAACTGGATCGTAGAGTCGTTCTTCCAACACTAACATAGGTCACTTGTTCTATTCCTAGAGATGAATCTTCATTCATTGATGATTTTGCGCATCTCTGTCACTTAAACCCTTGGTTCCATCTCCATATAGGAACAATTCTCATCACTACCTGAAGCAAAAGCTAATCAATACAAACGCAAAGCCGATTTCAAGAAATCAATCAGAAGGATACTGAATTTAATGTCGTTGCAGAAGAGTGATGTGCACGAGGGTTTGAAGCTGGACCTCCCCAAGTACGAAAAACTCATATATCATTTCCTGGCTCTTCTTGAGAGGAATAAAACTTGCCAACCAAAGATGAATACAGGATATCAGTTGCAGAATTGTGAAGAGCAGACTAAAGTCATCAATCTTACTGGCAATGCATCCCCAACCAGTGGTGGTAATAAAAGGTAGGTAAAAGCGATATTAAGATCAACTCTTCCTTTTGCTTCAATTCTATGTATTTCTTTTCAGATAATAAAATAGAACGGTAAGATATATTGAATAGCTGAAACTGTCAACAAAACATGTCATCCTTAATAGCTCAAATAGTACTTCCTTTTTGTTTATAACATTGTAAAGTAACCAACGTCATTAGCAATTCTGCTTTTACCCTTACACAATTTATTTACTGTGTTTAGCCTTTTTCATTTGCAGTAGAAAGCAAAAGCAACCTGCAGATGCAAGCATTTTGCAGTCAGGGCAAACAACTATGGCTAGAACTCTACCACCTCATCAACAAAGCAATGTCAACCACTTGCTAGGAATACCAAGTCCTTCTTTCTCTTCACCAGGGTCAATGCAGTCTTGGTCCTCCAGTATGCTCGAGTCCTTGAGCCCCTCACCAGTTGCAAATCCATTGGTAGCACCAGCATCACCCAGTGCTCCAGTGCCCATGATCTCAATGGACGTTGACAGCATAACTGCCTTCTTGATGAATGGCAATGCAGCACCACCACCACCACCAAAAGCAAATGGTTCTAACCAAGTCACTCCTACTGAATCAATAACACCAGCCTCATCACTTCAGGCAGACATAGCAGCTGGTCATGGAGAGGTTCAGGCGCGAGGTGGAGACGGAACACCGGTGACTAAGAAGCCCATCGACCGCCTATTGGATGTGGTAAGTGTACCACATGGCTGAGCTCAGTCACAGTTCATGAATTGTTGTAATCACTTAATACTGACAATTCTGTGCTAATTTCGTATGTAATATCAGATAAGGCCTTCATCACCGTCAGCACTACGCAGCTCTGCCAATTCAATTTTGTCTTTCCTCAGCATCAGCGACGTTGTAGCACATGGGAAAATCGGCACAATTTTGGATTGCAAATCCTCCTTGCAGCAGCGGGGTGGATCTAATACTGTGAACAAACTGAAGTGAGTTTTCAATCATACAGTATCACGATCTGAATTACTACTGCTGGGAAGCATGGATAGCAGTTGCATGTCATTTGGGTGTGATGCCTCGGACTCTGGATCAAGCAGGGAGGTAAACATTAAGAGGCAGAAAACACAGGTAAAACAATTGATCATTAGTTTCTTAAGTTTCCAAAAAATCCAGTGCTATCAGTTCTCATGTCAATTGGAGCACGCACTTGATTTTCTGTTTGTCGTCACTTTATAACACTAACATGTATACTTTGAATAATTCTTGGCAGAATGGTAATGAGGCTCTGTTGGAAGAAATCAAATCTATTAACAGCACACTGATCGATACAGTGGCCAGCATATCTGAATACTGTGGTATGGATGGGATCTCCCCTGCGATGGTGGGACAAGAATCAAACTATCTTACAACGCTGTGTCGCTTTCACCGACCATGAAATCTCTCTTTGCGACATCTGAATCGATACTTTGGATTTCAGAGTATATTCACTTGCTACACGTTACGCTGCACCCCGCAGGTCCGTACCCAATGCACTGATTGTTTCTCTGACTGATGCAGTCTATTGTCTTGCCCGTGAAGCTATTCGTCCCAGCAGATTATCCAAGCAGCTCTCCGGTGCTCATCAATGACGAAGGAGATGAGGCGCCAAGGTGAGTTGATCATCAGGTCCACACTTTTCTACTTCGTACTGCTGCTCATCAGGTATGTCCAAATCTGCCCCTACTTCACAAGAGTTTCTTCCTACCCGCAGGAAGAATTCCAGTGCCATCTCGTCCTCGGCCGACGCGGTGTTCTGGCACACCCTCGACGGTCTCCCGGAACCCCGATCGATCGAGGCGATAGCCAGGGCGTGGGATACCTGCGTCTGGAAGGCCGTGACGCATTTTGCGCACCGGCAGGGTGGAGGGACGGTCAGCTCAATGTTTGGCGGGTGGGAGAGATCAAGGTTTTGGATTTCGAATGGACAAATTTTCTCGTGGGGGGGCGATATTCACGGTTACCACGGTTACCGAGAAATTCCGAACATCTTTCGGACAAAATTTATAACTGAATTTTGAATTCAAATTCTTTTAAACTAGGTATAGAAAAAACTTGAACTAATATCATACAGAAAAGTGGTAGTAGCTCAGTGGAAAGTCTACTACGCCCGCGCGAGGTGGTGTGAGGTTGCGAATTCGACTCCTTGTTTCTTCTTCTTTTTTTTAACTTTTTCTACTTACCTGTTCTGAAAATTAAAAAATAAAAGCTGAGAGAAGAGGACTCGAACCAGGTAACTCTCGAGGCACAAAACACATGCATACCACTACGCCACATCCAAGGACGTTGTTAGAATAAGGATGCTACCCTAGTTTACCAGAGTTTGAGCGTTTAAATTCAAAATATTCAAAATTTTCAAAAAAAATTGCTGGGGATTGGTAATTCTCGTGGGGCGGCTAGAAACGCGGATACCGCCCGGTATCCGAATTTTCCAGGCAGTACCCAAAACCATGGGAGAGATGCGCCACCGCATGAGAAACGAATCAGATTTAGGATGTCATGTCACACATCTGTGGCTTGCTTGTTGTAGGACAGAACAGACAGTAAGGTGAGTCTGTACCCATACTCTTTAGTCCTTAAATAGATACAGCACATGTAGGCCTAGGGAAAGAAATTAGCCGGGAGTAGTAGCAGAAACGTAGAGGCTCTGGTTTTCGACATCTGGGGCAGGGCATATTTCTCGATGGTCATCCAGATAGATGTAAACACCGATGAATGTCAGCTCGATGTTTGGCGGGTGGGAGAGATGCGCTGCCGCATGAGAAATTCATCAGATGTCGGATGTCACACATCCGTGGCTTGCTTGTTGTAGGACAGAACAACAGTAAGGTGAGTCTGTACCCATACTCTTTAGTCCTTAAACAGATACAGCACATGTAGGCCTAAAAGAAATTGCCGGGAGTAGTAGCAGAAACGTAGAGCTCTGGTTTTCGACATCTGGGGCAGGGCATATTTCTCGATGGTCTCCAGGGATGTAAACACCGATGAATGTCAGCTCGATTTTTGCGGGTGGGGAGAGATGCGCTGCCGCATGAGAAATGCATCAGATGTCGGATGTCACACATCCGTGGCTTGCTTGTTGTAGGACAGAACAAACAGTAAGGTGAGTCTGTACCCATACTCTTTAGTCCTTAAACAGATACAGCACATGTAGGCCTAGGGAAAGAAATTAGCCGGGAGTAGTAGCAGAAACGTAGAGGCTCTGGTTTTCGACATCTGGGGCAGGGCATATTTCTCGATGGTCATCCAGGTAGATGTAAACACCGATGAATGTCAGCTCGATGTTTGGCGGGTGGGAGAGATGCGCTGCCGCATGAGAAATTCATCAGATGTCGGATGTCACACATCCGTGGCTTGCTTGTTGTAGGACAGAACAAACAGTAAGGTGAGTCTGTACCCATACTCTTTAGTCCTTAAACAGATACAGCACATGTAGGCCTAGGGAAAGAAATTAGCCGGGAGTAGTAGCAGAAACGTAGAGGCTCTGGTAGGGCAGGGCATATTTCTCGATGGTCATCCAGGTAGATGTAAACACCGATGAATGTCAGCTCGATGTTTGGGCGTGGGAGAGATGCGCTGCCGCTAAGAAATTCATCAGATGTCGGATGTCACACATCCGTGGCTTGCTTGTTGTAGGACAGAACAAACAGTAAGGTGAGTCTGTACCCATACTCTTTAGTCCTTAAACAGATACAGCACATGTAGGCCTAGGGAAAGAAATTAGCCGGGAGTAGTAGCAGAAACGTAGAGGCTTTGGTTTTCGACATCTGGGGCAGGGCATATTTCTCGATGGTCATCCAGGTAGATGTAAACACCGATGAATGTCAGCTCGATGTTTGGCGGGTGGGAGAGATGCGCTGCCGCATGAGAAATTCATCAGATGTCGGATGTCACACATCCGTGGCTTGCTTGTTGTAGGACAGAACAAACAGTAAGGTGAGTCTGTACCCTTAGACAGATAGATACAGATGTAGGCCTAGGAAAAGAAATTAGGGGAGATGATAACCATCTTGGGTCCAGGGCAGTAGCAGAAATGTAGAGGCTCTGGTTTTCGGCATGTGTTGTTGATGGTGATCCCAGTAGATGTAAAAGGTTGTTTCGGAAGGGATAGATAGATGTAGTGTGGTTGACAGCAATGAATGACAGTCTAGGATGAGTAGCAGGGGAAATTGTTTTGCAATTGTGGAGTCTGAAAACAAGGAAACAACAAAGAATGAGCAACTGTAGATATGCGTATGCCTACCGACTTCTGTTTTTTTTTATTTTTTGAGGCAAACTCTGAAGCTCTTTATTGCATCGTCACAACGTTTACAGGGACGAAAGAGAGACCATCGGGCTGGCCTAACCAAACATGGCGGCCAGGCCCTAGGGATAATGCATGCTTCGCGAGTTTGTGAGCCTCGATATTCGAGCTCCTAAATTCATGAACTATATTACAGGAAATAAAAGTAGCTTTCCTAATTATGATTTCTTGTGTGATCGCTCCGTACTTCGCCGCACTCTTTTGCTTGATATCATCAACGATCACCTGGCAGTTTGAAGCCACATGGATCTTCCTCTCATACAGGTCATCTGCTAGAGCTAGTGCTTCTCTGACAGCCGAAGCCTCTAGTATCGTCGGATCTGATATGTATGGAAATACTGTTGTGGATGCACCCAGGAAATTGCCATCTTGGTCTCTACACAAGGCACCCACAGCACCCAATGCGCCTCTGCCAACAGCAGCATCGACATTTACTTTCACCAAATCATCAGGAGGAGGAATCCATTCAGTTGCACGATGAGCAGTCGAACGAGGAGCCAAAGTCCTCGGTGTCTCGGTCTCCCTTATGTCCCTCAAAAAAGATTGCACGAAGCCATGTGTAGCTGCCGGACTCTGATAAATAACTTCATGGATAGCTTTGCGTCGGGCTCCCCAAATAGCCCAAAGGGTAACTGTCAGCGTAGTAAAATCCACCTGTGATGACGCTTCATACATTGAAAGCGGCCACAACCTGGCATTACCATCTCCGATCGAGCTCATTTTCTCTACTATCTCCTCTCCCGACAACGCCCACATACTCCTCGCCATTGAGCATTCAAGCAATGCATGCCGCCAAGGGTCCTCAGCACCGCAGAAGTGACATGAGCTTGTTGGTGACATATTACGATGGTGAAGGAGGCTCACTGTGGGTATAGAGCTTTGAGCCAAGCGCCATAAAAAGTTCTGCAGCTTCGACGGAACCTGTAGACTCCACAGATTTGTCCACCCCTTGCTGTCAGCTTGTAAATTAGAGATACCTTGCTGCCCATTCAACCACCCTTCCCTGCTCAACTTAGTTTTTTGGATCATATCGACTTCTGTTGCAAGTTCAAAGAGGTAACAGGCTTGGGTTGTTTTCGGTCTTATTCTGATGGGACAAGAACGAGAGTCCAGTTTTCAGCCCGTTCTCGCAGGCCGGCGCATTTAGCAGTAGCTGTGCAGGACCAGTTTTTTCCTTCATTTTTTCTTTTTCCTTTTTTTATCGGTTATCTTCCGTTTTATTTTTTTTATTTTTCAAAAATTGTTCGGAATTTTTAAAAATATTCGTTCTTTCAAAAAATGTTTGGGAATTTCAAAAAATATTCATGTTTTCAAATATTGTTTAGAATTTTAAAAAAATTCTGTTTTCAAAATTTGTGCACAAATTCAAAAAATGTTCGCATTTTAAACAATTGTTCACAATTTTTAAAAATGTTCGCGCTTTAAAAAAAAATCAAAACCGACCAAAAAAAGTGCACGCTATAGTGCACCCAAGTTGCTATAGTGTCTGGCTTGCTACAGTACCGAGTCACTACAGTGTGCGTGACGGTCATACAGATAAAAAAATGCGAAACCATTTGCTTAATGGGTTGGCCCAGTCGCACGCGCCTGTGCGTGGCGTCACTATTTGACGCAGAACGCGTCATATAGGGCGTGTTTGGTTGCAGTAGTGAACAGTACCTGCGTTGCATACACATCTCAAGCCAGCCTGGCTCTGAAAAAACAGCCTCATATGCGACATCTGCAAGTTGTTTGGTTGCCTGCATATGGACTTCCTGCATTAGGGGATCAACTTTGGCACGTTGTTTGGTTGCCTGCATTGTCTCGGCGCATACAACTACACGTTGTTTGGTTGCCCGCATGGGGTATGATTAAGAGCTAGCACTTGCACTTAACACACAGGGTTAAGAGCTAGCAGAGGAAGGGGGAGAAGAAATGCAGTGTGAGCCGGACCATGGCGACTGCGGTGGATAGTGGCCATGGCGCCGTGTCCGACATGACGAGCATGGAGTCGTGGGCGAGCGACCCCGTCGGCGGCACGGCGAGCGACACCGTCGGCGAACTAGTTGCGGTGCTCGTGCAAAGACAGTGGACAGGGGAGGAGAATGCAGTGCTCGCGCCATGGTATCGTCCGTGCAGTAGGACGAGAGAGGAGGCCGGGATGATCGACGACGGAAACGACTCCAGTGTAGTGGGACGAGAGAGAGGAGGCCAAGATGATCGACCCCGTCGGCGGCGCGGCGAACTGCAGTGTGCGCGCCATTGCAGCTTCAGTGCAGTAGGAGGACGACAGAGAGTAGGCCGAGATGAGCGACGCCGGAAACGACTCTAGTGTAGTAGGACGCGGGCAAGGAGATCAAGGGGAAGGGCGTCGGCGTCGAGAGGGACGAATAGGAGGGCTCTGAACAGAGGACAGAGGAGCTCGACATGGCGGCGTGAGTGCACTAGACTGTTGTTCAAGGAGAGATGAAGCTACGATCGTCGAAACCAAAAACTTGCAACACGAATATTGTGCGGAACTACGAGATTAGGCTGCTGGTCAAAGAAAATTTTAAACGATCGATCGTGCGCGACGAATCTGACAAAATTCTTCTAGAATAGCTCCAAACGGGAACACGAAATAAAGAACTTCCGGCCAACGAAACTACGAACCGATCGCCTGAATGGAACCGTAGCATCAAGGTGCATCTTTTTCGTGTAGAGCTTACCTCGAATCGAAGCACCGTTGTATAGATCAAAGGGACAAGGAAAAGAGGAGATTAGGGAGAAGCTTAATGGAGGTTGAAGAAGACCTCACCTAATCACCTCGCATCCCTCCAGTCTCCACTGGTACAAGGGCCCGCCTGGCTCCCAAGAAACTGCCAATCTGAGCGTTTTCGGGAGCCAGGCCCATAGGTGCTTTAAGTTCCGTGCGATGCAGGCCCAACAGTGAAACCACGCAACCAAACAGGTCTCTTCCTTCCCGCGCGGGCCTGGTTGGGCCTCATGCAGGCAACCAAACACGCCCATAGGAGCTCCCTGATATAAATGCCTGGAGGTTTCCACGGAGGGGGCGGCTCCTCTTGCCAGGTGACCGTCACTATTTGACACAGAACGCGTCATATCGGAGCTCTCTGATATATATGCCTGGAGGTTTCCACGGAGGGGGAGGCTCCTCTTGCCAGGTGACGGCCTGCTCAAGCAACGAGCACCGCTTAGTGGTGCATGCGTTCCCTTACTTCTACCCGTCTTACCAACTCTCTTTTGCCTAAAAATTGCAGTCTCTATTTGTTTCTTACATATCTTATCAATTCGTTTTTAATTATTTGTCATCGAGGGGCCATTGTCCGGTTAAATGGGATGTGGTGTGTAGGCATAAGATTTATGGAGGGCTCGGTCTCACTTGTCTCGATGCCATGAACTCCGCTATGAAGATGAGACGAGCTTGGCTCGCCAGGACTGCGCATGACATTCCATGGCATCACCTTGGAGTGCCCCTAAATGATGATGACAGAACAAGATTTATATCTGCTACCAAGGTTGTTCTGGGAGATGGTAAATGCACCTTATTTTGGGTCGATTGCTGGCTTGATGATGCTCCGGTTGCTACCATGGCCCCTGATATTTTGAAGGTCGTTCTAGATCAGATCAAAGGTAAACACACGGTGGCTGATGCTCTCTCTAATGGTCGCTGGATACATGACTTCAACCCCCACCTCACAATTAATTTGTTCATACAACTCTTTAATCTGTGGGAAGCAGTGCATGGTATCCAAATGTTTGCACTTAATAGTCTAGAAAAAGAATCCCACACCTCCACATGATGTAGCAGAGACCAAGTACAAATCTGGTGACACGGCATATGGCTAATCTTCAAAATATTTCCCACCAAAAAAGTACCTAATATAATATGTCATGTACAACAACACGATTTGGTTATCTCTAAAAAGTTCTATCTATAATCTTTTATAAGTTTAGCAAAAAGGAATGAAGAAATTAGAAAGAGTATATCTATTGCTTTACAGATGTTCGATACTTCCTAAATGCTTCGTAGTGCAGCCATACTGTTTGGAGTGATCGAGCGCACCCTACGTCTGCCCGTCCGATGCGAATCAAACACGCACAAATGTGGTCCCACGTGGGGACATCAGGGATGGTGAGCAGCTGGCATTTAATGCATTAGAGGAGGAGAGAGGTAGCAATTGATACATTTTATTGTCAATAGTACGAGCGGCTACACGTGCAGATCAATATCTCCTGATGCATTTATTTTCGTTTTGTAATATTTCAAAAAGCTAAAATTTTCTATAGGAACGTCAAAATTGAGATCCGTTTTCACCGTTAGTTTTCTCGCGACGCGCTATCCAAAACTAGATCACGTATGAGTATTTTTCGATGAACTTTTTTTCAAAAGCAACTTTGACGCTAAATAGGGCAACTTTAGTGCTACATAGAAGCAACTTCCTTGCATTGTGTGTACTAGTGAATTCACCTAGTATTCTTCTAATTTTCCTACCGTGGCTACTAAGTTGTCTACCGGTAATGCTTAGTTGCCTACTATCGCTAATTAGGTGCCTACAAAACTATGAAAGTTGCCTACCGTTGATGCTTAGTTGTCTGCTATCAATTACTAGTATCCTACCATGACTGATAAGTTGCCTATCATTGCTAATTAGTTGCCTACAATACATTTAAAGTTGCTATCATTGTTGTGAAGTTGCCCTCCTCTGAATCTAAGTTGCCTACAATGCTATGACGCTACATGACACTCATGTTTAGTTGCTTGCTGTTGCTAACTAGGAGGGTTGCTATTACGCGTGCGCGCGTGCGAACGCTCGATTTCCGACAGGCTGGAATCTCCCGATTTGGAAAGCAGGCAGCGGGTTACGTAGAGGATTACGGGAAGGGTTATGGGCTGATTAGGGTGGGCCCCCCTGAAAATCAGGGGGGGGGGGGGGGAGATTACATGTAGATTAATGGGTGGGCCTGAAGCCTGTGCACGTTTTCGCTGGGCTTTGCATGCATGTGGTGGGGTCCAACACGATACAAGGGAGGCTGTCGGAGGGTGCGAGGCTTTGGATCGATTTGATCGCTCCAACGAGTGAACGCGAAGGAGCTTTTCCGGCTAACTAGTTGCGTACATTACCGTTAAAAATTGTCTATTGATGTTTCTAAGTTGCCTACCTCTGAATCTTAGTTGCCTAAAGTACTGGAAAGTTTTCTATGCACCTTGAGATAATATCAGGATACTCACTAGTCATGGTAGGAAACTTAAGATAAACACTAAGCAACTGTTGGAAATATGCCCTAGAGGCAATAATAAAGTTGTTATTATGTTATTTCCATGTTCATAATTAAGTTTATATTTCTGTGCTATAATTGCAATGGTTCTTGAATATGAGATTCAGAGGAATCAGTGCCCTGCACACTGACTATGATATGCTTTTCCAAAAGGAAAGAACCCATTTTTGAGAGAGGGACTTCCCTAAGCCCCTTCTTGTCAGCAAGGAGCTGAATGCTGCTGTTTTTCGCTGATAGGTCTTCCACTTTCGTTTATTCAACCCTGAATCTATGACTCATTCGACCTGCTTTTGCAATTGCATAGTCATTTTTGCATCCAGCATGTTGGATTTTTGTAAGCTATTTTGCTCAATTTTCTGTGGATTCAACCAATGGGGGTCTTCATAATTCTTTCAAATGGCATTGAAAGTGGCAGAGCCACAAACAATTTGTAGGGTGTGCCGCCTAAAAAAATCAGCATAACACACATAATGTGAAATCGACCAGAAAAGGAATACAAACAACTCTATTAGAAGAATCCCAAAGTTTTGGGTGGCTTATCCTGAACTCGGTTTTTCCAGGATATTGATTTTTCCCCCAAATTTCAACATCACGCACGTCACACAAGAGAGATGCAGTGGTCATACGGGGCGTGAGGGTTGATCGGCCCCACGCGGCTTGCTTCAAATAGTGCGCAAGGCAGCCAATAGATGCGATTTATCGACCGGCCGATGCATAGCACCGCCCAATTCGAAAACTCAGTTTTCCCATGATACAAATTTTACGGTGGATTTATACAAGAGAAAAAAGTTGCAAAACTTGCCCAAGTTGGAACTCGAATCAGGTGTATTTTTGAATTCAGAAAAGCTCCAAGAATCGAATCACCCATAAAAAAAAATTTGAACGATAGGAAGTGACTCCAAATCATGAAACTCGTTACAAAAAACTCAAAGTAGTAGTGGAGTATAAATACTCGGTCGCGTTCTATGCGGTGGCTGAGAAGCGATGAGCGCCACATGAAGAGAAGCTACGGCCGCATACGCGATGTCTTGCATCACTGGGTTCGATTCCAAGCTGCCAATTTTGGTTTGGTAGCTACTTTGCCTACGTGGTTTAAGGATGCACGTACGCTGGTTGGATCGAACTTGAACCTTACTTGTCCGACGTCCCTTCCTTGTTTGAAAAAAGAAAAACAGAATTGATTCATACGTGCGCACGCGCACGTACACAAACAGCACTGCTGGGTGCCGGCTGCTTCAAACGCACGCACTCACTCTCCATGTTAGTTAGATCGACGTCACTGCTCATGTATGAGCACACAAACATCGCAGAGAAAGACAGTAAATAAAACATAGATGATTTGGTCGCAGTTCGCGCTAAGCGTCTAAAGTTTTAAGTCGCACATACATGTGGTGTGGTAGTAGCACAGCTCTCCATGCATGAGGTTCTGCCATTTAGGAAACCATGGAACCCCTCCCTTAGGCTGCCCGTAGTGGGAGTATCATAACTAATATCATGCATGCTAACTATGCAATTTTGATGAGGTGACATTAAATTAAATGAAGAAAGAGAGAGTTGAGTATCAGGCTGGTCGTAATGGGAGTATTATAGGTAGTATCATGCATGTCTAATAAGCAATGTTGATGAGGTGGCATAGAATTAAATGAAAACAAGATGCTTGAGTATCATATCATGATACCATATCATATTAAATGATGTGCTAATTTGTGTCATGCATAGCAATAAATGTAGTCCTATATGATACCAACATATGATACCATGCATTACGGATGTAGTATCATACGCATGATACTAGTATATGATACACCCCATTACAACCAGCCTCATATTATGATACCGTATCATAATAAATGGTATGCTACTATGTGTCATGCATGACAATAAAATAAAATTATCTAAGATACTAATCTATGATATTATGCATTGTGAAGGTAGTATTATATACTAGTATCATATGCATATGCATGATTCTAACGTATGATGCTCCCGACTGCGAGTAGCCTTGTATGGTGGTTACCTCCTTGGTGCCTTGCGGTATGGGACTAAAATACCCAACGCGCATGCACAGTAGCCATGCATGCATGAGGCCCTTTCTCTTTCTTAGCTTAGCTGGACGCCGGCTCGTATGCTCCCTCCTTGTGCTTGCTGAGCTAGGCCCAACAGTGACCCCGTCACATGCATCGATCGGTTAGGACCACCATGCAATATTGTGACTATTAGAATGTGTGTACCATGCATGTGTGACGATGAGCAAGCAGGAATCTTTTTCCTGAAAAGAGGCCGGTTACATAGTACATCTGCCAGTGTCTCGTCTTTTTAGACCTTATCATATATATCCAACACAAGTCCATCACTGGGATACCGTCCCCGCCGCCACACCATCCCCGATTGAACAGACAACCACAGAGCAAAACGCCGCGCCGGGTGAAGATCTGGAGTACCTTTATTCATCGGCGCTGTCACCTTCGCCGGCGCCAATGCGTCGAGCGGCCGAAAAACATAAACTACTAAGGCCCTAACCCTATAGCTACACGGATCCACACGCGCGAGATCCGGCGACCCCCCTCAAGACCGACGACTGAGTGGTCGTCAGCGGAGGGGAGCCGCCGGAGACCGGCACCGGAAGGCTGGCCGCACTAGGCGAGATCTAGATCGCCTTTCTTTTCTTCCACGTATATTAATCTTTCTTTTTGAACACAATACAGACGCAAGCGCTCATATACACGCGCATACACTCGCCCCTATGAACGCACACACGCACACCCTACCCCTATGAGCACCTCCGAAAGACTGAGCCGGCATATCATCTTGAAATTTACGAAGTCGCCGTAGGCACCTCGTCGTCGACGGGAACGTCTCCTCCCACTGAATCCGCGTCGCCGGAAATCCTGAAATAAATCCAGGAATAAATGCGAGCACCAGGATTTGAACCCTGGTGGGCTGGGGATACCACAGTCTCTCTAACCATCCAACCACAGGTTTGTTCGCGTATATTAATCTTTCTGCCGTGTCGTGCACGTCAAAGATGATCGTATTTTTGTAATACTAATGTGCAAGCACAGCGATCGTGCTACAATATGATATCTAGGAGTCAAGAAACATGTTAGAGAGCACCTGGAACTCAGCTAGCTGAGATTTATCTATGGTCTCATTCACATGACATCATCATATATATTGGCTAGACTTTTTTCTTCTCCCCATGATTTGCACGTGTCATGTTGTTTTTTTGGGCTTGGCCTTTTGTTTCTCTGTAGCTCGTGCTAGAGCATACTACATACGAGTCTATAAGAGAAGCACATACGTCTTAGTGGGCTGGCCTGTACAACATATTTTAGTTTCCATAACACAGTTCTGGAGTGTTTTCTTCGCTGTCTTAAAAAAGAGTGTTTTCTTCGTTGATTTTCAGTTTTTACTTAATTCTGCAACAATCACCAGCATGATGCCTAGCATAGGATCTATCCTGGTTTTGTCCCATGCATTATTTATTTATTAAAAATCCATCAAATTGTCTTAAAAATGATGGAGTTTGCAGTTTGTCTATAGGGAATTGGTGGCTACTTCTATGCCTCGGCTAACAGTCTCCTTTTGTTGCTGGGGGATAGATTTTCATTAGCTATATGTACACAAAAAAAAAAAATACTATCTAGTTGGGTTTGTCATCACATAAAAAAAAGACGCATTTAGAAGACTGGCAATTGCAACCTGACTTCAAATACTTGCAGTTGCGACCCGATCTTGAAAACTTACAGTTGCGACCCGATCTTGAAAACTTGCAGTTATGACCCAGCCATGAAAACTTGCAGTTGCGATCGGACTTTGAAAACTTGCAGTTGTGACTCGACTATGAAAACTTGCAGTTGCGGCCCGACTTTGAATACTTGCAGTTGCGACGCGACCTTGAAAACTTGAAGTTATGACCTGACCTTGAAAACTTGCAGTTATGACCCGACCTTGAAAACATGCAGTTGCGACCCGACCTTGAAAACTTGCAGTTGCAACCCGACTTTGAAAACTTGCAGTTGCGACCAGACCTTGAAAATGTGCAGTTACGACCCGGCACTGAAAACTTGCAATTGCGAGCCGACCTTGAAAACTTGCGGTTGCGACCTCACTTTGAAAACTTATGGTTGCGACCAGACCTTGAAAACGTGCGGTTACGACCCGGCCTTGAAAACTTGCAATTGCGACCCAACCTTGAAAACTTGCGGTTGCAACCCGACTTTGAAAACTTATGGTTGCGACCAGATTTTGAAAACTTGTGGTTGTGACCCGGCCTTCAATACTTGCAGTTGCGACCCGACTTTGAAAACTTGTTGCGACCCGACTTTGAAAACTTGAAGTTGTGACCCGACTTTGAATACTTGCAGTTGCGACCACACCTAAAACCTTGCAGTTGCAACCCCACATGAAAGCTTGTAGTTGCAACCCAACTTGAAAACATTCAGTTGAGATCCAACTTGAAAACTTGCAGTTGCGACTAGATTCAAAAACTTGCATTTACAACCCCGACTTGAAAGCCTGCAGTCGCGACCACATTTGAAAAACAGTTGTCTGCGATCAGTTTTTGGAATCCTCGAGGTTGCGACTCTATCTAAAAATAAACACTTGCAACCTGGCTTGATGGATTGCAATTACCACCAAATTTGAAAAACTTTGTACTTGTGACCAGACTTAAAAACTTTGGTCACACAAATTTTTTGATTGAAAAACTCAGGGAACAAGCATTTCTACCGGAAAAGAGGCATGGGTTTTTATATCATTAGAATAAAAAAAGACACAAAAAAGATTAAATAAAAATGAGGAATAAAAATAAAAAATAAATTGAATGATGAAAAAGTAGGAAACAAAAAATAAAGAAAATGGAAAAATGGAAGAGAACAATGAAAAAAATAGTGAAATCCCTAATAAATCAATTTTTCAATCTATGGTAACAAATGAATATTAAGTTAAAAAAATGAATACACGAAATTAGGAAAAGGGAGAAGAGAGGAATAATGTTCTACTACATGTAGTGAAATAAAAAAA
Source organism: Thinopyrum elongatum (assembly GCA_011799875.1). NCBI lineage: Eukaryota > Viridiplantae > Streptophyta > Magnoliopsida > Poales > Poaceae > Thinopyrum > Thinopyrum elongatum. Next base: position 15,795,003 of record CM022298.1, on the reverse strand, counting down.
CAATTAATTATGAGAGAGAAAAATGAAAAGAAAGTCGTTACAAAGAGCTGACCCATGAAAGCTACGGTCAACAAATGACAATAACATGATTAAAAAACGAAAACAAGTGACAATAGCATGCAAGGAAGAATGCAAGCAGCTAGCAACTATTCGCATCCTTAGATCATATCCTCTTTCTCTTATTCGGCTGGGTAAAAAAAAGATGAAGAAAAGCCCATATAGCCCAGCTCCGTAAGCAAAATACAAAAAATGTACAGTACTCATTCATCTGGGCTACGCCCTGTACGAGACTAGAGCCGCGTCGCTCGGATAGAAAGGCCGAATCGACTACAACGCTAAAAAAAGACTACAATCTAATGTTTGACAGATCAGAAGGTCAAAAACGTGACTGAGACCATACTTAAAACTCACCTAGCTGAGTTTCAGCAAAACCGAACATGTTAAGAGAGAGAGAGAGAGAGATTTGTCTTCCTCAGACGTCGGTGGCTGAAGTCAAGTGCGGATGCTGACATACTGGAGCCCTTTACCCGTCCAAAAATCTATCTCGTATTAATTCCAGAAGAATGTTCGTCCTGATTTCCATAATCTATTTTACGTGGACACAGTTAATTTGTTCGCGAATTTTCTCGTACGTATATGGACGTTACGAGAGCCCTGTCCGTCACGGCATGCATTAATTTGCTGATGCTGAATATATATAGGGTTCCACGCAGCATCCGACGACCGACACAGCTGTCTCGAATCTCGTCTTCTTGCGACGACTCCATGGAAGTGCTAGTCTCCAGTCGTACCTCGTACGCGGAGCTCTCTGGCCCCATGGTGTGGGGTACCTATGCAAGTGCTATAGATCGTGCTACACCTATATAAGATGACTCCATGAAAGTTTCACTGGCATAAAAAACAGGAACCTACTCCTGCTATAGCTACTCCTGCTGTGCTACAAGTCATGGAGACCTCCCCTCTCCTTATGCTCGTCTCATTCGCTCTCCTCCTAGCCTTGCTTCCGCAGGACATGGCAGTGCCATCCCTCCTGCAAGAACAAGCGGGAGCCCTCCTCTCCTGGAAAGCCACACTCCAAAACCACCCATCGCTGCTGCAATCCTGGGAATGGAGAAACAATTCTGCTACCTGGCCATGCAGCTGGCATGGCATCAGGTGCAGCAAGCATCAACCAAGGCACCAAGAGGTGATCACGGAGATCTCTTTAAGGGGGCTGCGGCTAAAAGGGGAGCTCAACGCCCTCAACTTCACGGCGTTGGCAACCCTGACGAGCATCCAACTCTCAAACAATCAGATAAGGGGTTCCTTTCCACCTACTTTAGCATTATCCTTGCCAAAGCTGCGGCACTTAATGCTCCAGGAGAATGAGCTTTCCGGCGAAATACCAAGCCAAATAAAACAACTACGGGGTCTTGTAGTGCTAAACTTGTCCGTCAATCACTTCTCCAATCACATCCCTACCGAATTAGGATACCTAAAGAAGCTAGCCAAGTTAGATTTTTCCGACAACAACCTCACAGGCCCCATTCCAAGAAATTTAGTAAACTGTACGAAACTCACTACCTTGTACCTTGGTGGCAATCAATTATCGGGATACATTCCTCGAGAACTAGGTTACCTACTAAATTTACAAGGGTTGGCTCTTAGGCAAAACAACCTCATTGGTTCCATCCCTGGTACGTTTGGGAATCTCCTTAACCTCAATGGCTTGTACCTTCAATATAATCAACTTTCCGGGCATATTCCTCGAGAGCTAGGTTACCTGGTAAATCTAGAAGATTTGGAACTTAGTTATAACCAACTCACTGGTTCCATCCCCAATACCTTTGGAAATTTGACTAAGCTTACTAGCTTGTTCCTTTACACCAATCAATTATCTGGATATCTTCCTCGAGAACTAGGTTACCTGGTGAATCTAGAAGATTTGGAGCTTAGCGATAACACACTCATGTGTTCCATTCCCAATACATTTGGAAATTTGACTAAGCTCACTATCTTGTACCTTTATGATAATCAGTTCACCCGATATCTTCCCCGAGAACTAGGTTACCTTGTGAATTTAGAAGGCTTGCACCTTGGCAATAACAAGCTCATGGGGTCCATCCCCGATAACATTGGAAATTTGACTAAGCTCACGAGATTGTCCCTCTTTAATAACCAATTCTCCGGGCATGTTCCTAGAGAAATTGGTACCTTAATGGATCTTGTGGTCCTAGAACTCAGTGTTAACAATCTCTCTGGTCCCTTGCCACACGAGTTGTGTGCTGGAGGTCGGCTCAAGAATTTAACTGCATTTGACAACAACCTGAATGGTCAACTACCATCAAGTTTGGTACACTGCAGAAGCCTAGTTAGAGTTCGTCTTGAAAGGAATCAAATACAAGGAGATATCTCTGCTTTAGGAGATCATCCAAATTTGGTGTATATGGATATGAGCTCAAATAAGTTGTTTGGTCAATTATCTTATCACTGGGGGGAATGTCGTAATCTTACAAAGCTAAATATCTCAAACAACAACATTATGGGCAAAATACCTGCAAGTATGGGGCAACTGTCTCAGCTAAAGGTACTTGATCTTTCATCAAACAAGCTTGAAGGAGAGCTTCCAATTGAACTGGGAAATCTGCAAAATTTGTTCCAGTTGAGCCTCGCGGAAAATTTATTCCATGGAAGCATACCACAAGAAATAGGAACATTGTCCAATATGGAGTTGCTTGATTTTTCATCAAATAACCTAAGTGGTTCGATACAAGGTTCGATCGAGCACTGTTTAAAGCTTCGCTCATTGAATTTGAGTCACAATAATTTCAAAGGAAACATTCCTACTGCTCTTGGGGTGTTGCACAACTTACATGAACTGTTGGATTTAAGTGATAATTCACTTACTGGGGCAATACCAAGCCAACTTAGTGGTCTGTTCATGCTAGGCACTTTGAATCTTTCGCATAATGAACTTAATGGCTCAATCCCGTCATCTTTTGGGAGTATGGAAAGCTTGACATCCATTGATGTGTCTTACAATGAATTGGAAGGACCAGTCCCAGAGAGTAAACTCTTCCAAGCAGCTCCAATCCAATGGTTCATACATAATAAGATGCTATGTGGTGTAGTCAAAGGATTGCCCTCTTGTAGTAGTGCAACTCAGAGAAGGGGGGAACGGAAAGGATACAAAACACTTGTCCTAGCCATGGTTCCTGCCCTGATATCTCTTGTTCTTGTTGTAGTGATATTGATGTTTCGACATGGAAGGAAGAAACCCAAGGAAAGTAGAATTGATCAAGTAACACAAGCAAACATCTTCTCCATTTGGAGTTTTGATGGGGCAAACTTGTTCAATCAAATCGTTGAAGCAACCAACAATTTTAGCGAGATACATTGCATAGGAACAGGGGGTATGGATCTGTCTATAAAGCTAGACTTGCAACATGTGAAATATTTGCAGTGAAGAAGATACACATGATAGAAGATGAGTGTTGCATGAATGGTGCAGGATTCAATCGTGAAATCGAGGCATTGGTGCAGATTCGACATCGAAACATCGTAAAACTATTTGGGTATTGTTCCAGTAGCCAAGGCAGGTTTCTTGTGTATGAATATATGGAGAGAGGAGATTTGGCAGGAATACTTAGGGCCAATGAAAGAGCAATTGAATTGGATTGGAGAAGGCGGATACATATTGTGTTGGATGTGGTTCATGCTTTGGCATACATGCATCATGATTGTTCGTCACCAGTAGTCCATAGAGATATAAAGAGCAACAATATTTTGCTTGATTCGGAATTTCGAGCTTGCATTTCTGACTTTGGTACAGCTAAAATTCTCAATATTGATGGCCAGAATATCACAAGGCTTGCGGGGACGAAAGGCTATCTTGCCCCAGGTAAACCAAAATCAAACCTTAATAATTAGTTTTGTGGTTTGGCACTACATATGTACATACATGTGCATGTGATGCATTCTGATCATTACGATGAACTTTGAACTAATTATTTGCAACACATATACTAATTAACTGATAATAATTGCAGAGCTAGCATATACAGAGAATGTGACGGAGAAATGTGATGTATACAGCTTCGGAGTGCTTGTCCTGGAGATATTTGCAGGATTCCATCCAGGCGACTTGCTCTCATCCCTCTCATTGGGAACCAAGAATAATTATGTGTACCTGCAGGATCTCCTGGACTCGAGGCTTGTGCTCCCAGATGCTGAAACCGCTGGAGATATATACCGCATGCTTAGGGTTGCAGTACAGTGCCTGGAGCCAAGTCCATCACGAAGACCAACATCGCAACATGCCAATGATGAGCTATGTGCTACTAAAGCACGTGAAGATAATGTTGACTATCTGCGTGCTGGCCTCACCATTCTTGCACAGTAGTCCCAATGGCTATTGATGATGCATATTCGTATGATGTAGCTTCTTCCACGTTACCCGCATATAGCTTAAAAAGTGTAGTTTCCTCTACATGTGCAAAGAAAAGTAAAGTTCTGATGGTATATATGGAACTAATAAACTTGTTCTAATGTACGGTAAACCAGGCCGCTTGCTTTTAACTTATGTACAACGGTACAATTATGTATAAATTGACATCATTGGTTGTGTCTCAAAGCATTAGTAATGTCATAGTGGTATGATTTCAAAGGTAGGCTCCCTACTAGGAAATGACCTGACCGGTTTCGTATTTAGAACTTGATCTCATTCTGAATGTGCAGCAGATGGTTGGATCACAATGCACGAGTGGTCAGCAACCTCGCCGACAGCCTGCATGTCGTAAATCGGATCCAGGACACCTTCAACCTATGGAAGACAAGGCACACAGAAATGTAGATCATTGAGAGTAGAGTAAGCCCCTTTTTTGGCTATTGGGTATTTGGGCAAAATGCACCTGCCAAATGAAAGAAATGTTTGAACCCTGCCCTTGCCTAACTCGCTCTCGCTTGTGGTGTGTCACGAGTCCCGACTCGCCTCTCTCTACCCCACTAACCCTAGTGCCACCACAACTTGCCCATCTTGTCGTGCTGCCGCCACTCTCCTCGTGTCATTACAGCCAACGACACGCCGAGCATGCACCAACACGACGCTTGTTCGTCTCCGCCATCCCATCTTCCCCACTCTGCTCTTGCCGTGTTGTTCCTCCGGCCTCTTGCACCGTCCACTTGTGCCAGCTCAGCCTACCCCCGCTCCACCAACTTTCTTCTCCACCGGCTTGGTCCACCACCTGTTCCACCCAGTGGCGGAGCCGGGGGAACCAGCGGGGGCCCTCCCCCTCCCCCCAATACTTTTTTTAACAAAGGGCGTTTTTATTCACTCATAATGTAGCATCAAGGGATACAAGCATAATGAGCATACACCCGACCTCTGCATAACTAGGATGCACACAGTCAACACCAACACAAACATAGACAGAAACACGCCGGCAAAAAGCAAAGTCATACAAGACCGAAGCTATACCTAGGTGGAGAGATAAAAAAAGCTGAAACAAATGGAAGCCCGAGCAACAGGCAACAACACCAACCACCATCTTTGGCAGCACATGAACTACAAGCGAGGTTCTTCATCTATAATACCTCTAGGAAGGGAATGACGAATGACACACCTGCGCCGCTGTTGCCGGATCCAACCACTGAAGGCCAGATCTTGGATTTTCACCCTGAAGACCAAGCTCGAGCAAACTCCAAGCAAAACCTTCAAGAAGGGAGAGGAGTGTAGACACCGCCATTGTCAAGTCCAACCAAGTAAGATCAGGCCTAGGGATTTTCACCCTAGAGCTTGAGACTGGGTACTTGAAAAGCATCACCAAACCACCATTGCCTTGTGTTGCCACCTCCACTTGTGGACCTCATTCCCATGGCATCCTCATAGGAGGACATTGCTCATGCGACCGGTCCTGATGTGGACATTACCACGCGAGCAAAAACCATGCCAGCAAAAGCTTGTAGACGGAACGCGGACCCTCGAACCAGCAAGAGAGGATGGTAATGGGCGACGCCAAAATCCCACTCGAGGACCCTCTGGCACCACCACATCATCCTACAGACAGCGCATCAGGGTAGAACTGGCCTAGATGGCAATGACCACATTCGATCCAACATATGCCGCCGCTCAAGCACCGTTGCAACGCCACCATTGTCCATGACTGGCGAACTTAGTCACCACGCACTAGAAGAGCCCATGCAAAGGACAACACTCCAGTGTCATGATGATGCAAACACTGGCCTCCTCAGCGAGGTGTGTCACCTAGATCTCGCACCGTTGCCACCTGCCTCGCAGATCAGATCGGCAGCGCCATTGAAAATGCCGGTCACATCATGTGAGGCAACTACCGTGGTCGTACATCTCCGCCAGCCACCGAGAGAAACCATAGGAGGATTCCCGGACGCCTCCTCTCCCCACCGGGTGCGCCGCTGAGTAGGATCGCTAAACCACCACTACAGAAATCAGCTAATATGCCGCCAGCCTCAAACAGATGGCAAAGGCCTGAAAACAGACGGCAAAGTCTTTGCCGTTAGCTTGCTGGCGGCAAACAAAGTCGGCAAAGAATAAATCGGCAAAGAGCTAATTTGCCTTCAGCTTTTCGTCGAGCTGACGGCAAAGTCTTTCCCGTCAGGTTTTTTTCCTTGGCGGACCGCAAAGTAGGGTTTATGGACGTCTGTTAGTAGGTGGGCCCCGACATGGCTTTGCCGTCTATTGACTATTAGGCTGACGGCAATGATTTTTTAGTTAAAAAAAATTTGCAGGCTGACCGGACATGTCCAGCCGCTTGCGTGTCTTGGAGCTCTCCGAACAGGGATGCATCGAGAGGGCCACGTCGTCGTCGTCAGCCGGCCGTGCCCTGCTACTGTTCGAGGAGGATGTCGTGCCCTGCTGCTGTTCGAGGAGGACACCGGCCGGCCGTGACCATGGTGGCGGCATCCGGGGTCATCGGATCCGGTCGAGATAGAGGGCAGGGAGCCGCAGGTGACCGGCGGCGGCGACGTCCATGGCGGCGGTGGTGCTGCACCTATGAGAGGGAGATGTGAGGGAGAGAGAAGAGAAAGAGTGAAAGAAAGGGGTGGCAGAGGAGCAAGATGGCGGCTGGCAGTCCGGCGGTGAGCGCGTCCGGTGGTCCTTGGTCGTTCCGGCCTCAGGTGCATCCGCAGCGGCGAGCGCGTCCTGCGGTGAGCATGCCCTGCGCGTCCGGCGGCCCTGCCCGTCGAGCACGTCCAGCGGTGCTCCCTGCGCGGCTAGACCTTGGTCGTTCTGGCCTCGGCCGGTGGGAGCGAGCGGCGGCGGCTGCTGGTGGGGGCGAGAGAAAGAGAGGCGGCCAGAGAGACGAGCACTGTTATTTTTGGAGGGGGGGGGGGGGGGGGATAAGGCCGGCGGGGTAAGTGTTGGGGTGGTCCAGCCATCCACGTCACCGATCCAGGTGTGGTCAGCCAATAGGATGCCCCCATTTTTTGTGTTTCTTTATCTTTTTGTTTTGATAGATTTACTGTGTTTATTTTTATGAAATCTTTTCAAACTTTTTGCACGTCCTCTAGGATTCATAAACCAATATCATGCCAAATTTCATGTTTTTTAGAATTTGTTTGCATTTTCTAAAATTAAAAAACCGATAAACTCATTTTGCCTATAGTCGTTTCAAAAACAGACGGCAAAGCATGTCTTTGCCGTCAGCCAAATAAAAACAGACGGCAAAGTCTGTCTTTGCCATCAACCAAATAAAATCAGACGAAAAAGTATCAAACAGACGGCAAAGTCAGTCTTTGCCGTCAGCCCGACAAAAAGCTGACGGCAAAGAGCTGACCAGACGGCAAATTTCCTTATTCCTGTAGTGCATGCTGTCGCCGCCGCGCATCCATAGATGCCATCACCGTGTGCCTTCTGCCAACCACCGCCATCTGAAACAGCCAGGAAGGGACCCGCCGCCACCGTCTACCACGCGGGCTTCGCCCGACGGTCTCCTCCGGCGGCGACAAGGAGAGGAGAGTCTAGCCGCTGAACCCTGGCGGCTAGGTTTTCTGTAGCCGCCTGTGTCGCCCTAGGAGAGCGACGCGGGGGCAAACCATTTTCCCATGAGATAGAGGTAGCCCCCCCCCTCTCCCCCCAAAACACTATGGATTTGCTCCTAATAAGCAGGTAAACAGTGGATTTTTATTTTATTTTGCTCTGGTCGACCGCCCTCAACATCCTAATTTTAGTAATACTGCCTCCGCCACTGGTTCCTCCTCCACCAGCCTACTACTTGTGCTGAGTGGGCTAAGTCCAACCCTATGGAGCTGGAATCGCTAGCCAAAATAAATGTGCAGCTTGTCATTCACTACTAGATCATTGATGGCGCAAGTTGCATGCCCATCCATTTTGGGGGTTGAATGATAGGAAATTACATAAGAATAGATACACAATATAAATGTTAAGATGACTATATGTTCGCAAGGTTCCCATTTTTATCATACACCAGAATAATACTCATAGGAATTTGTATAAAAACATGGATACATGAGAAGCCCATCCAGTTTTGATTATGCCCATATTGAACAAATAACACAATAATCGAGAAAACTAAAGCAGTAGCAACATAAAATAGAATTCAAACGGTTTGGTTTACATAGAGTTTACATTGTGGAAAATCAGACAATACAAACCAGAACACAAAACATAAATCAAATTCCATGAATCTGATAGAACAATGCCTCAATAGTTGTCTCAGTGCCTAGTTTACACTGCTTCAACCACAAACATTACAATTGAAATTCCAAACATGTTCTATCATTTCAATGAGTTGTTCATACTCAGTGTTCGTCGTTGCTAGAGTTAACGACCACCACTCTTCTTTATGCCTACAACAATTCCAAATACAACATCATCACTTTGGGAAGTACAAATAAAATTTAAAACATGTCTATTAGGAGTAGCACTTAGTCAATTTTTACCCATTGTAGTGTTAGTTTGTTTCCATAAAAAGCACCTTCTAGGATTATGAGGTTCTCCATATTTGGATCTTAAAGAAGATAACTAAAGTGACAGTGACATCAACATGCAATCCCAACTCCAAAGGAATCTTAATCATTGTATTAATCAGCAGTTATGGCTAGTGTCTTACATGGTACCATTTCTAAGGGAAAAAAACTGCTTATGATACTATCAGCTTGATGTTAGGTGTTGCTTTCCGAGCAAGTATAAATGATGTTCCTTGCATGAATTTTATCGACCTAGCAACGTGGAGATAATCTCTGGTATTACGCTTTCTTTTATGGAGATAATCTATTTATGAATCAGACTCGAAAGGGTCTTTGCCAGGGGGACCCGCTATCCCCTATGTTGTTCAACGTTGTAGCAAAGATGCTCGCTATACTTGTTGAGCGTGCTAAAGTAGCTGTACAGATTAGTGGGGCAATTGCTCAATTAGTAGAAGATGGTCTATCCATTCTACGGTATGCGGATGACACCATTCTCTTTATCGATAATGATCGACTTAGATAAAGCAAGAAACCTCAAGCTGCTTTTATGCGCCTTTGAGGAACTTTTTGGTATTAAAATTAATTTCCATAAGAGTGAACTTTTCTGTTTCAGAGGGGCTGCAAACTCGGCATCCGAGTAGACAAAGATCTTTGGTTGTTGTCTTGGTTAGTTCCCGATAAGGTACCCTGGTATTTCAATCCACTACCGAAGACTTACCATCCCAAAGTGGTAATACGTGGAAGAATGACTAGAGAGAAAAAGCTTGCCATCCGGAATGGCATACTTCTAGAACGCTTGGTTTTCATTAATTTCGTCCTCAACAACATGGTTTTGTACATGTTGTCATTCTTCCACTTACCAAAATGGGTCATGCAGAGGCTGGACTACTTTAGATCCATATTTTTCTAGCAATGTGACTGTGATACTAAGTAATATCGGCTTGCTAAGTGGAGTGTCTTGTGCCACCTGAAAAAGCAGGGTAGTTTGGGTATTCTGGATCTTGAGATAAAAAATATTTTCCTTCTAAGTAAATGGTTATACGAAATTCTTACTGAAGAAGGCGTATGGCAAGAAATCATTTGTAATAAGTACATGGGATCCAAAGTCATTTCTCAAATTATTTGGAACCATGGGACTCCCATTTTTGGGCTGGCCGGATTAAGGCCAAGGAATTCTTTTTCCAATTTGGCTCTTTCTCGGTCAAGGATGGTTCCCAAGTTAGATTCTAGAGGATATCTGGCCGGGGGACACTCCTCTCAGAGTGCAATACCCAGGACTGAATAGAATTGTTAGACATAAATATGTAACGATCGCCCAAGTCATGTGTCAAACCGAGTCCGACATTTCAAACTTTTACCACCGTACCGCCGGGGCCGGGACACACTCCTCCACAATCTCCGAGCTGCCTTCCCCGGCATGGATGGCTTGTGTGGAAGGGGATAAGGAGGGAGACACATGCGTGAGAAGAGACAAGGAGAGATAGAGAGGAGTGCATGGCTGGGAATTGTTTTGGCACAGATGTTGGATAGGGCACTAGTACAGGAACCCCTTACTAGTGGCATGCCCAAAGCTCTACTAGTGGCATGCAGGTGGCATGCCACTAGTGTCGCGCCACTGCACTAGTAGAAAAATGCCCATTTGTCCCGGTTCCAGAGGCCCATTAGCCCCGGTTCTGGAACCGGGACTAAAGGGTCGGGACTAAAGCCCAAAACCTTTAGTCCCGGTTCGCTTACGAACCGGGACAGAAGGGTATCCACGTGGCCGCTGAGGGGAGCCCAGGTAGGAGGGCCTTTAGTCCCGGTTGGTAACACCAACCGGGACCAAAAGGCATCCATGCGTCAGCATTTGGCAGTAGCTAGGGTTTTTATTTTTTTTTGAAGGGGGGGGGGGGGTTTAGGGGGTTTTGGAGGGTTAATTTAGGGGTTTCATATTGTGCTAGCTAGCTAATAGAGAGAAGTGTCCTCTCTTTCTCCGTGCTTGGTCGACGCTAGTTACTATACGTATAGAGAGAACTCGACACGCTAGCTAGTAAGCAGATGAAGGAACCATTAAGTACACAAGATCGTCATGAACATCTACAGAGAGAAGTGATCGACCTCTCTTTCTCTAAGAGATTGGTCGAACAACAAGTTTTCGTATATCTATCTGACGCTACTAGCTAAATATATACAATATAAGATCTCTTACAATCCCTAACATCTAAAAATGTCAAATTCCACATAGTATTCTTCGGCTTTATTTATGACGTGGTCAAGAAAGAATCCCGCCAATTCCTCATGAATTGCTCGTATGCGATCATGTGGTAGGAGTTCATCCCGCATCTGCCACATCTAATTTGAAGAAGGGGGTCAATACATATATATGAATGAAACTCAACACAAATGATGGTAATAAAATAAAATTGTGAATATTATTGCCTACGCACTTCATATTGTTTGTCAGAGTAGCCCCGCTCAGAGGTCGAGTGGTGGATGAACTCGCAAACGTAGTATCCACAAAAATCATTCCCGGCTTCCTGCCACAAGCACTTTACGAGAAATAGAGTTCAATCAAACTGATAATCAAGCATTACAAATGGTATTGATGAAACTAGAATCAATGGTAGATGCGCGGAACTAGCTAGTAGTACTTACTTTCGGGTGTGTAAATCGCAGCTCCCTCGGCAGTCCCGGAGCAATTGGGGTGAACTCTTTCCAAACCCTGCCAGACAAAGAAAATAATTACTTGATATGAGGAAATGAACAAAGTTGCCGATATGGTGCGATAATGATCGATTGAACTTACTTCTGGAGCATTTGAGTCATGTCCGCATAGTCCTCGGGATCTTTTCGTCTCGAGTCTAAGACGATTACTACTCCCCGGTCAAGCTTAATCTCTAGGAGAATAAAGTGGAACCTGCGCACGCATGCATAACTCATCAATTACATTACTATAACCTAGAGTAATAAGGGAAACCGAATATGCACAAGACAGTAGCACTCACTTGAAGTTGTAAGGAAAGAGTATTTTATCTTTGTTTTGATTTTTAAGCAACAATTGTAGCAAGTTGTCCTCGGTATCTGTGACTCTATTTTTAACCGTCCATTCATGTATGATATTTGGGTTAATGAACCCAATGTCATAGATTTGTGCTTTTCTGTATTCGACGATCTTCAATCTGCATTATATTGTGAGGATAATTATATATATAGATGCAATGAAAGAGCTGAGCTATATATAGAGACTTAATTACAGAAGTAGTACCTACAGACAGTAGCAAGTCACGAGTGTTTTGTCGAGGGCCTTTTGATTGTATAACAAGAATAACTCATCAAATTCAACAGACAACTGATCCATTCCAACGAGGTCGTGCTCATCTTTAATTCTCAGCGTCAAAGTATCCCTCCCAGACTCGTTGCAGGTTTTCATGTACCATTGATGGAATCTTCGCATCATCGTTGTTAGAGGAGGATGATCAGGTTTGACGAGAGGCTGCCCGTACTGGTATCTGAATTCGTCCACCTCTAACATATCAAACACTACATCATCGCCCACGTAATCTGCAAGATTGGTACCGGGCACCATCCCCGGATGATGAGCGACGAGATCGCTAGAAACCTTGAGCGGGGGCGATAATTGGTTCGCCTGTTCGCCGAGCTAGGGAATTTTTTTCCCACTTCTTCATTCTGCTAACCTTACATCACTGCAAGTACTTCCCAACTGCTCCACTTCCAGATATGTCCTTTCAATAATGTGCTCATAGTTGGATTGCGGCGGAGGCGGTGGTGGTCGCTTCAGGGCATTGATAGTGCGCTTTGCTTTCACCGGATCTATCGTCTCCTTTGGAGGTGGAGGTTTCCTTGCAAAAAAGTCCCTCACTTGGGCACGACAGATGTCCTCGTTTTCCTTCACGGTCATCTCGTACGGTAACTTTTCCAGAGGCTTGAGAGATGGACCATATTTGAATTGCCTCCCGCCTCTGGCTGTACTGCTAGCCGCCGGAGCGGCGGCGTCTCTCTTCCGTCGTTGCTTACGAGGCGGAGAAGGAGGCGGAGTGCTCCGACGCGCCGGAGGAGCCGCAGTGGCGGCGTCTGTCTTCCGCCATTGCTGACGAGGCGGAGGAGGAGGCGGACTACTCCGACGCGCCGGAGGAGGCGAAGGAGTGCCCTCATGCGCCGGATGAGCCGGAGAAGGAGGCGGAGTGCTCTGATCACTCGCCGGAGGAGGAGGAGGAGGAGGAGGAGGCGGAGTGCCCTGACTCGCTGGAGGAGGAGGAGGAGGCGGAGGCGTCCAGTTCGGAAGCTTGATGTACTCCTTCCGCCATAGACATGTAGTCCTCACAGCATAACTCAGCTGAGTCTCCCCTTCACCTGTAGGGTGGTCAAGCTCGAGCTCCTCAAATCCCTCCATTACTTCATCCACCGACACAACAGCATAGCCATGTGGAATCGGACGGCAGTGAAAAGTTCCGTCGGGTTGAGGAGGTGCAACAGAGCCGACATCCGCCTTCAAGGTGAGGTTCTGATATTTCGTCATAAGCTGGCAATGTTGGAGCTCCGTGATAGCATCCACGGGGTAGCTAGGAGCCATGAAGTCAGGCTGCTGAACGAGCTCCGTGGAAACCACGCTGCTTCTCCGCTGAGATGGCGGGGTAGCTTCTGGGGTAGCTTCGTGCCGCTGAGATGGTTGGTCGGCAGCTCGCTGGCTCTCAACTTGTTCCTCTAGCTTTAGTACTCTTGCATTGAGCTTCTGCATTTCGCTCAGCTCCTGTTTCCTCGTACTCTCCCGGGTTTTGTAACCTCCTCCGCCGGGAAACCGGACCTTCCACGCAACGGAGCCTGGCGTGCCTCGTGTTCGTCCAGGGTGCTCAGGATTCCCGAGGGCCTCAGTCACCTCGTCATTCTCTCTATCGGGAATGAACGTCCCTTGTTGCGCTGCGGCGATATACTTCTGAAGCTTCTTGATGGGTATTGCAAGTTGCTCGTTCATCCAAACACACTTCCTAGTTTCAGGGTCCAAAGTTCCCACAACCCCGAAGAACCAAGTCCTTGAACGGTCTGGCCAGTTCAATGTCTCTGGTTCAACCCCTTTAGCAATTAGGTCATTCTCAACTTTGTCCCACAACGGCCGGGCTTTGAGGTAGCCGCCTGACCCCGTGCGATGGTGATACAGCTTCTTTGCAGCATTTATCTTGTTTTTCTCTAACATTTGCTTACTCCTGTCCGATGTCTTGTAGGCCACAAATGCGGGCCAGTGATCTCTTATCTTCTCAAATCGGCCGGTGAATTCTGGAGTCTTCCCTTTGTCGACAAACGTTGATTTCAACTCATTCTTCAACCTCCTGAATAGATCTGCCATCTTCTTAAGAGCACATGCCTTGACCAGTGGCTCTATAACTGGCTTATTCGGATCCTCCTCTGGCGGTAGGGCGAAATTTGCCTTCAGCGAGGTCCAAAGATCATCTTTCTGTCTATCGGTGACATAAGAAACTTGAGGGTCTTCGTTCTTAGGCTTATTCCATAGCTGGATGCTGATCGGGATGCTGTCCCTAACAATAGCTCTGCACTGAGCAGAAAATGCATCCTTGGTCCGCTTGGGTTCAATCGGTTGGCCATCGTCCGCAATTGCTGTGATCGTGAACCTTTCATCCTGGTGCAACCTTTTCTTCGGGCCTCGTCTCGTTACCGAAGTTTGTCTCGATCCGGAGGGCTATAAAAGAAGAAAGAAGAGTTAATATATGTACATACGAAAACAATTAATGCATCAATTAGCTAGTCAGCACAGGCTTAATTAATATATATACCTCGCCGGACTTTGCAATAGCTCCCTCCTCCGTTCGATCACCGGAGCCGTCATCATGGTCTCCTTCTTCCTCCGGCATTCGGTCACCGGAGCCATCATGATCATGTCCTTCCTCCATTGTTCGATGACCGGAGCCGTCATCCTCTCCTTCTTCCTGACCATCGGTGTCGTTGAGATACGGCAAGACATCACCTCCGCCGAGGATTATGTCCCCCAACAACTGTTCTTGTTCCAAGTCTCTTTGCTCCATAGTTTCTGCAAATATTACAACATGGAAATTAATATACAAACATGAGAGATGGATATATTAGTGGCAAAGATAGACCTAGATAGCTAATCACAACGCTTCTAGGGTTTGGGGTGGCCACGGCAACGCTTCTAGGGTTTGGTCAGGCGAGAGGGGGGGGATTCTCTTAACCTTTAAGGGATTTAATAAAATGGCGCCATTCTGGATGTGCAGAAAATGGTCCATATTTTTCCTGATCTCATCTACCCTTCTATATGTCACATTGTCTAGTGTCAAAGGATTCAAGAAAACCATGGCTTCATCATTAGCCGGAAGTAACAGGCGCATAATGGTACGAAGCTCTCCAAAATTGTTTTGGAACGGAGTCCCGGATAGGATAATTAGTATTTTGGTACGAAGTTCAGCAAGAGCCTTCCGAATATCGCTATTTGGAAGGCCTTTGCTGAAATTCGTACCAAAAAGCGAATTATTCTATCCGGAACTCCGTTCCAAAACAACTTTGAAGAGCTTCGTAGCATCATATGCCTGTTACTTCTGGCTAATGATGAAGCCATGGATTTCTTCAATACTTTGACAGACAACGTGACATATAGAAGAATATATATATATAGATGAGATCAGAAAAAAATGGATCAACTTGTGCACATCCATAATGGGGGCATTCTTGATAAATCTATGTTGCATATGTCAAAATTCAAACTTTGACATATGATCAAATGTTGCATATGTCAAAATTCAAACTTTGACATATGATCAAACTTTGACATATGATCAAACTTTGATATATGATCAAATGTTGCATATATGTCAAAATTCAAACTTTGACATATGATCAAACTTTGATATATGTCCACCGTGATATAAAATGATACATAGACTTGTTCGGGCGAGAGGGGGTTGATCGACGTCCCCCCTCATGTCGAAGTTACCGGAGTTTTCTTCTAGTGGTTTGGGTGGCCTCGAGAGTTTGTCGGGTAGGGGCGGGAGGGGGTAGGAGATCGACAACGCTTTTTTTAGGGTTTGGGTGGCCTCGAGAGTTGGTCGCCCGGTATATCGAGAGGGGTGAACATTTTACCTTAGTAACTTAGAAAAAAAATGTTATCGAGGAGGGGGTATATCGACCCCCCCATCATGTCGAAGTTATCGGGGAGGGGGTATATCGACAACGACATACATACATGGAAAAAAATGTTATCGGGTAGGGGGTATATCGACCCCCCCTCATGTCGAAGTTATCGGGGAGGGGGTATATCGACAACGACATACATACATGGAAAGCACATGGGGAGGGCTCGGGGCAGGGCCGGCGTGGCGACAGCGTCGGGGGCAGGGGCGCGACGACGAGGGCTCGGGGCAGGGACACGGGGACGGCGTCGGGGGCGGCGACGGCGACGCCAACGATGGGGCTGGGGCGACGACGGCGTCGGAGGCAGTGACGGCGACGGCGTGGCAGGGGCAGCCTGGCGGCGTCGTCGGAGATATCGAAGAACTGGACGGATTTTTTCACAAGTGCTGCTTATATAGACGAAGCATTGGTCCCGGTTCGTCGGGGAGGGGGTAGACGACAGCGACGCTCACCCCTCATGACATGTCCGACGTCCCCCCTCATGTCATGTCCGACGTCCCCCCTCATTTTAACTAATTTCTAACAAAAATAATATTCTACGAACATCATATATATATATACATCCATCCATATGAACATATATGAACAAAAAAATACATATAGCCACATATATGAAAAAAAAATACATATACGAAAAAAATGCTATGAACATATATGAACAAAAAAATACATATAGCCACATATATGGAAAAAATACATATATGAAAAAAAATGCTATGAACAGATACACACATATATACACATACATATATACATACACACACATATATACACATACACACACACACACATATATACACATACATAAAAAAATCTAACTTTTACAGGGGCGGCGCGCGGCGGCAGGGCAGGGGCGGTGCGCGGCGGCAGCGAAGGGCAGGGACGGCGGTGCGGCGGCCGCACAGGGCAGGGGCGGCGCGCGGCGGCAGCCCAGGGCAGGGGGGAAGAGGAGAGGAACGGCGCAGCGGCTCACAGTGGGAGCAGGGACGGCGTCGGGGCAGCTCGGCGACGGCGACGACGGCTGCCGGATCGCGGGCAGCGACGGCGAGGAGGCCCGGCGAGGGCAAGGGCGTCGGCGAGGGCGTCGGCGTCGAGGGCAGCAGCCTTGCGGTGTCGAGTGCGTTTCGGAGTCGGGGGAGAGAATGAGGAGAAACTGCTAAGTCTTGGCTTATATAGAAAACGCTTTGGTCCCAGTTGGTGGCACCAACCGGGACCAATACCACCCTTTGGTCCCGGTTCGTGCCACCAACCGGGACCAAAGGTCTCTTTTCGTTAGCCCAAAGGGCGGGAAACAGAGACCTTTGGTCCTGGTTGGTGGCACCAACCGGGACCAAAGGGGGGCATTGGTCCCGGTTGGTGCCACGAACCGGGACCAAAGGGCGGCATTGGTCCCGGTTCGTGCTACCAACCAGGACCAATAGCCTTGCACAGCGGAATGGTGGTGGGAGTTTAGTCCCACCTCGCTAGTTGGGAGCGCCCCGCACCTGTTTATAAGCTCCGCTGCCTCTGCAATCTCGAACTCCTCTGAACTGCAGGCCTATGGGCCTAATATAACACTGCTATGCCTGTGGGCCTACTGTGCCCGCCGCGGGACTGCATCCTGGCGCAACATGCTAGTTGGGTTTCTAGTCGTATGCAGGCCGTGGTGGCCCTGTAGGCGGCATTTTTTGTAATTTTTTTCTGTACTTTTTTTGTTTTATGCTTTACTTAATTTTTTAGAGTTTTCGAGTGATTCATTTTGCTTTAGCTAATTTTTATGTTATTTTAAATGTCTGTTTTAATCAAAAACAGATTTTGTTATTTTAGTTTGCTATTAAAGTTTCTAACAAAAAAATTCTTTATGAAAATTCTTTTTGCTATTAATGTTTTGAACAAAAAATACTTTGATAATTTAAGTTGCATAAATTTTATAAAAATTTAGTTTCAAAAATACTAGAGGTTTATAAAATCTTTTTAGTTGATTCCTTTTGATATTAGGGTTATAAAAGCTTTTTAGTTGACTCTTTTTGCTATTGAAGAGTATTATAGTTTTGTTTTAGTTGATCATAACAGAATATTTTAATTGATTATTTTTAGTTCATTCTTTTTGCTATTAGAGTTTCATAAAAGTTTTCTAGTTCATTCTTTGAGCTAAATGACCGTGAAATTGAAAAGCACTTCAAATGAACTGTGAAAAGGTTGAAAGTTGGCATGGTATCATCATTTCACCCACATAGCATGTGCTAAAAAGTTGAGAGGGTTACGGAAAAAGCTGGATGCACTTCATGTACAAAATGGACAATCTCTTTCGAAGTATCAGGGTTTCGGACGAAAACTCATCTGTTACAAAGGGATTTCTTTTTTTTTGAACTTATTTGAACTCCAGACTTTTTATGTGTTCAAAATGCACCATTCAAAGCCACATCATCAATTTTCAACCATTTCTGACTTCATTTGGTATTTTTCATGCATTTATTGATTTTTTTGAGCTAAATGACCCTGAAATTGAAAAGCACTACAAATGAACTCTGAAAAGGTTGAAAGTTGGCATGGTATCATTATTTCACCCACATAGCATGTGCTAGAAAGTTGAGAGGGTTACGGCAAAAACTGGATGCACTTCGTATACAAAACGGACAATCTCTTTCGAAGTATCAGGGTTTTGGACGGAAAGTCATCTGTTACAAAAGGCATTTCATTTCTTCACATGTAACTGCAGTGATATTCTAGATCAAAGGCATCATCATAATAGTTGTGGAGAAAAAGTCTTTACTTTTTCTTCGCTTGTGTCCTTTGCTTATTGCACCGTAACCATGGATAATCTTCATCGTTTAACAGGGTGCTTGGGTCAGCCTTGACTTTGAAGGGAGGAATTTCATGCAACTTTTCATAATCTTCAGACATGTCTGTCTTGCTCTCCAATCCCACGATGTCTCTTTTTCCTGAAAGAACTATGTGGCGCTTTGGCACATCGTATGATGTATTCGCTTCCTTATCTTTTCTTTTTCTCGGTTTGGTAGACATGTCCTTCACATAGAAAACCTGCGCCACATCATATTGGCTAGGACGAATGGTTCGTCTGTGTACCCAAGATTGTTCAGATCCACTGTTGTCATTCCATACTGTGGGTCTACCTATACCCCGCCTCCTGACAGATTGACCCATTTGCACTGAAACAAAGGGACCTTAAAATCATGTCCATAGTCAAGTTCCCATATGTCCACTATGTAACCATAATATGTGTCCTTTCCCCTCTTGGTTGCTGCATCAAAGCAGACACCGCTGTTTTGGTTGGTGCTCTTTTGATCTTGGGCGATCGTGTAAAATGTATTCCCATTTATCTCATACCCTTTGTAAGTCAATACAGTCGAAGATGGTCCCCTGGCCAACGAGTACAGCTCATCAGAAACAGCGTTGTCACCCATGAGACGTGTTTGCAACCAACTGCCGAAAGTCCTGATGTGTTCACATGTAATCCAGTTGTCACACTGCTCCGGGTGTTTGGAGCGTAGAATGTTCTTGTGTTCGCCAACATACGGGGTCACCAAGGTAGAATTCTGTAGAACTGTGTAGTGTGCTTGAGACCAAGAATGCCCGTCCCTACATATTATTGAGTCCGCTCCTAGCGTGCCTTTTCCAGTCAGTCTCCCCTCATACCGCGATTGAGGGAGACCAATCTTCTTATGGTCAGGAATGAAGTCAATACAAAACACAATGACATCCTATGTTTGATGGCCCATGGAGATGCTTCCTTCTGGCCTAGCGCGGTTACGGACATATTTCTTTAGGACTCCCATGAACCTCTAAAAGGGGAACATATTGTGTAGAAATACAGGGCCCAGAACGACAATCTCGTCGACTAGATGAACTAGGACGTGCGTCATGATATTGAAGAAGGATGGTGGGAACACCAGATCGAAACTGACAAGACATTGCGCCAGATCACTCCTTAACCTTGGTAGGATTTCTGGATCAATCACCTTCTGAGAGATTGCATTGAGGAATGCACATAGCTTCACAATGGCTAATCGAGAATTTTCCGGTAGAAGCCCCCTCAATGCAATCGAAAGCAGTTGCGTCATAATCACGTGGCAGTCATGAGACTTTAGGTTCTGGAACTTTTTCTCTGCCATATTTATTATTCCCTTTATATTCGACGAGAAGCCAGACGGGACCTTCATACTGAGCAGGCATTCAAAGAAGATTTCCTTCTCTTCTTTGGTAAGAGCGTAGCTGGCACGACCTTCATACTGCATTGGAGGCATGCTGTCTTTTTCGTGCACACGTTGCTGGTCCTCCTGTGCCTCCGGTGTATCTTTTGTCTTCCCATACATGCCCAAGAAGCCTGGCAGGTTCACACAAAGATTCTTCGTCACGTGCATCACGTCGATTGAAGAGCGGACCTCTAGGTCTTTCCAGTAGGGTAGGTCCCAAAATATAGATTTCTTCTTCCACATGGGTGCGCGTCCCTTAGCGTCATTCGGAACAGATAGTCCGCCGGGACCCTTTCCAAAGATTACTTGTAAATCATTGACCATAGCAAGTATTGTTGGGAACGTAGTAATAATTCAAAAATTTCCTACGTGTCACCAATATCAATCTAGGAGATGCTACCAACAAGTGAGAGGGAGTGCATCTTCATACCCTTGAAGATCGCTAAGCGGAAGCGTTACAAGAACGCGGTTGATGGAGTCGTACTCGCGGCGATTCAAATCGCGGAAGATCCGATTCAAGCGCCGAACGGACGGCGCCTCCGCATTCAACACACGTACAGCCTGGGGACGTCTCCTCCTTCTTTATCCAGCAAGGGGAGAGGAGAAGTTGAGGGAGAGCTCTGGCAGCACGACGGCGTGGTGGTGGAGCTTGCGGTTCTCCGGCAGGGCTTCGACAAGCACTACGGAGGAGGAGGAGTAGGAGGGGGAGGGCTGCGCCAGGGGCAAGGGTGCAGCTCCCATGCATGTCCCCACTATATATAGGGGTGGAGGGGGCTGGTTTTTGCCCTCCAAGTCCATTGGGGCGTTGGCAAAGGTGGGAGGAAAGAAATCCCATCCTTTCCCTTCCCCACCGATTGTTATCCCCCCTTTTTTGGGATCTTGATCTTATCCCTTCGGGATATGATCTTATTCCTTCTAAGGGGGGGGGTCTTGGTGTGCCTTGACCAGGGGTGTGGGGCCTTGCCCCCACTACCCACGTTCATGTGGGTCCCACCATGCAGGTGGGCCCCACTCCGGAACCTTCTAGAACCTTCCCGGTACAATACCGAAAAATCCCGAACATTTTTCGGTGGCCGAAATAGGACTTCCCATATATAAATCTTTACCTCCGGACCGTTCCGGAACTCCTCGTGACGTCCGGGATCTCATCCGAGACTCCGAACAACTTTCGGTAACCACATACAATTCCCATTACAACTCTAGCGTCACTGAACCTTAAGTGTGTAGACCCTACGGGTTCGGGAACCATGCAGACATGACCGAGAACCCTCTCCGGCCAATAACCAATAGCGGGATCTGGATACCCATATTGGCTCCCACATGTTCCATGATGATCTCATCGGATGAACCATGATGCCGGGGATTCAATCAATCCCGTATACAATTCCCTTTGTCCATCGGTATGTTACTTGCCCGAGATTCGATCGTCGGTATCCCTATACCTTGTTCAATCTTGTTACCGGAAAGTCTCTTTACTCATTCTGTAACGCATGATCCCGTGGCTAACTCCTTAGTCACATTGAGCTCATTATGATGATGCATTACCGAGTGGGCCGAGAGATACCTCTCCGTCATACGGAGTGACAAATCCCAGTCTCGATTCGTGCCAACCCAACAGACACTTTCGGAGATACCTGTAGTGCACCTTTATGGTCACCCAGTTACGTTGTGACGTTTGATACACCCAAAGCATTCCTACGATATCTGGGAGTTGCACAATCTCATGGTCTAAGGAAATGATAATTGACATTAGAAAAGCTCTAGCAAAGGAACTACACGATCTTGTGCTATGCTTAGGATTGGTTATTGTCCGTCACATCATTCTCCTAATGATGTGATCCCGTTATCAACGACATCCAATGTCCATGGTCAAGAAACCATGACCATCTATTGATCAACGAGCTAGTCAACTAGAGGCTCACTAGGGACATGGTGTGGTCTATGGATTCACACATGTATTACGGTTTCCGGTTAATACAATTATCGCATGAACAATAGACAATTATCATGAACAAGGAAATATAATAATAACCATTTTATTATTGCCTCTAGGGCATATTTCCAACAATCTCTCACTTGCACTAGAGTCAATAATCTAGTTACATTGTGATGAATCGAACACCCATAGAGTTCTGGTGCTGATCATGTTTTGCTCGTGGAAGAGGTTTAGTTAATGGATCTGCGACATTCAGATCCGTATGTACTTTACAAATATCTATATCTCCATCCTGAATGTAACCACGAATGGAGTTGAAGCGGCACTTGATGTGCTTGGTCTTCTTGTGAAACCTGGGCTCCTTGGCAATGGCAATAGCTCCAGTGTTGTCACAGAAGAGAGTCATCGGGCCCGACGCATTGGAAATCACTCCTAGGTCGGTGATGAACTCCTTCATCCAGACTCCTTCCTGCGCTGCTTCCGAAGCAGCTTTGTACTCCGCTTCACATGTAGATGCCGCCATGACGCTTTGCTTGCAACTGCACCAGCTGACTGCCCCACCATTCAAAATATACATGTATCCGGTTTGTGACTTGGAGTCATCCGGATCTGTGTCAAAGCTAGCATCGACGTAACCCTTTACGATGAGCTCTTCGGCACCTCCATAAATGAGAAACATATCCTTAGTCCTTTTCAGGTACTTCAGGATATTCTTGACCGCTGTCTAGTGTTCCATTCCGGGATCACTTTGGTACCTCCCTACCAAACTTATGGCAAGGTTCACATCAGGTCTAGTACACAGCATGGCATACATAATAGAGCCTATGGTTGAGGCATAGGGGATGACACTCATCTTTTCTCTTTCTTCTGCCGAGGTCGGGCGTTGAGCTGCGCTCAATCTCACACCTTGCAATACAGGCAAGAACCCCTTCTTGGACTGATCCATATTGAACTTCTTTAATATCTTGTCAAGGTATGTGCTTTGTGAAAGACCAATGAGGCGTCTCGATCTATCTCTATAGATCTTGATGCCTAATATGTAAGCAGCTTCTCCAAGGTCCTTCATTGAAAAATACTTATTCAAGTAGGCCTTTATGCTTTCCAAAAGTTCTATATCATTTCCCATCAACAGTATGTCATCCACATATAATATGAGAAATGCTACAGAGCTCCCACTCACTTTCTTGTAAATACAGGCTTCTCCATAAGTCTGTATAAACCCAAACGCTTTGATCATTTCATCAAAGTGAATGTTCCAACTCTGAGATGCTTGCACACTTAAAGATCCACTTATTCTCTATGGCTTGCCGATCATCGGGAAAGTCCAACAAAGTCCATACTTTGTTTTCATACATGGATCCTATCTCAGATTTCATGGCTTCAAGCCATTTGTTGGAATCCGGGCCCGCCATTGCTTCTTCATAGTTCGAAGGTTCACCGTTGTCTAACAACATGATTTCCAGGACAGGGTTGCCGTACCACTCTGGTGCGGAACGTGTCCTCGTGGACCTACGAAGTTCAGTAGCAACTTGAGCTGAAGTTTCATGATCATCATCATTAACTTCCTCTCTAGTCGGTGCAGGCACCACAGAAACATCATCTTGCGCTGCGCTACTCTCAGGTTCAAGAGGGGGTACCTCGTCAAGTTCTACTTTCCTCCCACTTACTTCTTTCGAGAGAAACTCTTTCTCCAGAAAGGATCCATTCTTGGCAACAAAGATCTTGCGTTCGGATCTGAGGTAGAAGGTATACCCAATAGTTTCCTTAGGGTATCCTATGAAGACGCATTTTTTCGATTTGGGTTCGAGCTTTTCAGGTTGAAGTTTCTTGACATAAGCATTGCATCCCCAAACTTTCAGAAACGACAGCTTAGGTTTCTTCCCAAACCATAATTCATACGGTGTCGTCCCAACGGATTTAGACGGTGCCCTATTTAAAGTAAATGCGGCAGTCTCTAAAGCATAACCCCAAAATGATAGCGGTAGATCATTAAGAGACATCATAGATCGCACCATATCCAATAGAGTGCGATTACGACGTTTGGACACACCATTACGCTGAGGTGTTCCAGGCGGCATGAGTTGTGAAACAATTCCACATTTCCTTAAGTGCGTGCCAAACTCGTGACTCAAGTATTCTCCTCCACGATATGATCGTAAGAACTTTATTTTCCTATCACGTTGATTCTCTCCCTCACTCTGAAATTCCTTGAACTTTTCAAAGGTCTCAGACGTGTGTTTCATTAAGTAGACATACCCATATCTACTTAAGTCATCAGTGAGGGTGGGAACATAACGATAGCCACCATGAGCCTCAACGCTCATTGGACCGCATACATCAGTATGTATTATTTCCAACAAGTTGGTTGCTCGCTCCATTGTTCCGGAGAACGAAGTCTTGGTCATTTTGCCCATGAGGCATGGTTTGCACGTGTCAAATGATTCATAATCAAGAGACTCCAAAAGTCCATCTGCATGGAGTTTCTTCATGCGTTTGACACCAATGTGACCAAGGCGGCAGTGCCACAAGTATGTGGGACTATCATTATCAACCTTACATCTTTTGGCATTCACACTATGAATATGTGTAACATCACGTTCGAGATTCAATAAAAATAAACCATTGACCAGCGGGGCATGACCATAAAACATATCTCTCATATAAATAGAACAACCATTATTCTCGGATTTAAATGAGTAGCCATCTCGCATTAAACGAGATCCAGATACAATGTTCATGCTCAAAGCTAGCAATAAATAACAATTATTGAGGTTTAAAACTAATCCCGAAGGTAAATGTAGAGGTAGTGTGCCGACGGAGATCACATCGACCTTGGAACCATTCCCGACGCACATCGTCACCTCGTCCTTCGCCAGTCTCCGCTTATTCCGTAGCTCCTGTTTTGAGCTACAAATGTGAGCAACCGCACCGGTATCAAATACCCAGGAGCTACTACGAGCGCTGGTATGGTACACATCAATAACATGTATATCATATATACCTTTGGAGTTGCCGGCCTTCTTATCCGCTAAGTACTTGGGGCAGTTTCGCTTCCAATGACCATTTCCCTTGCAATAAAAGCACTCAGTCTTAGGCTTGGGTCCATTCTTTGGCTTCTTCCCGGCAACTGACTTACCGGCCGCGGCAACTCCCTTGCCGTCCTTCTTGAAGTTCTTCTTACCCTTGCCTTTCTTGAAACTAGTGGTCTTATTCACCATCAACACTTGATGTTCCTTTTTGATCTCCACCTCCGCTGATTTCAGCATTGAATATAACTCAGGAATGGACTTCTCCATCCCTTGCATATTGTAGTTCATCACAAAGCTCTTGTAGCTAGGTGGAAGCGACTGGAGGATCCTGTCAATGACCGAGTCATCTGGAAGATTAACTCCCAGCTGAGACAAGCGGTTGTGCAACCCAGACATTTTGAGTATATGTTCGCTGACAGAGCTGTTTTCCTCCATCTTACAACTGTAGAACTTGTCGGAGACTTCATATCTCTCGACCCGGGCATGAGCTTGGAAAACCATTTTCAGCTCTTGGAACATCTCATATGCTCCGTGTTGCTCAAAACGTATTTGGAGCCCCGGTTCTAAGCTGTAAAGCATGCCGCACTGAACCAGGGAGTAATCGTCACTACGCGACTGCCAGGCATTCATAACGTCTTGAGTTGCTGGGAAAATGGGTGCGTCACCTAGCGGTGCTTCAAGGACATATGCTTTCTTGGCAGCTATGAGGATGATCCTCAAGTTACGGACCCAGTCCGTATAGTTGCTACCATCATCTTTCAGCTTAGTTTTCTCTAGGAACGCATTGAAGTTGAGGGCAACATTAGCGTGGGCCATTGGATCTACAAGATAGGTTGTAAAGACAATTTTAGACTAAGTTCATGATAATTAAGTTCATCTGATCAAATTATTTAATGAACTCCCACTCAGATAGACATCCCTCTAGTCATCTAAGTGATACATGATCCGAATCGACTAGGCCGTGTCCGATCATCACGTGAGACGGACTAGTCATCAACGGTGAACATCTCCATGTTGATCGCATCTACTATACGACTCATGTTCGACCTTTCGGTCTCTCGTGTTCCGAGGCCATGTCTGTACATGCTAGGCTCGTTAAGTCAACCTAAGTGTTTCGCATGTGTAAATCTGGCTTACACCCGTTGTATGCGAACGTTAGAATCTATCACACCCGATCATCACATGGTGCTTCGAAACAACGAACCTTCGCAACGGTGCACACTTAGGGGGAACACATTTCTTGAAATTTTTAGTGAGGGATCATCTTATTTATGCTACCGTCGTTCTAAGCAAATAAGATGTAAACATGATAAACATCACATGCAAATCATAAAGTGACATGATATGGCCAATATCATCTTGCGCTTTTGATCTCCATCTTCGAGGCGCGGCATGATCACCATCGTCATCGGCATGACACCATGATCTCCATCATCATGATCTCCATCATCGTGTCTTCATGAAGTTGTCTCACCAACTATTACTTCTACTACTATGGCTAACGGTTAGCAATAAAGTAAAGTAATTACATGGCATTTTCATTGACACGCAGGTCATACAATAAATTAAGACAACTCCTATGGCTCCTGCTGGTTGTCATACTCATCGACATGCAAGTCGTGATTCCTATTACAAGAACATGATCAATCTCATAAATCACATATATAATTCATCACATCCTTTTGGCCATATCACATCACATAGCATACCCTGCAAAAACAAGTTAGACGTCCTCTAATTGTTGTTGCATGTTTTACGTGGCTGCTATGGGTTTCTAGCAAGAACGTTTCTTACCTACGCAAAAGCCACAACGGTGATATGCCAAGTGCTATTTACCCTTCATAAGGACCCTCTTCATCGAATCCGATCCGACTAAAGTGGGAGAGACAGACACCCGCTAGCCACCTTATGCAACAAGTGCATGTCAGTCGGTGGAACCTGTCTCACGTAAGCATACGTGTAAGGTCGGTCCGGGCCGCTTCATCCCACAATGCCGCCGAATCAAGATAGGACTAGTAACAGTAAGCAAATTGAACAAATCATCGCCCACAACTACTTGTGTTCTACTCGTGCATAGAATCTACGCATAGACCTAGCTCATGATGCCACTGTTGGGGAACGTAGTAATAATTCCAAAATTTCCTACGTGTCACCAAGATCAATCTAGAAGATGCTAGCAACAAGTGAGAGGGAGTGCATCTTCGTACCCTTGAAGATCGCTAAGCGGAAGCGTTACAAGAACGCGGTTGTTGCAGTCGTACTCGCGGCGATTCAAATAGCGGAAGATCCGATTCAAGCGCCGAACGGACGACGCCTCCGCGTTCAACACACATACAGCCCGGGGATGTCTCCTCCTTCTTGATCCAGCAAGGGGAGAGGATAAGTTGAGGGAGAGCTCTGGCAGCACGATGGCGTGGTGGTGGAGCTTGCGGTTCTCCGGCAGGGCTTCGCCAAGCACTGTGCAGGAGGAGGAGTTGGAGGGGGGAGGGCTGTGCCAGGGGCAAGGGTGCAGCTCCCATGCACCTCCCCACTATATATAGGGGTGGAGGGGGCTGGTTTCTTGCCCTCCAAGTCCATTGGGGCATTGGCAAAGGTGGGAGGAAAGAAATCCCATCCTTTCACTTCCCCACCAATTGTTATCCCCCCTTTTTAGGGATCTTGATCTTATCCCTTCGGGATATGATCTTATTCCTTCTAAGGGGGGGATCTTGGTGCGCCTTGACCAGGGGTGTGGTGCCTTGCCCCCACTACCCACGTTCATGTGGGTCCCCCCATGCAGGTGGGCCCCACTCTGGAACCTTCTAGAACCTTCCTGGTACAATACCGAAAAATCCCGAACATTTTTCGGTGGCCAAAATAGGACTTCCCATATATAAATCTTTACCTCCGGACCATTCCGGAACTCCACGTGACATCCAGGATCTCATCTGAGACTCCGAACAACTTTCGATAACCACATACAATTCCCATTACAACTCTAGCGTCACCGAACCTTAAGTGTGTAGACCCTACGGGTTTGGGAACCATGCAGACATGACCGAGACACCTCTCCGGCCAATAACCAATAGCGGGATCTGGATACCCATATTGGCTCCCACATGTTCCACGATGATCTCATCGAATGAACCACGATGTCGGGGATTCAATCAATCCCGTATACAATTCCCTTTGTCCATCGGTATGTTACTTGCCCGAGATTCGATCGTCAGTATCCCTGTACCTTTTTCAATCTCGTTACCGGCAAGTCTCTTTACTCATTCCGTAACGCATGATCCCGTGGCTAACTCCTTAGTCACATTGAGCTCATTATGATGATGCATTACCGAGTGGGCCCAGAGATACCTCTCCGTACGGAGTGACAAATCCCAGTCTTGATTCGTGCCAACCCAACAGACACTTTCGGAGATACCTGTTGTGCACCTTTATGGTCACCCAGTTACGTTGTGACGTTTGATACACCCAAAGCATTCCTACGGTATCCGTGAGTTGCACAATCTCATGGTCTAAGGAAATGATACTTGACATTAGAAAAGCTCTAGCAAACGAACTACACGATCTTGTGCTATGCTTTGGACTGGGTCTTGTCCATCACATCATTCTCCTAATGATGTGATCTCGTTATCAACGACATCCAATGTCCGTGGTCAGGAAACCATGACCATCTATTGATCAACGAGCTAGTCAACTAGAGGCTCACTAGGGACATGGTGTGGTCTATGTATTCACACATGTATTATGGTTTCCGGTTAATACAATTATAGCATGAACAATAGACAATTATCATGAACAAGGAAATATAATAATAACCATTTTATTATTGCCTCTAGGGCATATTTCCAACAAGTATGTGATCACCGGTACGGATGGCGGGCTTCTTCCGGTGATCTGCCTCGCCTTTGAAATGCTTGCCTTTCTTTCGACATTGATGGTTGGTCGGAAGAAATCGATGATGCCCCAGGTACACATTCTTCCTGCATTTGTCCAGGTATATACTTTCGGTTTCATCTAAATAGTGCGTGCATGCATGGTATCCCTTGTTTGTCTGTCCAGAAAGGTTACTGAGAGCATGCCAATCATTGATGGTTACAAACAGCAACGCATGCAGGTCAAATTCCTGCTGTTTGTGCTCATCCCACACACATACACCGTTTCCATTCCACAGCTGTAAAAGTTCTTCAACTAATGGCCTTAGGTACACATCAATGTCATTGCCGAGTTGCTTAGGGTCTTGGATGAGAACTGGCATCATAATGAACTTTCGCTTCATGCACAGCCAAGGAGGAAGGTTATAGATACATAGAGTCACGGGCCAGGTGCTATGATTGCTGCTCTGCTCGCCAAAAGGATTAATGCCATCCGCGCTTAAACCAAACCATACGTTCCTTGCGTCACCTGCAAAGTCCTCCCAGTACTTTCTCTCGATTTTTCTCCACTGCGACCCGTCAGGGGGTGCTCTCAACTTCCCATCTTTCTTACTGTCCTCTCTGTGCCATCGCATCAACTTGGCATGCTCTTTGTTTTTGAACAGATGTTTCAACCGTGGTATTATAGGAGCATACCACATCACCTTGGCAGGAACCCTCTTCCTGGGGCGCTCGCCGTCAACATCACCAGGGTCTTCTTGTCTGATCTTATACCGCAATGCACCGCATACCGGGCATGCGTTCAAATCCTCGTACGCACCGCGGTAGAGGATGCAGTCATTAGGGCATGCATGTATCTTCTGCACCTCCAATCCTAGAGGGCATACAACCTTCTTTGCTGTGTACGTACTGCCGGGCAATTCGTTATCCTTTGGAAGGTTCTTCTTCAATATTTTCAGTAGCTTCTCAAATCCTTTGTCAGGTACACCATACTCTACCTTCCACTGCAGTAATTCCAGTGTGGTACCGAGCTTTGTGTTGCCATCTTCGCAATTGGGGTACAACCCTTTTTTGTGATCCTCTAACATGCGATCGAACTTCAGCTTCTCCTTTTCACTTTCGCACTGTCTCTTTGCATCAACAATGACCCGGCGAAGATCATCATCGGGCACATCGTCTGGTTCCTCTTGATCTTCAGCTTCCCCCATTGCAGCATCACCGTATTCAGGGGGCACATAGTTGTCATCATCCTCTTCTTCTTCGCTGTCTTCCATCATAACCCCTCTTTCTCCGTGCTTGGTCCAAACATTATAATGTGGCATGAAACCCTTATAAAGCAGGTGGGTGTGAAGGGTTTTTGAATCAGAGTAAGACTTCGTATTCCCACATATAGGGCATGGACAACACATAAAACCATTCTGCTTGTTTTCCTCAGCCACTTGGAGAAAATTATGCACGCCCTTAATGTACTCGGAGGTGCGTCTGTCACCGTACATCCATTGCCGGTTCATCTGCGTGCATTATATATAATTAAGTGTGTCAAAAACCATTACAGAACATCATGAATATAGAAGTGACCAAATTAATTAATAGAAGTTCATCATCACATTAAAACCAAAGTGCATACATAGTTCTCATTGAACAACATATAGCTCTCCAGAGCATCTAATTAAACCATACATTGAAACTATCTAAAACATTTCAATGCAACAACAAATGCGACCATAATCGCAACTAAGGTAACAATTGATCCAACGGCATAATGATACCAAGCCTCGGTATGAATGGCATATTTTCTATACTTTCTAATCTTCAAGCGCATTGCATCCATCTTGATCTTGTGATCATCGACGACATCCGCAACATGCAACTCCAATATCATCTTCTCCTCCTCAATTTTTTTCAATTTTTCCTTCAAGTAATTGTTTTCTTCTTCAAATAAATTTAACCTCTGGACAATAGGGTCGGTTGGAATTTCCGGTTCACATACCTCCTAGATAAAAAAATCTATGTCACGTTGGTCGGCATAATTATCATAAACACTAAATGAACCAAATAGTTATAAAAGATAATATATACCACATCCGAATCATAGACAGGACGAGGGCCGACGGAGGCGGATACCAAAACCATCGCACTATATAATAACAAACAATAATAAAAGTAAAAAAATTACACATGTATCTATCTAAATCATACAAGTAAGAACTTTTTTCTTTTACAAAGAAGATAAGACCAAGAGGCTCACCACGGTGGTGCCGGCGATGAGATCGGCACGGGCGATTGACGGCGGTGAGGACGGGGACAGGACAGGACGGACCGCCAAACCTAGAGAAATCTTGAGGAAAATGGAGCTTGGACAAGGAGCTTCGAGAGGAGAAAGCTTAAGTGTGGCTCGGGCATTTCATCGAATACCTCATTTGCCTAGGAGGTGAGCTAGAGCACCACAAAGCTCTCCCACGGCCGGGCAAAAAAAAACAGAGCACTCCACTGCTCTGCTCGCGGGCAAGGGGGTATATATAGGCATCTCATTGGTCCCGGTTCGTGGCCGGAACCGGGACTAAAGGACCCCCTTTGGTCCCGGTTCCAGCCACGAACCGGGACCAATGGTTGTGGGCCAGGAGCGAGGCCCATTGGTCCCGGTTCTTGTCTGGAACCGGGACTCAAGGGTCCAGACGAACCGGGACCAATGCAGCACGAGGCCCGGCCGGCCCCCTGGCCTCACAAACTTGGACTGATGACCCCTTTGGTCCCGGTTCATGAGTGAACCGGGATTAATGGGCTTAGCTTGCCTGGACCAAAGCCGTGTTTTCTACTAGTGCTGGTAAGTGGTTACTAGTGGAGTGCACGCTTGGCATGCCACTAGCATGACAGGAACCAGTGGCGTGTCTACGGAACGCGCGCCACAAGTAATACATAGCACTAGTGGCGTTCTTTGCTCCTGCACGCCGCTAATTTTTTTGCTATATTTTAAAAATAATTCTACATGGTTAGCACAGGCATCATTTTGTGTTCATATTTTTAAAATATAGCAAAAAAATTAGCAAAAAAATGGTAGAATTTTTTAGCCTTGGGCTCATATTTGCTGCCATGGCATCATTTTGTGTTCATTTTTGCTGTCATGGAAGCAATTATGAGCCAAAGAGCTCATTTTGCTACCATGGCAGAATTTTTTAGCGTTTGGGATCATATTGCTACCATGCAGCATTTTGTGCTCATTTTTGCTATATTGGCAGCATTTATGAGCCAAAGGGCTTATTTTGTTGCCGTGGCAGAATTTTCATGTTTCAATACCTCGAAAACCTACTTAGGTTAATCAAGTCACTAATAGGGAAACCCCTTATAGGATTTTATTATTAGTAGCGTGCTAAAAAATGCACACGCCACTACTATCTGATCAAAATACCAACACCATGCGGCAAGGTCGGGCACACCACTAATAACCACTTACTAGTGGCGTGTGGGATAAATGGCATGCCACTAGTAAGTGAGACCTATAAACGGGTGTAGGAAATATGCCCTAGAACCAATAATAAATGTTATTATTTATTTCCATGTTCGTAATTATGTTTATATTCCATGCTATAACTGCTATGGTTCTCGAGTCTGCAATAACCACGAGGCTCGGAGGAAGACTCATATGCACGAGTGGAATAATAAAAAGTAAAATGTATTCCTAGTCATGCCTCTAAGACTAGCTCAAGTGTTGCATGACGGTTTTGTTTTCCTGATCATGGGCTTGAGTATGCCGGCAAATTTGAGGACATGATGTTAGAAGAACACTTGTGTTGAACCGTCCCAAATTGATGCTATGCTATGAGATACATTCGTCAGAAGTTGATGGTAAATAACACAAAGAAAGTTAATGTTTGCATAATTCCTTAGACCATGAGAGTATCGAGTTCCTTCATGCTTCCTTCATGAACTTTGGGGTTTGTTAAACGTCATCCGTAACAGGGTGACTATTACGGCGGCTTACGGGTTCATGGGAAAGTATGACAAGGGACTAGATAGCTCAAGATTGGGATTTGCTCCTCCGGCGATGGAGAGATATTCTTTGGGCCCTCTCGGTGCCATGGCATCCATAATCATCGGGCCAAACACAGCGTGATATGATCACGGGGATGCCGGAACACAAGAACGAGAAAAGAGAACAAAACCGGTAACGAGGTAACTGGCATAGTGGACAAGTTGTTGATTCATGGGGATGCCGATAAATCTCACCTCGGGTTTTGTAACATATCACGAAGCAATATGAATAGCATACGGCAACTACAGGTTCACTCGAATATCTATTCGTGTGGGTATATGGGCCAATATGGTTGTCCACGGTTCCGCTACTGATCATTGATCGGAAGGGGTTCCAGTCATGTCTATACTTCAGCGAACCTACAAGGTCACACGCTTAAGGGTCATCTATCTGCTGAATACTAGGCAGGGAGTCTGAGAAAAAGTCACCGAAAAAGTTTCGGAGACGACGAAAAAGTTTCAGAGAGAAAACCGATAGTGTTTCGGAGCTAGCGGAATTATTTCAGAGAAAATGAAAATGTTTTGGAATAAAACCATCATACCAGAAATGTTTCGAAACATGCCCAGAATAATTTTAGAGGGTGCCGGAAATGTTCTGGGACCTTCCAGAATTTTTTCAGAATATACGGTCGTGAAAAAATCTTGTCCCAGCATGATGGGATAAGATCCCACGATTCGTGGGCTGTTTTGTTGGGGGGCGCCCCCTTTGTGGGGCAGTCCCCTTTTGGTGGCTTTTTGGGAAGGGGATATCCCCCTTTTGTGGGGGAGTGTTTGGTGGGATTTGGGGCCCCCCATGTAGGGGGCAAAAAGTGTGGCGCCATGGGTGGAAAAGCCCCCATGTGGGGCTTTTCCCCACCTTTGGTGGGTGGCTTTTTGGCTGAAATTTTCAGCCACCACCACCCCCTCCTCCCCTATAAATAGAGGTGGAGAGGAGCTCTCCAAGACACTCAAGTTCTCTCAAACACATGCCATGCATTATCTGGCTTTCTTCTCTCCCTCACACGAAATAGTTTCGTAGAGCCAAAACTCTGTCTGGGTTCCGGTTGGAACTAGTTCTGGACAGCAAAGCCCTGCCGAATAGCTGACACCGTATGTGTGCAACCCAGTAGAAAGGTCATAGTTTTGATCTTGTGCCCGTGGGGCTGTTCGAGGGTCCTCCCAAAGGGCTGTTCGAGACACCATCCGAGGGACTATCCGACAGCCTCCCGAAGGGCTGTCTGAGGGACCGTCCGAGGAGCAGACGAGGGAGAACATCCTCGTAGTTGGGAGGTTGTACATTCCTAGCTGCGGGGATCTACACCGATGATCCTCACCAACTCTTCTTCCGCTGCGCTATGAGTTGGTAACAATCAGATCAAAACCTTGTATGCATCTTCATAGTGGTCCTGGGTTGGTGCGTAGGACGGAAAAAAATTGTTTTCTGCTGCGTTACCCTGCAACGGGGCTGGCAGAAATTACTAGCAACGAGGGTGCTAGACCACACACCAATAGTACTTGGCTTACTAGTTGCATGCCCCAAAATGCCACACGCCCCTTGTAATTTTACCGGGCCCGATACTAAAACCCATTTACTAGCGGCGTGCGTGCTAATAAGCATGCCACTAATATTTGGATTATTAGCGGCTTGCATTTCCCTCACATACGCTACTGGTAAGTTTCAGCTCCTGCCGATTTTTTGTTCGTGCCAAGTGTCCAAGCCTATTCGCGTGTAATTTATTGGCCCAAACCGGATGGAGCAGCCCACCTCGAATAAAACTACTGAAACCCTAGCTCCCTCGGTCTCTCCTCCTCCCAATCCCCTCCAGCGCTACTCCAACATCTCTCTCTCTCTCTCTCTCTCTCTCTCTCTCTCTCGTCTGCATGATCCACTCCTCTCCCTCCCCAGCTCTCCCCATGATTCCCTCCTCATCGAGCCTCGATCTAGTCAGATCCTATCGTGTAAGCCTTGATATGGCTGGATCATGCCACCCTGCTGCTTCTTTCTTTGTAGCTCACCACTGCGTGTACTAGGAGGAGATGCTCGACTATGAGGAGATGTGGCTACCATACGTTCGCCCTCGGCGGCGTGAGCAGCACCACCACCACCGCTACAATTGGTACGATAGGTACAAGGAAAGCCATGAAGCATGACATTATTGTAGTAGAGTAAGGGAGGCAAAAAACTAGTTCACTGTAGAATCAAGGTTTTTCATGACCATATATGCTACATCAAGAAAGCAACCATATAAAAAGCTAGTATAGAAATCATAGTACAGGGCGCAAGTAAACTATTGTGACCAAATATGACAAATTTGATTTAATTCGAAACAAAAGCATCAAGCCTTGAACTCCATTAATTCTTGTAAGTTATTTGGACAATTGAACAGATCATTCATCAGCAAGACCACGAAATTTTCTCCAGGACTTACTTGATGAGAGAAGATGTTCCGCCAGTAATGCACCGAGGACAGCACGAGAATCATGAAAGCATTGACCAGCATCATCATCATCATGCAAGGCTACTCACAGAGAAGGAAACAACACGTAATCAGAAATTTTGGGACAGGAGGGCTTCTTAATTCTTTTCGTTGGATATAATCAATAAAAAACTTATAAATAAATAGATACTTATGAATATAATAATTTATTCAAGCAATTCTCGAGGAGAGTGAGACATGGGCACAACACTATGAACAAAAATAAAAGAAGCACCCATTCGTTCAGCTATCATAGCAAACAACTCATAATCATACAAAAAAACTACATCTACCTTGACTGTCCATTTCTACTCACTAGATATAATCAACAGGATTTAAAAATACACTCAGTACTTTTGAATGTACATTATATCGATGATTCATTCAAGTGATCCACTATATTGACAACTCACACTACCATTAAGAACAACAATCCGACACTATTTCATCAAAGGCACACCACATTTAATATTTTGGAACACTTATACTTGGGACAAAAAAGAATGGACTTAACCCAGAGGATCTTGTTTGCAAATGCAGGTCATTATTTTTGGGTGTTTTGCTACAGACTATAATGAAACCTACACTACTACTGGATCAAAACAGTAGACAACTACAGGTCATTATTTTTCGGTGTTTTGCTAGACTATTACAAAACCGACACTACTACAGGATAAAAAAATAGTAGCATGATATTTATCATGAAACTACTGTGCCAGTGATAGTACATCATTACTAGTATGGCCTAACCACAATCAATATAGAGATGGTATCGAATTAATCAGGGCCTAACCAAGAACCCTCCTGTCGTGGTTTTGTCATGACAGATGTCCTAGCGAGAGGACTTAGGGATGAAGCCATCGCACTAAAGTGGAAGCTTAGTGGGGTTGATCGGGAACGAGAAGACACCGGGTTACCCAAGTTCGGCCCCTCATGGTGGAGGTAAAAGCCTACATCCTGCTTTTCTGTATTGCTGTCGATTTTGATTACAAGGATGCAGATTCGCTAACCTAGGTCTCAATGAGATTGCAACTTAGTCCTTTTCGTATAGGTGCTCCCCTTTATATACAGGCGGAACCCTAGACTACATGAGAGTCCGGATCGTTCTTTGACCCGCCTCCTACCCTTTCCTACTTGTTCTCCAAGACGGTCTTCATTCCATCTATCTTCTCGTGATCTGGCCCACTGCTTAAGCCGGCCTGCCCTTGCCAGGCCTTGTTAAGCCGGCCCATACAGAGTATTCAGTCTCGTGGTGAATTGACCCGCTAAGCTTTGCCTTATGGCCGGGTTAACACCCTGCCGGGTCTCCAAGCTGGGAAACATCCCCAACATTAGCCCTCAGTTTGACCTGAATTTATTCATGTTAAACTTCAACCTGAAAAAGCAAAATATTAGTAATACCATCTCCAAATGCATCCCAAGCTGATCTTTAAGTCGCCATCTTGGGCCGGCTCAATCAGCCGGGCTGAGTAGGTCAACAGGTTCACCCATTCAGATTCATACTTAGCAGTTTCAACTCTCGCTCCTCTTGACGTCATAATCCACCTCCGCAAAATCTGGGCTGACATCATACCGAATCTTTGAAATGAGCATGTATTGTCTTGTCAGGCGTGAAAATCGAGGAGCCATGCAGCCGAAAATTACTGCGCCATCTGGGGTTCCGCCCCCGTCGTTTTAACTTTTACCGCCCATATAAAGGGCCAGCTCACCCCCCTCATCATTTTTTGTCTCTCTAGTCTTCCTCCTCGCGCCCGTCGCTGCACACACTCGAAGCGGCGCCGCCTTCAAGCCCTCCGCCCGGTTCGACCGCGACCTCTTCACCACCTCAATCGCCACCGAAGCTCACTGACGCTCTCCGGCCTCCTCCGGCGAGCTCAGGTACACCCGAATCCATCTCCTTTCAGATTTATAGCACCCCATCTCCATTGTCATTCGTCGGTGTTCCTCCTAGTTCATCAGAGTTCATCCACCGGTAGATCTAGATTCATCAAAATGATCCAAACAAGCATTTTTAATACCGCGGCCATACCATTTTTCGCATACAGATCTTTATATCCTCTTCCCAAAACCCGCATTGACCACAGGTCCTCATATCAACTCCCACTTAGGTCTTTTTAAAATTTTCTTTTCCGTAATATTTGCAGATCCGTAATAATAGATGCTCGGTTGGATTCCTGTTAGTGAGTTCAACACTTAGCAAATATTCAACATCACTAAAACACCACACCGGCTCATATCTTTACCAGCTTAACACTGTTATCCATAGCTTGCATAAATCCGAATTATGGGTTTAACCATCAGGGCTATACTATCATTTTGCCGGGTCACACTTTCAGATGCTCAGACGGCATGAATAAATCTGGGTCGTAACTTGCTAGCAACTGCACTCGCCTTATTACCTTGCCGGGTCACACCTTCCGGCGGCTTGCCCCTTCCTGATCTTAACACACCGGCTTATTACCTTTGTAGCTGAAATTCAAAGTCGCCATGCCTCCCAAGACCGACAAGGCCTGCAACTGGGTTAGATCACAAGTCTCAACCCTGATGTTGAACAAGCTCGTGGCTTAAGGCCTCTTGTAGGCTCAAATTGTAATCAGCTGGCGGGCGCCTGAAGAAGAAAGCACCCCTCAGCCCCAACAAGACGAAGTCATGGTTTTCGCAGATCATCTTCACAAGGAGTTTTGCCCGCCCGGCTCAAAAAATTTCCGTGATGTTTGATGGAAATATGCCCTAGAGGCAATAATAAAATGGTTATTATCATATTTCCTTATTCATGATAAAGGTTTATTATTCATGCTAGAATTGTATTGACCGGAAACTTAAATACATGTGTGGATACATAAACAAATACGGTGTCCCTAGTGAGCCTCTACTAGACTAGCTCGTTGATCAAAAAATGGTTAAGGTTTCCTAACCATAGACATGAGTTGTCATTTGATAACGGGATCACATCATTAGGAGAATGATGTGATGGACAAGACCCATCCATTAGCTTAGCATATGATCGTTCTGTTTATTGCTACTGCTTTCTTGAATGTCAAACACATGTTCCTCAGACCATGAGATCATGCAACTCCTGGATACCGGAGGAATACCTTGTGTGCTATCAACGTCAGAACGTAACTGGGTGATCATAAAGATGCTCTACAGGTATTTTCGAAAGTGTCTATTGTGTTGGCATGGATCGAGACTGGGATTTGTCACTCCATGTTTCGGAGAGGTATCTCTGGGCCTGATGTCTACTACACAACTTGTTCTTGTAGACTCGTGTTGGGCCTCCAAGCGCAGAGTTTTGTAGGACAGTAGCAATTTTCCCGCAAGTGGATGACCTAAGATTTATCAATCCGTGGGAGGTGTAGGATGAAGATGGTCTCTCTCAAACAACCCTGCAACCAAATAACAAAAAGTCTCTTGTGTCCCCAACACACCCAATACAATGGCAAATTGTATAGGTGCACTAGTTCGGCGAAGAGATGGTGATAAAAGTGTAATATGGATGGTAGAAATATATTTTTATAATCTGAATAAATAAAAACAGGAAGGTAGCAAGTGATAAAACGGAGCACAAATGGTATTGCAATGCTTGAAAACAAGGCCTAGGGTCCGTACTTTCGCTAGTGCAATCTCTCAACAATGCTAATATAATTGGATCATATAACCATCCCTCAACGTGCGATGAAGAATCACTCCAAAGTTCTTATCTGGCGGAGAACATAAGAAGAAATTGTTTGTAGGGTACGAAACCACCTCAAAGTTATTCTTTCCATTCGATCTATTCAAGAGTTCGTACTAAAATAACACAAAGTTATTCTTTCCATTCGATCTATCCAAGAGTTCGTACTAAAATAACACCATATGATACGCATCAACCAACTCTAATGTCACCTAGATACTCCAATGTCACCACAAGTATCCATGAGTTAATTATACG
Source organism: Thinopyrum elongatum (assembly GCA_011799875.1). Taxonomy (NCBI): domain Eukaryota; kingdom Viridiplantae; phylum Streptophyta; class Magnoliopsida; order Poales; family Poaceae; genus Thinopyrum; species Thinopyrum elongatum. The sequence goes on along the minus strand of CM022298.1, from coordinate 15,755,468 downwards.
ATACGCATCTAACAATTTCAGATTCATAATACTCGATCCAACACAAAGAGCCTCAAAGAGTGCCCCAAGATTTCTACCGGAGAAACAAGGACGAAAACGTGCATCAACCCCTATGCATAGATTACCCCAATGTCACCTCGGGAATCCATGAGTTGAGTGCCAAGACATAGATCAAGTGCTCTCAAATCCATAAAAGTATTCAATCCGACAAAACAAAATCTCAAAGGGAAAACTCAATTCATCACAAGATAGAGAGGGGAAAACACCATATGATCCGACTATATTAACAAAGCCCGCGATACATCAAGATCGTGACATCTCAAGAACACGAGAGAGAGAGAGATTAAACACATAGCTACTGGTAAAAACCCTCAGCCTCTAGGGTGGACTACTCCCTCCTCATCGTGGTGGCCGCCGGGATGATGAAGATGGCCACCGGTGATGATCTCCCCCTCCGGCAGGGTGCCGGAACGGGGTCTAGATTGGATCTCGTGGATACAGAGGCCTTGCGGCGGCGGAACTTCTGATCTATGGCTACCCCGAGGGTTTTTGGAATATTTGGGAATTTATAGGGCGAAGAGGTGGTGCGGGAGGCCATCGAGGTGGGCACAACCCACCTGGGCGCGCCTGGGCCCCCAGGCGCACCCTGGTGGGTTGTGCTCTCCTCGGAGCTCCCCTCTGGTACTTCTTTGACCCACCGGGTGTCTTCTGGTCCAGAAAAAATCTCCAAAAAGTTTCGCCGCGTTTGGACTCCGTTTGGTATTGATTTTCTGTGATGTAAAAAACAAGCAAAAAACAGCAACTGGCACTGGGCACTATGTCAATAGGTTAATCCCAAAAAATGATACAAAGTTGCTATAAAATGATTGTAAAACATCCAAGAATGATAATATAACAGCATGAAACAATCAAAAATTATAGAATCATTGGAGACGTATCAGGGCCCTCTCGGTAATGCACATCACAGAAGCTTGCAAGCAAAGTGACTAAGGAGTTAGTTACAGGATGATGTATTATGAAACGAGTAAAGAGACTTGCCGGTAACGAGATTGAACTAGGTATGGAGATACCGACGATCGAATCTCGGACAAGTAACATACCGATGGACAAAGGGAATTGTGTATGTTGTCATTGCGGTTCAACTGATAAGATCTTCGTGGAATATGTAGGAACCAATATGGGCATCCAGGTTCCGCTATAGTTTGTTGACCGGAGAGGCATATCGGTCATGTCTACATCATTCCCGAACCCGTAGGGTCCACACGCTTAACGTTCGTTGACGATATAGTGTTATATGAGTTGCATGATTTGGTGACCGAATGTTGTTTGGAGTCCCGGATGAGATCACGGACATGACGAGGAGCTCCGGAATAGTCTGGAGGTAAAGATTGATATATAGGACGATGGTATTCGGACACCGAAAGAGTTTCAGAGTGCACCGGGTATTCATCGGGTCACCGGAAGGGGTTCCATTAAGCCCCGGGAGTTATATGGGCCATATGGGCCAACAAAAGGGAGCACACCAGCCCATAAGGGGCTGGTGCGCCCCTCTATGGCAGCCGGCCCTTGGGGAAAGAAGGAAAGAGGGGAGGCGGCCTTCCCCTTCCTTCCCTCTTCCCCTTTTCCTTTCCCTCCGACTTATATATGGAAGGGGGGCGCAGGGCAAGGCAGGAGCCCTAGGGCTGGCCAGCCACCTTTGTGGTGCGCCTGGCTGCCTCCCCTCTCCCCCCACCTATATATATGTCGGAGGGGCGTGTAACATCCCAAGGTTACCCCACCCTGGTTAAGCTACTTAACCTGCCATGTCATCATGATCATCCTAATAAAATTGCATTAGAAAATATTTCAACTACAAATGAAAGTCAAATAATTACTTCTTCAAATACCCAAACAAAATATTTCATCATGTTGCAAATATTCCTAAGGCAATCATAAAATTGAATTCAACATTTTAGGGAATCCCAAAATGCCCCTGGACTTTAAAACAGTAGTCCAGCAGCATTTAATATGTCCTTTTCAATTTCCAAAAATATCTAACCTACTCCTTTGGCCTCCAACCTTTTGCTGGCAGTGCCAGATATTACCAGGAAATATTGGGGCTTAGTCACACATTTTTCTAAAAATGTTAGGTGGCCCACAAAAATCATTTCCTATCTCTGTTAATAAATAAAAGAGAAAATGGAAAAAGGAACAGAACCTCACCTAGCCTATGGGCCGCGGCTAAAGTGGCCGGCCCAGCCCACCTCCCTTACCTGCTCCCTGCTGCGTGTCGACGCCGCCATGGCCGCAGCTCGCTGCGCCGTCCCTCGCTTGCCACGGCAATGAAGATGGTGGGCGAGGGGATAAGACCCCGCCCGTTCCTTCCCCCTGCTCGCCTCGCCCTCACTTCCCTCTCCCTCTCGCCCTCGTGCGCTTGCTTCTTCTTCTCCTCTTGCCCGAGCGCCACCGTGTCTGCGTCGCCGCGCTTGCATAGCCACCGCCGTCGCCTCGCCTCGCCACCGTGCCTATCAGCTTCGCCGACGTCCTCCACCTCTTCACCGACCACGCATTCGAGCCGGGGACCGCCGCCTCGCCCGGATCGAGCCGGCGTCCGCTGCGGATCACCGGAACTCCGCCGCTTCGTTCGTAGCCCCTCTGCGCTCCTAATCTTCCACGGGCCACCTTGAGCCGCACAGTGAACTCGCCCTTCTATCCCCTCCATTTGCGCCGTCTCCCGTAGCCCGTAAAAGCGCCACCGCGGTGCCGTGCTCTGCCCGCCGCCATTGCCGATGAGCTCCTCACTCCCGTGTCGTTTAGCTCGAATACGTAGCTCCGACGAGTTCCCGTGGCCCCGTAGAGCTCGCCTGTGTAGTTAGTTTGCCCGAATGCGTCACGTAGCCACGTTTCTGAGATGGCCCGAACTCCGGCCGCCGCATCGAGCTCACTTCCGGCGAGCTCCAACCACCTCAGCCCGTGAGGTTGCCGCCGTTGGGTGCGGCGCTCTTTACTCGTTCCAACGCAACCGGAAACACCCGAATTGGTGCACCGTGGCGAAAACCTGAGCGTCGCCAGCGTTGGGCCTCGGCGCACGAGCTCGCCGGAGCAGCTCCGGCGGCTCCGCTGAGCTGGCACCGGCGGGGCCCGCCCCTGTGACACTGCCCGTGGGCCCTGCGGGTCCACCAATCAGGGTTGACTGGGTCAACCCTGCTGACTGTGCAGCGTGGGCCACTGACATGTGGGCCCCGCGCTAGTTAACTGATTTTTAAACAAATAAAATGGTTAACTATTCCGTTGATTAATTAGATAGCTAATTAGACACTGACAGTAGGCCCCACCAATAGATTAACTAGCTTAATTAAATTGTTAGTTTCTGAGTCACTGACAGGTGGGTCCCACCTGTCAGTTTGACTAGTCAGCTGGTCAGCCGACTGCTGACGCAGGCAAGTCATCATGCTGATGTCATAATTGTATTCTGTTAATAAAAATAATTCCTAAAAATCATTTAATCTTTAAAAATTAATAACTTTTAAACCGTAGCTCGGATTGAAAAACTTAAAACATGAAAGTTCCTCAGAACGACGAGATAAGTCTAATCATGCCGTCTGTTTCCATGTCGGATCCTCCTACGTAGGAGAACTCGTAACTCCGAGACCGATTCCGGTAGATGAATAGTGCGCACATATCGGTTAATAAATCCCACGATAATCCTAAATATAACTAATGTGACTTAGGTGCATCTTTAGGCAACCTTGCACTGTATCGTAGCATAGCATGCACTGTGTTGCATACTTTTGCATTATGTTTACCTGTTTCTTCCCCCTCTTCTCTCTCGGTAGACCCCAACGTTGACATAGCTTCCGAGGCTGACGCAGCTCCGGAGTACGACTACGTCCCCGACGACACCAATGACGACCTTGCCCTTGCCCTTGCCGCTGAGCAAACAGGCAAGCACCCCCATTTTGAACATGCCTATATTGCCTATTCTCTTCTCTCTTATGCTTGCATTAGAATTGCTTCTGCTACTGTTATCCTATATCTGCTGCATAGCCTGATTATTGTAACCTGCTTGTTACCTTCCTGCTTATCCTAAACTGCTTAGTATAGGCTGGGTAGAGACCCGACAGAGACCCCCACTATATCCCTACTGCCCCGCTGGATTATTAGAAGACCCGATCAATGGGATTGAAGACCAGGCCCCGACACCGCACATCACTTCCCCCTTAGTTGCTGACACTACTGGGTTACTATCGAGTGCCGAGGGTGATACCTCGTCAGCACTTCTGATGATAACCATGTAGGTTAGTTAATCGGTCGTGGTATGCGAGGGTGATTCCTCCTACACCACCCCCAATAACAGCGTCGTCGTGCAACACTTCAAGTGTGGACCTCGAGGGTGATTCCTCCTTCATTCACCTTGACGGCAACATCAGTGGGAATTCTATCGAGGGTGATTCCTCAGGGTTCCCCTTGATGTTGGACACACAATTACTATTGATACTGAGACTTACACCGTACCATGTTACTAAAGACGGGTCGGCCCTGAGGGGTACCCGCGCGAGCTTAATTGCGATTGATGTGTAATCGGGTGTACCTGGAGGGTACCCGAGAGTTGAACACGTGGCGTGGCCGGGCATTCTTAGCCCTTGCCACAAGTCCTTGAGACGGGGCGACGGGGTCACATCAATCGTGAGTCTCTGCTCGTTACCGCGCGCTCCTAAACCATTAAACGATTTGGATATTTGATCCGAGGGGCCTCTGGCCTGATAGCACTAACCATCACGTGGGCATAGTATGGGCGTTCTGCGTCGTATACTTCAGCCGGAGCTTAATGGACGTCAACGACTGAGCGGCGCACGCCGAGTTGGACTGGTTACGCAACCGCACTTGTATTAAGGGGTTGCTAGGTCTGCTCTCGGTGGCCCTGTAATGTGCAGGAGTTCCCGGGGCGATGGCGCAAGACCACTGGGGGCATAGGTTTAGTCCGGCGTGCTGACCTCTCTGTTAAGTATTCGGTCGGGTTGCGGCGTATCGTTTGGCCGAGGCCGGGCATGACCCAGTAAAGTGTGTCCGGCCGGAGTTAAGCGAGCGTGGTGGGTAACTTGGTGCACCCCTGCAGGGAAGAAACTTCTATCGATAGCCTGTCCTACGGTAACGCACACTCGGAGTTGTATCCCAATCGGTACAACTAGAACCTGAGATGATAACTGGATAGTACGGCTCTGGGATTGCTTTCTCGCAGGGAGTCAAGAAAGGATCTCAGGCTGAGGATTGATGATATTACTACTACTTTACATTATGCTAATCTGCATTCTTCTAGTGCTGCAAGACTGCTGAAGATGTTGAAGATGCTAGTCTTTGATAGGACTAGGCTATCCCCTATATTCTGGCATTTCTGCAGCCCAGTCCACATATACAGCCTCCTTTTGACAATGTTGCATATATAGTGTAGATCCTTGCTTGCTGAGTACTTCGGATGAGTACTCATGTTTGCTTTGCTTTCTTTTTCCCCCATATCCTTTTGATGCCATCAGACGATGGAGCCCCTGAGCCAGATGCCCCTGTCGATGACCACTACTACTACCCGCCCGGCGAGTACTACTACTACGAGGAGCCGACTGACGACCAGGAGTAGGATCGGAGGGTCCAGGGCAGGATGCCTACGCCTTTCGATCATAGAATTTTATTTTGCCCCGCCTGTGTGAAGGCTTATCTCTGTTCTGTAATATATCTGTACCCAGATATCTGATGCTTCCGCTGACGCTTGCATGCCATCGAGCTGTGTATTCGAGCCCTCGAGGCCCTGGCTTGTAATATAAAGCTTGTGTGACTTTAATTATATTTTAGAGTTGTGTTGTGATATCTTCAAGTGAGTCCTTAGGCTTGATCGTGCGCATTGTGTGTATGGTTAGTGCATGATTAAGCCGGGGTCGTCACAGGTTGGTATCAGAGCCGACTGCCTCTAGGAATCCCCCTTTCCAACTCCTTGGCCAAAGTTGAGTCTAGTTGTCAAAAACTATTTTATTAACTTGGCTGTGTGGCTTACGGGCCCATGTCGCCAACTGGGTGGTATTAGGATCTTTTATTCCTCGTTTATACTCTGGGACTCTAATCTCTCTTCTATTCGGGTTAAAGATTTTATTAACTCTGACATTAGGTTCTCGTAACCACTTCAACCCGGAGAGCCCCTACACTACAGATGATCGCTTGGTTCATCCGAAGACTACGGAGATACTTATCGATGATTCCCGAGACCCTGTGCCCACTGCTTTGCAGTTCCTGACCACCGATAAATCCTGACGAATAACTACCTACACTCGTCGTACATATCTTCATTTCAGTCACTCTTTTGTTTCATCCGACCTATCGAAATATTATCCGACATTTTGAGAATTCTCTGAACCTACTGCTTTGCAGTTCCTTTCCGCCTGAACACACCTATGAATAAATCCTCATGCTTACACGGGGTCCGTTCATTCCCAGTTGTTCATGTGCTTTCCGGAACACATTTAATTGCTATTTAATCTCCCGATAATCCTCTGCATCCTATTGCTCTTGAAATTCTTGCCTACTTGCATTATGGGTAACTCCTTATGTCTAGTAATCCCCGTCAACATCCTTTCCCATTACCATTTTGGATCCCTTGAACCAATATGCTGCAAATGTTCGCCATCAGCAGTTGATTCCTAGAATTCGTCCTTCGGCTCAGACATCGTTCTGGACATGAGCTGGTCCTTCCCCGTTGCCATTGCCTTTGGCACTGAAGCATTCTCTACATCTTGCCGTCTGTATATCCGCCCTGCTTGCAAGGCACGGAGAGGCTGTGCATTCCTTCTCCTTATTGACTTGGGACTGACTACTGACCAGGACATGTCCCGTAACCATGGGTAGAGATCTCTGCAAGACGGAACACTAAAATTATCCATCTAGTTCTATTCAACCTACTTGTCTTTTGATCAGAGCTTTTGCTTATAATCCTTCGTTTCTGAATCATAACTCCTTTGTACTTAAATCTCGGATTGTTCCAATGTTTCTAAAATCTTATGCCGTCACATCCTTCTTCTTCTGGTTGAGTACCACTACTCACGTCAGATCTTATGTCGTCTACCTAATCTTTTGTCAGATTAATATCCGGCAGTATCCTCCATATTCAAACATCCTGTGAGCTCTTCCCTTGGTACTTAATACCTTCGGTAAATTGTATCATCTTCTTTGACTTCGATACTTTGCATTCGACTCGCATCCCTTGCTTTGGTTGATGGTTGTATAGATTCGTAAAATGTCCCGATGGGTTGTATCTATGCTTCTGCCATCTGCGAAACCTAGAAACTCCTACGAGTCATACTCTACTGGTGTTACGCCAGATGAATTTTCAACATTTCAACTTCATTTAAAGTGAGAAGTGAATGAAGGGTTATGCATCGAAGAAGTGGGAGTCGACCTTGATCCTGTGTGTTCATGCCCATGGACCCGATGTAGAACTTATCATGGAAGCTGCTCGTAGCAAATAATTATCCCCTTGATATACAAGTTCATCTTGTACCTGTGAATTGATCCTTTGCAATCGTGGGTCCGATCATATTTTCTCCTTGATTCCTTTTCCCGGACAAGTTAAAAGTACTTGTCTTCTGTAGATCATTTCACCTGTCCAACCTCTAATTTTGATCTACCTTCAGGTATTGCCCCATGATTATCTCATGGATATCGTGTCATTGCACTACCTCTCGTGAATTCTTATTGGAATGATACTCCATCACATCATTCCTAGCCTGATCGGCTATATTTTTATCGTGCCAACTTTTAACTGTGCTACCTGGTCCTTCTTCCCGGAGCACAATTTCCGATGATGAGCTAAGCTTACGTCGATCTTCCTCATCTTATCACTTCACCTCGAACAACAAGCTTGACTTTGAGCTTGTGTTGAATCCGTCGTTCTTATAGCCTTTCACTCCATCCTTCATTTTTCTTGATGTCGTCGCTGCTCGATGACATCATCATAGAAACCTCTCGACAAATTTGTCGTGATCACCGTGAACACTTTGGCTTCTTCAGAAATGCCAATTGAATTCATGTCTAGAAAACCCATCCCTGCCCCTCGATGATTTGTGATACCATCGATGACATCCTTGACTTTCTGCCAACACAGACCTGGTTGTGTTTGGTTAATCCTCACGCTCCGAGATATTGCAGGAAGTGTTCCTTTGTATCTCTTGTGATCTTTCGATCCAACCCCTACTTGAAACACCATGTTATCGCTACCTCGGAGCATGACTATGATATTCCAAATATCATTGAGAATAGTGAAAATGCAATGCTGCATATCTCTTCATCAATTGTCCAAACACCGTTGCATGGGTAATATCAAGATTCATCCCTCGCCCCTTTAACTAAAAGCTTTTGAACTTGCTGTCCCATCATGTATATCATGCTCCGCTTTTCCTTGGACAGGATATACTCCCAATTTTTGTGTATAAACACATTTTCCTTTCCATTGTTTTGTTTAACCTATCTTGTGATCTATATGATGTAAGCAGAAATAATTCCCTGCTTATAAAACATCTCGGTCTACAACTCTGTCAGTGAGACCCTGTTACTATTGTTGATGACATTCCGGTAACCACCGATGGACTAGAACTTTGCCTATTGGTCCGCCTCGTTCAACGAGCAGGAAAATGGTTCTCTTCGTCCCTCGCCCTTGGTACCGATGTTGCCGCCAACATAACCGACAGGATATCCTCTGACATACCTTGCTGTCGTAACCGGTAAGATGTCACTGTTCTCTCCACTTTTGCTCGAACCTCTCCACAGTTCCACAGGATCGGAACCTGACTCTCCTGTACATCTTTGATTCCGAGGTATCCTTTGCTCTTGGCCTTGTGTGTTATCACGAGCCACCCTCCGAGAGATGATCTGTCCCCGAAAAGCTGAACCCCTTTTCACACTCTTTTCAGGTATCGATCGGATGTCCATTCGATTAAAACTTCTTATTGAATCTTCTTACTTTACCCTTGATATTTTCTTAAGTTTCAACTCAAGAGATACTATTGCCGCATTCCCTGATATGTCCATCAGATAATCGACCCTATAAGGGTTAGTTCTCCCGAAGTTACTCCTTATTTCCCCACTTAAATCTCGGGATGAGGTTTCTTGTAGTGGAGGAGATTTGAAACATCCCCAGGTTACCCCACCCTGGTTAAGCTACTTAACCTGCCATGACATCATGATCATCCTAATAAAATTGCATTAGAAAATATTTCAACTTCAAATTCAAACTTCAAATGGAAGTCAAATAATTACTTCTTCAAATACCCAAACAAAATAGTTCATCATGTTGCAAATATTCCTAAGGCAATCATAAAATTGAATTCAACATTTTAGGGAATCCCAAAATGCCCCTGGACTTTAAAATAGTAGTCCAGCCGCATTTAATATGTCTTTTTCAATTTCCAAAAATATCTAACCTATTCCTTTGGCCTCCAAACTTTTGCTGGCAGTGCCAGATATTACCAGGAAATATTGGGGCTTAGTCCCACATTTTTCTAAAAATGTTAGGTGGTCCAGAAAAATCATTTCCTATCTCTGTTAATAAATAAAAGAGATAACAGAAAATGGAAAAAGGAACAGAAACTTACCTGGCCTCTGGGCCACGGCTACAGTGGCCGGCCCAGCCCACCTCCCTTACCTGCTCCCTACTGCGTGTTGACGCCGCCATGGCCACAGCTCGCTGCGCTGTCCCTCGCTTGCCACAGCGATGAAGATGGTGGGGCGAGGGGATAAGACCCCGCCCGTTCCTTCCCCCTGGTCGCCTCGCCCTGACTTCCCTCTCCTTCTCTCCCTCGTGCGCTCGCTTCTTCTTCTCCTCTCGCCCGAGCGCCACCACGTCTGCGCCGCCGCGTTCGCATAGCCACCGCCGTCGCCTCGCCTCGCCACCGTGCCTATCAGCTTTGCCGACGTCCTCCACCTCTTCACCGACCAAGCATTTGAGCCGGGGACTGCCGCATCACCCGGATCGAGCCGGCGTCCGCTGCGGATCACCGGAGCTCCGCCGCTTCGTTCGTAGTCCCTCTGCGCTCCTAATCTTCCACGGGCCACCTTGAGCCGCACGGTGAGCTCGCCCTTCTATCCCCTCCATTTGCGCCGTCTCCCGTAGCCCGTAAAAGCACCGCCGCGGTGCCGTGCTCTGCCCGCCGCCATTGCCGATGTGCTCCTCGCTCCCGTGTCGTTCAGCTCGAATACGTAGCTCCCACGAGTTCCCGTGGCCCCGTAGAGCTCGCCTGTGTAGTTTGTTTGCCCGAATCCGTCGCGTAGCCGCATTTCTGAGATGGCCCGAACTCCGGCCACCGCATCGAACTCGCTTCCGGCGAGCCCCGACCACCTCAGCCCACGAGGTTGCCGCCGTTGGGTGCGGCGCTCTTTACACGTTCGAACGCGACCGGAAACACCCGAATTGGTGAACCGTGGCGAAAACCCGAGCGTCGCCGGCGTTCGGCCGCCACGCGCGAGCTCGCCGGAGCAGCTCCGGCGGCTCCGCTGAGCTGGCACCGGCAGGGCCCGCCCCTGTGACACTGCCCGTGGGCCCTGCGGGTCCACCAATCAGGGTTGACTGGGTCAACCCTGCTTACTGTGCAGCATGGGCCCCACGCTAGTTAACTAATTTTTAAACAAATAAAATGGTTAACTAATCCGTTGATTAATTAGATAGCTAATTAGACACTGACAGTAGGCCCCACCAATAGATTAACTAGCTTAATTAAATTGTTAGTTTCTGAGTCACTAACAGGTGGGTCCCACCTGTCAGTTTGACTAGTCAGCTGGTCAGCTGACTGCTGATGCAGGCAAGTCATCATGCTGCCGTCATAATTGTATTCTGTTAACAAAAATAATTTCTGAAAATCATTTAATCTTTAAAAATTAATAACTTTTAAACCGTAGCTCGGATTGAAAAACTTAAAACATGAAAGTTGCTCAGAACGACGAGACGAGTCTGATCATGCCGTCTGTTTCCATGTCGGAACCTCCTACGTAGGAGAACTCGTAACTCCGAGCCCGATTCCGGTAGATGAATAGTGCACACATATCGGTTAATAAATCCCACGATAATCCTAAAAATAACTAAAGTGACTTAGGTGCATCTTTATGCAACCTTGCACTGCATCGTAGCATAGCATGCACTATGTTGCATCTGTTTGCATTATGTTTACCCGTTTCTTCCCCCTCTTCTCTCTCAGTAGACCCCGACGTTGATGTAGCTCCCGAGGCAGACGCAGCTCCGGAGTACGAGTACGTCCCCGACGACACCACTGACGACCTTGCCCTTGCCGCAGAGCAAACAGGCAAGCACCCCCATTTTGAACATGCCTATATCGCCTATTCTCTTCTCTCTTATGCTTGCATTAGAATTGCTACTGCTACTCTTATCCTATATCTGCTGCATAGCCTGATTATTGTAACCTGCTTGTTACCTTCCTGCTTATCCTAAACTGCTTAGTATAGGCTGGGTAGAGACCCGACACAGACCCCCATTATATCCCTACTACCCCGCTGGATTACCAAAAGACCCGATCAACGGGATTGAAGACCAGGCCCCGACACCGCACATCACTTCCCCCTTAGTTGCCGACACATATACAGCCTCCTTGTGACAATGTTGCATATATAGTGTAGATCCTTGCTTGCTGAGTACTTCGGATGAGTACTCACGTTTTCTTTGCTTTCTTATTCCCCCATATCCTTTTGATGCCATCAGATGACGGAGCCCCTGAGCCAGATGCCCCCGTCGACGACCACTACTACTACCCGCCCGGCGAGTACTACTACTACGAGGAGCCGACTGACGACCAGGAGTAGGATCGGAGGGTCCAGGGCAGGAGGCCTACGCCTTTCGATCGTAGAATTTTATTTTGCCCTGCCGATGTGAAGGCTTATCTCTGTTCTGTAATATATCTGTACCCTGATATCTCATGCTTCCGCTGACGCTTGTATGCCATCGAGCTATGTATTCGAGCCCTCAAGGCCCTGGCTTGTAATATAAAGCTTGTGTGACTTTAATTATGTTTTAGAGTTGTGTTGTGATATCTTCAAGTGAGTCCTTAGGCTTGATCGTGCGCATTGTGTGTATGGTTAGTGCACGATTAAGCCGGGGTCGTCACAGGGCGCCACACAAGGACACAACATTGTCTTAGCCATGTGCGGCGCCCCTCTCCACAGTTTCATCCCTTAGTCATATTCTCGCAGTGCTTAGGCGAAGCCCTGTTGAGATAGCATCACCATCACCGTCACCACACCGTTGTGTTGCCGGAACTCATCCACTACCTCGTCGTCTTGCTGGATCAAGAAGGCGAGGACGTCACCGAGCGGAACATGTGCTGAACGTGGAGGTGTCGTACGTTCGGTGCTCGGTCGGTTGGATTGCAAAGTTGTTCGACGACATGAACCGCGTTGTACTAACGCTTCCGTTTACGGTCTACGAGGGTACATAGACAAACTCTCCCCCTCTCGTAGCTACGCATCTCCATGGATAGATCTTGCATGTGCGTAGAATTTTTTTTGTTTTCCATGCAACGTTCCCCTACAGTTGCATCATGAGCCAGATCTATGCGTAGATGATATGCACGAGTAGAACACAAAGAGTTGTGGGCGGTGATGTTCACACTGCTAACCACCAACGTCTTATTTTGATTCAGTGGCATTGTGGGATGAAGCGGCCCGGACCAACCTTACATGTCCACGTACATGAGACCGGTTGCACCGACTGACGTGCAACTTGTTTTGCATAAAGGTGGCTGGCGGGTGTCTGTTTCTCTCACTTTAGTTGAATCGAATTTGACTACGGCCGGTCCTTGAAGAAGGTTAAAACAACAAACTTGATAATTCACCGTTGTGGTTATTTTTCCGTAGGTAAGAACGGTTCTTGCTAGAAACCTGTAACAGCCACGTAAAACTTGCAACAACAAAGTAGTGGACGTCTAACTTGTTTTTGCAGGGTATGCTGTGATATGATATGGTCAAGACATGATGTGATATACGTTGTTGTATGAGATGATCATGTTTTGTAATATATATTGACAGCCGGCAGGAGCCGTTTGGTTGTCTCTTTATTGTATGAAATGCAAGCGCCATGTAATTGCTTTACTTTATCGCTATGCGTTAGCAATAGTTGTTGAAGCAGTAGTTGGCAAGACAACCACGTGATGACACGTTGATGGAGATCAAGATGATGGAGATCATGGTGTCATGCCGGTGACGATGGAGATCATGACGATGCTTTGGAGATGGAGATCAAAAGCACAAGATGATGATGGCCATATCATGTCACATATTTTGATTGCATGTGATGTTTATCCTTTATGCATCTTATTTCGCTTAGAACGATGGTAGCATTATAAGATGATCCCTTCACTAAAATTTCAGGATAAAAGTGTTCTCCCTGAGTATGCACCGTTGCTAAAGTTCGTCGTTTTGAAGCACCTCGTGATGATCGGGTGTGACGGATTCTACATTCACATACAACGGGTGTAAGACAGTTTTACACAAGCAGAATACTTGGGTTAAACTTGACGAGCCTAGCATGTACAGACATGGTGTCGGAACACTGGAGACCGAAAGGTCGAACATGAGTCATATAGTAGATATGATCAACATGAAGATGTTCACCATTGATGACTATCCCATCTCATGTGATGATCGGACATGGGCTAGTTGATTTGGATCATGTGTCACTTCGTTAACTTGAGGGATGTTAATTTAAGTGGGAGTTCATTAGTAATTTGATTAATTGAACTTAAATTTATCATGAATTTAGTCCTGATAGTCTTTGCAAATTATGTTGTAGATCAATAGCTCGTGTTGTAGCTCCCTTGTTTTTGATACGTTCCTAGAGAAAGCTTAGTTGAAAGATGATGGTAGCAATTACACGGACTGGGTCCGTCAATTGAGGATTATCCTCATTGCTACGCAGAAGAATTATGTCCTTGATGCACCGCTAGGTGACAGACCTGTTGCAGTAGCTGATGCAGACGTTATGAACGTTTGGCAAGCTCGATCTGATGACTACTTGATTGTTTAGTGCACCATGCTTTACGGCTTACAATCGGGGCTCCAAAGACGTTTTGAACGCCATCGAACATATGAGATGTTCCAAGAGATGAAATTGGTATTTCAGGCTCACGCCTGTGTTGAGAGTTATGATTCCTCTGACAAATACTTTGCCTACAAGATGGTGGAGAATAGCTCAGCCAGTGAGCATGTGCTCAGAATGTCCGGGTACTACAATCACTTAAATCAAGTGGGAGTTAATCTTCCAGATAAGATAGTGATTGACAGATTTCTCCAGTCACTATCACCATGCTACTAGAGCTTCGTGATGAAACTATAATATGCAAGGGATGACGAAAACGATTCCCATGCTCTTCGAGATGCTGAAATTGGTGGAGGTAGAAATCTAGAAAGAGCATCAAGTGTTGATAAGACCACCAGTTTCAAGAAAAAGGGCAAGGGAAGGAAAGGGAACTTCAGGAAGAATGGCAAGCAAGTTGTTGCTCCCATGAAGAAACCTAGAGCTGAACCCAAGCCTGAGACTGAGTGTTTCTACTGTAAGGATAATGGTCACTGGAAGCAGAACTGCCCCAAAATATTTGGCGGATAAGAAGGATGGCAAAGTGAACAAAAAGTATATGTGATATACATGTTATTGATGTGTACCTCACTAGTGCTCATAGCAGCATCTGGGTATTTGATACCGGTTCAGTTGCTAATATTAGCAACTTGAAGCAGGAGTTGCAGAGTAACGGAGACTAGCTGAGGGCGAGGTGACGATATGTGTTGGAAGTGTCTCCAAGATTGATATGATCATCATCGGCACGCTCGTAATACCTTCGGGATTAGTATTAAACCTAAATAATGGTTATTTGGTGCTTGCGTTGAGCATAAAACATTATATCTGGATATTGTTTATTGCAAGACGGTTATTCATTTAAGTCAAAAGAATAATGGTTGTTCTGTTTATGTGAGTAATATCTCTCGTGATCATGTACCCTTGTGAATGGTTTATTCTTGTTGAATCTCGATCGTAGTGATACACATATTCATAATATTGATGCCAAAAGATGCAAAGTTGATAATGATAGTGCAACATACTTGTGGCACTGCCGTTTAGTTCATATTGGTGTAAAGCGCATGAAGAAACTCCATGCGGATGGACTTTTGGAATCTCTTGATTATGAATCATTTGATACTTGCAAACCATGCCTCATGGGCAAGATGACTAAAACTCCGTTATCCGGAACAATGGAGCGAGCTATTGATTTGTTGGAAAAAATACATACCAATGTATGTGGTCCGATGAATGTTGAAGCACGCGGCGGGTCTCGTCATTTTCTAACCTTCACAGATGATTTGAGTAGATATGGGTATATCTACTTGATGAAAGACAAGTCTGAAACATTTGAAAAGTTCAAAGAATTTCAGAGTGAAGTAGAGAATCATCATAACAAGAAAATAAAGTTTCTACGATCTGATCGCGGAGGCGAATATTTGAGTTACGAGTTTGGCCTTCATTTAAGAAAATGTGGAATTGTTTCACAGCTCACGCCACCTGGAACACCACAGCGTAATGGTGTGTCCGAACGTTGTAACTGTACTTTATTAGATATGATGCGTTCTATGATGTCTCTTACCGATCTGCCACTATCGTTTTGGGGTTATGCATTAGAGACAACTGCATTCACGTTAAATAGGGCACCGTCTAAATCTGTCGAGATGACACCATATGAACTATGGTTTGGCAAGAAACATAAGCTGTCGTTTCTTAAAGTTTGGGGATGCGACGCTTATGTGAAAAAGTTTCAGCCTGATAAGCTCGAACCCAAAGCGGCAAAGTGCATCTTCATAGGATACCCTAAAGAAACTATTAGGTACACCTTCTACCACAGATCCGAAGGCAAGATCTATGTTGCCAAGAATGGGTCCTTTCTAGAGAATGAGTTTCTCTTGAAAGAAGTGAGTGGGAGGAGAGTAGAACTTGATGAGATAATTGTACCTTCTCTCAAATTGGATAGTAGCTCATCAGAGAAAACCGTTCCCATGATGCCTACACCAATAAGAGAGGAAGATAATGATAAAGATCATGAAGCTTCAGATCAAGTTACTACTGAACCTCGTAGGTCAACCAAAGTACGTTCCGCACCAGAGTGGTACGATAATCCTGTTCTAGAAGTTATGTTGTTAGACAACAGCGAACCTACGAACTATGAAGAAGCTATGATGAGCCCGGATTCCGACAAATGGCTTGAGGCCATGAAATCTGAGATAGGATCCATGTATGAGAACAAAGTGTGGACTTGCCCGATGATCGGCAAGCCATTGAGAATAAATGGATTTTTAAGAGGAAGACAGACGTTGATGGTAATATCACTGTCTACAAAGCTCGACTTGTCGCGAAAGGTTTTCGACAAGTTCAAGGGGTTGACTATGATGAGACTTTCTCACCCGTTGCGATGCTTAAGTCTGTCCGAATCATGTTATTAATTGCCCCATTTTATGATTATGAAATCTGGCAAATGGATGTCAAAACTGCATTCCTTAATGGATTTCTTAAAGAAGAGTTGTATATGATGCAACCAGAAGGTTTTGTCGATCCTAAGGGTGCTGACAAAGTGTGCAAGCTCCAGCGATCCATCTATGGACTGGTGCAAGCATCTCAGAGTTGGAATAAACACTTTGATGAGGTGATCAAAGCATATGGTTTTATACAGACTTACGGTGAATCTTGTATTTACAAGAAAGTGAGTGGGAGCTCTGTAGCATTTCTGATATTATATGTGGATGACATATTGTTGATTGGAAATGATATAGAATTTCTGGATGGCATAAAAGGATACTTGAATAAGAGTTTTTCAATGAAAGACCTCGGTAAAGCTGCTTATATATTGGGCATCAAGATCTATAGAGATAGATCAAGACGCTTGATAAGACTTTCAATTAGTACATACCTTGACAAGATTTTGACGGAGTTCAAAATGGATCAGTCAAACAAGGAGTTCTTGCCTGTATTGTAAGGTGCGAAGTTGAGTATGACTCAAAACCCGACCATGGCAGAAGATAGAGAGAGAATGAAAGTCATTCCCTATGCCTCAGCCATAGGTTCTATAATGTATGCCATGCTGTGTACCCGAACTAATGTGTGCCTTGCCACATGTCTGGCAAAAGGGGTACAAGAGTGATCCAGGAGTGGATTACTAGACAGCGGTCAAAATTATCCTTAGTAACTAGAGGACTAAGGAAATGTTTCTCAATTATGGAGGTGATAAAGAGTTCGTCGTAAAGGGTTACGTCGATGCTTTGACACCGATCTGGATAACTCTGAGTAGCAAACCGGATACGTATAATGGAGCAGTCATTTGGAATAGCTCCAAGTAAAGCGTGATAGTAGCATCTACAGTATGACATAAGGATTTGCAAAGTACACACGGATCTGAATGTTGCAGACCTGTTGACTAAAAAATCTCTCTCACAAGCAAAACATGATCACACCTTAGAACTCTTTGAGTGTTAATCACATGGCGATGTGAACTAGATTATTGACTCTAGTAAACTCTTTGGGTGTTAATCACATGGCGACGTGAACTAGATTATTGACTCTAGTCAACTCTTTGGGTGTTAATCACATGGCGATGTGAACTAGATTATTGACTCTAGTGCAAGTGGGAGACAGATGGAAATATGCCCTAGAGGCAATAATAAAATGGTTATTATCATATTTCCTTATTCATGATAATGGTTTATTATTCATGCTAGAATTGTACTGACCGGAAACTTAAATACATGTGTGAATACATAAAAAAATACCGTGTCCCTAGTGAGCCTCTACTAGACTAGCTCGTTGATCAAAGATGGTTAAGGTTTCCTAACCATAGACATGAGTTGTCATTTGATAACGGGATAACATCATTAGGAGAATGATGTGATGGACAAGACCCATCCGTTAGCTTAGCAGACGATCGTTCTGTTTATTGCTATTGCTTTCTTGAATGTCAAATACATGTTCCTCAAACCATGAGATCATGCAACTCCCAGTCACCGGAGGAATACCTTGTGTGCTATCAAACGTCTCAACGTAACTGGGTGATCATAAAGATGCTCTACAGGTATCTCCGAAGTTGTCTGTGGAGTTGGCATGGATCGAGACTGGGATTTGCAAAATACACATGGATCTGAATGTTGCAGACCCGTTGACTAAAAAAAATCTCTCTCACAAGCAAAACATGATCACACCTTAGAACTCTTTGAATGTTAATCACATGGCGATGTGAACTAGATTATTGACTCTAGTAAACTCTTTGGGTGTTAATTACATGGCGATGTGAACTAGATTATTGACTCTAGTGGACTCTTTGGGTGTTAATCACATGGCGATGTGAACTAGATTATTGACTCTAGTGCAAGTGGGAGACTGATGGAAATATGCCCTAGAGGCAATAATAAAATGGTTATTATCATATTTCCTTATTCCTGATAATGTTTATTATTCATGCTAGAATTATATTCACCGAAAACTTAAATACATGTGTGGATACATAAACAAATACCGTGTCCCTAGTGAGCCTCTACTAGACTAGCTCATTGATCAAAAAATGGTTAAGGTTTCCTAACCATAGACATGAGTTGTCATTTTATAACGGGATCACATCATTTGGAGAATGATGTGATGGACAAGACCCATCTGTTAGCTTAGCATATGATCGTTATGTTTATTGCTACTGCTTTTTTAATGTCAAATACATGTTCCTCAGACCATGAGATCATGCAACTCCCGGATACCGGAGGAATACCTTGTGTGCTATCAAACGTCACAACGTAACTAGGTGATCATAAAGATGCTCTACATGTATTTCCGAAAGTGTCTGTTGAGTTGGCATGGATCGAGACTGGGATTTGTCACTCCGTGTTTCGGAGAGGTATCTCTGGGCCCTCTCGGTAATGCACATCACAGAAGCTTGCAAGCAAAGTGACTAAGGAGTTAGTTACAGGACGATGTATTACGGAACGAGTAAAGAGGCTTGCCAGTAACGAGATTGAACTAGGTATTGAGATACCGACGATCGAATCTCGGACAAGTAACATACCGATGGACAAAGGGAATTGTGTATGTTGTCATTGCGGTTCGACCGATAAGATCTTCGTGGAATATGTGGGAACCAATATGGGCATCCAGGTTCCTCTATTGGTTATTGACCTGAGAGGCATCTCGGTCATGTCTACATCATTCCCGAACCCGTAGGGTCCCCATGTTTAACGTTCGTTGACGATATAGTGTTATATGAGTTGTGTGATTTGGTGACCGAATATTGTTCGGAGTCCCGGATGAGATCATGGACATGACGAGGAGCTCCGGAATGGTCCGGAGGTAAAGATTGATATATAGGACGATGGTATTCGGACACCGGAAGAGTTTCGGAGTGCACCGGTATTCATCGGGTCACCGGAAGGGGTTTCAGTAAGCCCCGGGAGTTATATGGGCCATATGGGCCAAGAAAAGGGAGCACACCAGCCCACAAGGGGCTAGTGCACCCCTCTATGACAGCCGGCCCTTGCGGGGAGAAGGAAAGAGGGGAGGCGGCCTTCCCCTTCCTTCCGTCTTCCCCCTTTCCTTTCCCTCCGGCTTATATATGGAAGGGGGGCGCAGTGCAAGGCAGGTGACCTAGGGCTGGCCGGCCACATTTGTGGTGCGCCTGGCTGCCTCCCCTCTCCCCCACCTATATATATGTGGGAGGGGGTGCCACACAAGGACACAACATTGCCTTAGCCGTGTTCGTCTCCCCTCTCCACAGTTTCATCCCTCGGTCATATTCTCGCAGTGCTTAGGTGAAGCCCTGTTGAGACAGCATCACCATCACCATCACCATCACCACACCGTCGTGTTGCCGGAACTCATCCACTACCTCGTCATCTTGCTGGATCAAGAAGGCGAGGACGTCACCGAGCTGAACATGTGCTGAACGCGGAGGTGTCATATGTTCGGTGCTCTGTCGGTTGGATCGCGAAGTTGTTCGACGACATCAACCGTGTTGTACTAACGCTTCTGCTTACGGTCTATGAGGGTACGTAGACACACTCTCCCCATCTCGTAGCTATGCATCTTCATGGATAGATCTTGCGTGTGCGTAGAATTTTTTTTGTTTTCCATGCAACGTTCCCCTACAATGTTCTCCATTTCTTCAACCTCCGACCACAGGATCTCAGCCCGAACTCAATCACCAACCTCTGTCAATTTCAAGTATTCTGCGAAGTATATCTTCAAACAGCACCAACTGTCCTTCTCTTTAGAGAATTTTTCTATATTAACCATCAGACCGAGTTCACCGACAGGCCCAGCATAGAACTTGGTGGCGTGTCCATCCAAAGGCAGAGAAGCACCCCCTTTCCTGAGGCCAAACTGGCGATTCACCCCAAATGCTGGAACAAAACTTGGTTTTACTGCAAAAATACTGCTCCTCGAGGCGGAAACCCTCTGTCGAGTTATAGATTGGACCGGCTTGACGCTACCATTGTCTTTCCGGGTTAGCCAACAACTGAAGAGCGCAAGCAACTCACCCCTGTTTATTCCAAGAAAAGGGCCTTGGTCGCCAACGGCCTCACCGGAGTCCATCTGACCCGGTGCTGGGTAAGCTAACGGATCTAGCCCCTCAGTCAGAGAGGCGACTTAATGTGCAATTACACTGGTGAGTCGGCTGACGTTCAGCGATTCAGCCAAGTTAACCTATCCACGAGTGACATCAATAAGGCCACCAAGAGACTACTAGGAGAGCCCCAGGACAAATGCAATAAAACCAGGTTAGCACCCTTCTGCCTGACCAACCCGGTGCCTCCTGTAAGTGCTTACACCCCTTTACTATTTTGACTTACTCGCATCAACTCATCTCTAAACGCCGGCTTATAACCAATGCAGGCCGACGACAAGTTCTGGAAGAAAAAGAAGCCGCGACAAGCCGCCCCTGTGTCAGCAGAGCAACAAGATCAGCAGGCCAACGCTGATGAGCCAGCTGCAGAGAATGAAGCTGAGGTAGAACTCGACTCGCTTGGTCGTCTTTTTATTCAGCTCGCTGACGCCCCCTCTCTTCAGGATGATGCTGAAATCAGTCACACCAACGCGCTGGAGGTAACCTTGATTTCCTCTGATTTTGACTCTCCACCACCTATTCGGAAGAAAACTCGGGCTGTGATCCGCAAGGTTCGAAGGAAGCCCCAGGTTGCCGTCCGTAAGGTGCCTTTTTCCCACTGGGATGCTCAATTGGATCCCAAATTTGTTTTGAAGAAAACCCGTCAAGCCCGGACCTCCAAAAGGAAGACCCGAAGCAGCGAAGGCGAGTTAAGTGGCGGGCTTCCGTACGAGCCACCATCTCGTAAAGCGTGAGCTGACGTGCTTCTTAGTCAAACTTCCTCTTTTCCTCTAGCTGGCTCTTTTAAGGAGCCCTTACCCTTAAATGATTCGGCATATCAGACGTCCCACTCTTAGGGTGAATCAAGCGCTACGCAAGCACCGGCTTTCAACATCCACCCTGGGTAAGTACCCACTTGTGACATGCAGCAGATCCTTATTCTTCATCCTTGTAATGAATAATTCCTTTGTTTTTTTTACAGCTCCAAAGCCATTAAGAAGAAATCAGTTGCCGAGTTGTCTAACCCGGCCATTTAAACAGACACTCAAGGGGAGAAAGAGGCCACATTGGCCACTCAAGGCAAGCCGGCCGTCCAAAACAGCCCGCCGCCTCAAGACACAACAGGCCCGGCTCACGCATCCCCTCCTGCTCAGGAGAGGGAAAATGTAATTGAAGATCAAACCACCCCGCAGCCCGAGGTGCCGGCTCAAGAAGAAACGCCAGCTCAAGAAGAATTAGCAGTGACGAGTGAGCGACGAACTGCTGCACCAACATCCTCCACCGCTCTCACCAAAGTCCCGGCCAAGCCTGAGCCGGCCCCGAAGGACAAGGGGAAGACGGCTCTTGAGTTTTCCACATTCAAAGACCAAGACGCCAATACTCTGCATCGGGCTATGCTGACCCGGCTGTCTGAAAGCCGGGACACGGAGATTGCCATGATAACATCCTTAAAGCGGAAGTATGAGGTAACTTGCATCCTTTTGTCTTGTACCATATATATATGTAGCCCCCAAGGGCTGGGTCATTATGAAATGATGACCCGTGGCTTCAAAAATTTAACAATGAGGTAGGTAACTTGCGTCCTCTACATGACTTGAAAGCAGAATTTCAACTAGCGACCCCGAGGGCCGGATCGTCATTCATGACGGGTGGGTCTTCATAACTTAGCGGGATAAACCAATTCAGCATTAGCCCCCAAGTGCCATGTAGAGTGCTTGCAGCTGCATGGAACTTGCCTGTTTTGCTTTAAGCTCCAAAACATGTAGCCCCCAAGGGTCGGGTTACGACAGAATGATGACCCGGGACTTCAAGATTAATCTTGCATTTATAACGTCAGTAGGCGACCCCATAAGCCGGCTTGTCTTTTACGTCTGGCGGGTCTCCGTAACTTGAACAAGATAGATCAAATGATGCATTAGCCCCCATGTGCCGGGTTGTCCTTTAGGGAGGCTCGGGACATGCATATATGCTTGTGTAACAAATTGCCTTGCAGGAGATGCTGGATCAAGTTGAGGGCCAGGCTTCCCTCTTCCAAAAGGAAGCAAGGAAGGAGAAGAAACTGCGCAAAGCTGCCGAGGAAGCCACTGCTGAGGCCAACAAATCGTTGGGTATTGTGAGGGAGACTTTGCAAGAGACTGAAGCTGCAAGAGCCGCCCTAGCCTCGCGAGCTGCAGAAGCTGAGGCTCAACTTGAGCCGGTTACACAAGAGCTGGCGATTCTGAAGGGCCAGATCACAGCCATGTGCTGTGCCATCTTTGGTAAGGCAATGATAATGAGCCCATTGTACCTACTCACCGGACTGAGCCGGCCTAACTGACCATGCATATTTATCCGTGCAAGCCACAAGAACCAAACACTAGTGCAGCTACCACTTGTAAAATTGAAGGCGGTATATACTTTTGTGGAACAGCTGTATATAGGCGGCTGCCGTTGTATAATGGCCGCAAAGAGCACTGCAGAGCCACCAAAGTTGATTGCTGAGATGCTAAAGGAATTATCCATCGTGCCCAGGTGGTTCGCAGATTGGAAAAGGGTGTGTTGTCGCACGGGGGCACTGACTGCACTTGCGTGGGCCAAGGCATATGTGCCGGAACTCGACCCGGCTCAGGTGGCGGGCGGGTATCCAGAATTCAAAGTGGATGACTCGCCATTTACCAAAAAGGACTTCCAGCGCTGTATCAAAGAAACCCGAGTCGCGGCCACCGCAATTGCAGCAGAGGCAGATCTGACTCGGTACCAGGCGCCCTACTCCAAGGAGAATGAACGGATGGAGCCGCCAAATCATGAGCCGGTGAACCTCACCCGCAAGCGTAAGCCTACTTTCGCCCCTGAAGTCGACCCTTCCTCTTTGATAACAGCCGATGCTCTATTTGAAGTGTTGCGCTCAATTCAGTGGTCGACTGGCGAGCCCAATCGAGAAGCAGAAGATAAGATGGTGGTGAAGGACCGGTACAGGGTGCTTCCTCGGGCCCTGGTGCCAATCCTGACCCGGCATCATAGAGCTCCGGCTTAACCTTGCATATGTGAGACTTGTAAAAAAATTCGCCATGGCTGCCAGTGGTGGGCGGCTTGTAATAGGATAGTATAAACACTTGGTGCTCGCTGATGCCAGTGCCATCGCGTGCTGAGCTTTTGTTAATTGCCTATAACAATACTTACGAATGCCTTGCCTTTATAAGTCATCTTTGGGCTTCGAGAGCCGGCTTTTGCAATAGACTGGTTCCACTGCAATAATAGCTGCATGTGATGGTTCAATAATGAAATCATAGAAACGAGTAATCTTTGTTACTGTTTACAATGAATCAAGAATATTAAAGTGAGCCAAGGTAAATGCGTACCATGGATGCATGCATGTATGCAGATGAGTGCAAAAAAGAACATAATCTTAAGCCGGAATATGCATGAAAAGGCCGGCTTGTAAAGTGTAAGCCGACTGCTATACACCACTTTTATAATTCCAGCTCATCAGGCGCAAGCAAGAATACTCTTTCATGAAGCTGGCACTTTGGCCTGTTGGATTATCCTCGCTCTCTGAAAGCCAGCAATCACGCAACCAATCG
Source organism: Thinopyrum elongatum (assembly GCA_011799875.1). Classification (NCBI taxonomy): domain Eukaryota; kingdom Viridiplantae; phylum Streptophyta; class Magnoliopsida; order Poales; family Poaceae; genus Thinopyrum; species Thinopyrum elongatum. The sequence goes on along the minus strand of CM022298.1, from coordinate 15,731,278 downwards.
AACATTTTAACTCGGACGAGTTCAGGGTCACATGCGTGATTGACTCATCAGACGTACGCCGAGTCGTTTTTTAGGGAGTAGCAACTTGCTAACAGGTAGGTTTAAGCAACTCTATGGCATCTCGCCGGGTTAAAGGGTTTTGTAAGCTAAAATCAATTGAGTTGGAAGCCCCCAAATAACCAAGATCAACAAATACATATCCAGTACACAAGTTTTGAGGCAGAACAACACCTTCACACAGTGTTGCTGGTCGTTATTTTATTTGATCAAGATCAGATATATACAGGATGAAAGGTATGTACAAGGATATGACCCAGTCAAAGACTTAGGTGTAGTATGGCCGGAGCTGGGCAATATTCCAGGGCCGGCTTGTTTCTTCCTCAGAAGTACGTGATTTGTCTGCTTCACGTATATCAATCAGGTAATAAGACCCGTTGTTGTGATTCTTGCTGACCACAAAGGGCCCTTCCCAAGATGGTGAAAGCTTATGCATGCCTGTCTGGTCTTGTATCAGACGGAGCACTAAGTCACCTTCCTGAAAAGTGCGGCTTCGAACTCTACGGCTGTGATAACGATGTAGGTCTTGCTGGTAGATTGCTGATCTAGATGCAACAAGGTATCGTTCTTCCTCCAGAGCATCAAGAGCGTCTTGGTGAGCCAACTCGTTATCTGATTCCACATAAGCCGCCAATCGAGGGGAGTCATGACGAAGATCACTAGGAAGCACAGCTTCTGCCTCATAAACTAGGAAGAACGACGTATAGCCTGTTGACCTGTTAGGAGTAGTCCGTATGCTCCAAAGCACCGAAGGTAACTCTTCTTCCCAAAAACCCGGCGTGCGCTGTAAAGGCACCATGAGCCGAGGTTTAATACCACGCAGCAATTCTTGATTAGCCCTTTTTGCCTGCCCGTTGGACTGAGGATGCGCCACCGATGCGAGATCAAGCCGGATGTGCTCCTGTTGACAGAACTGCTCCCTGGCTCCCTTGGACAGATTAGTTCCATTGTCTGTAATGATACTGTGCGGGTAGCCAAATCGGAATATGAGCTTTTTCAAAAACTTGACAGCTGTAGCCGCGTCGCAGTTGCTGACCGGCTCTGCTTCCACCCACTTGGTAAACTTGTCTACAGTCACCAGTAGATGTGTATGCTTATTTTTAGAACGCTTGAAGGGTCGCACCATGTCCAGCCCCCAGACCGCGAACGGCCAAGTAATCGGGATCATCCTCCACTCTTGAGCCGGCACATGGGCCTGGCGAGCGTACTTCTGGCAACCATCACACTTATGGACAATATCCTCTGCATTCGCTTGAGCCGTGAGCCAGTAAAAACTAAGCCGGAAAGCCTTTGCGACTAGTGATCTTGAGCCGGCGTGGTGCCCACAATCGCCCGAGTGAATTGATACGTCTCCAACGTATCTATAAGTTTTGATTGTTCCATGCAATTTTTGGATGTTTTATATGCATTAATATGATATTTTATATTATTTTTGGACCTAACCTATTAACCAAGAGCCCAGTGCCAGTTCCTGTTTTTTCCTCGTTTTTGAGTTTTGCAGAAAAGGAATATCAAACTGATTCCAAATGGAATGAAATTTTATGATGATTTTTCTTGGACCAGAAGACACCCAGAGGACTTGGAAACCAAGCAAACGGAGTCGTGAGGAGATGGCAAGGGTGGAGGGCGCGCCCTAGGGGGGCCCTCGCAGCTCCGTTTACCCTAATTCTTGGCCTATATATTCACAAATATTCCCAAACCACGAGAAGCGTCTAAAAAAATACTTTCCACCGCCGCAAGCCTCTGTTCCCATGAGATCCCATCTTGGGGCCTTTTCCGGTGATCTGCTGGAGGGGGATTCGATCACGGAGGGAATCTACATCAACTCTATTGCCCCTCCGATGAAGTGTGAGTAGTTTACCTCAGACCTTCGGGTCCATAGCTAGTAGCTAGATGGCTTCTTCTCTCTCTATAATCTTCAATACCATGTTCTCCTCGATGTTCTTGGAGTTCTATCCGATGTAATACTCTTTTGCGGTGTGTTTGTCGAGATCCGATGAATTGTGGATTTATGATCAGATTATCTATGAATATTATTTGAATCTCCTCTGAATTCCTATATGCATGATTTGATATCTTTGTACTTCTCTTCGAATTATTGGTTTGGTTTGGCCAACTAGATTGGTAGTTCTTGCAATGGGAGAGGCGCTTAGTTTTGAGTTCAATCTTGCGGTGTCCTCACCCAGTGACAAAGTAGGGGTAGCAAGGCATGTATTTGTATTGTTGCCATCAAGGATAAAAAGATGGGGATTTCATCATATTGCTTGAGTTTATCCATCTACATCATGTCATCTTACTTAAGGCGTTACTCTGTTCTTTATGAACTTAATACTCTAGATGCAGGCAGGAGTCGGTTGATGTGTGCAGTAATAGTAGTAGATGCAGAATCGTTTCGGTCTACTTGACGCGGACGTGATGCCTATATGCATAATCATTGCCTTGGATATCGTCATAAATTTGCGCTTTTCTATCAATTGCTCGACAGTAATTTGTTCACCCACCGTATTATTTTCCTTCAAGAGAGAAGCCTCAAGTGAAACCTATGGCCCCCGGGTCTATTTTCCATTATATATTTTTAGATCTATAAACTAAAAAACCTAAAAATACCTTGCTGCAATTTATTTACTTTTACTTTGTTTTACGTTTTAGTAATCTTTTATATCTATCTCTATCAGATCTCATCATTGCAAGTGACCGTGAAGGGATTGACAACCCCTTTATCGCGTTGGGTGCAAGTGTTTGATTGTTTATGTAGGTGCATAGATTGGGGACTTGCTTGTACCTCCTACTGTATTGATACCTTGGTTCTCAAAACTAAGGGAAATACTTATCTCTACTTTGCTGCATCACCCTTTCCTCTTCAAGGAAAAACCAACGCAAGCTCTAGAAGTAGCAGGAAGAATTTCTGGCGCCGTTGCCGGGGAGGTCTACATCAAGCCTACCAAGTACCCATCATAAACTCTCATCTCTTGCATTACATTATTTGCCATTTGTCTCTCGTTTTCCTCTCCCCACTTCTAAAATGTTTTCAGAAAAACACAAAAATATTTGCCTTTTTTCCCGTTTGCCCGTATGTCTTACTTGCTTTGTTTGCTCATTTGCTTGGCATAATTGTGTATTTTATTCCAAATCAGAAACAAAAAGTTTATGGATCCTCATACACTTGCTAGTCTTTTTAAGAGATCCAATTATGATGAACCAATTGCTAGTGAGTTTTGTGCACTAGATTATCTTTATGAAGTTTTGCTTGAAATTCGTGAATCTGAAAATTGTGATGAAGAAATTTATGAAGTGATTCACGATAGCTCCTTGAATAAAAAGCATGATTGCAATGGTTTTACTATAAATTCTATTGATGTCAATTGTGCTAATAATATGCAAAACCCTAAGCTTGGGGATGCTAGTTTTGCTATGTCCACTACTTATTACAATGATCATGATTGGGGTGATTCTTCTTATGATCTTGAAAATTTATTTAAGCCTCATGATAATAGTGTTTGCAATAATATTGAAAGTGGGTTTGGAAGAGTGTCAACTCTAGGTAATAATGATCCCACTACTTTGGAGAATGATCAATCTCATGAATTTTTTTATAAAAGTGGGTTCGGAGAAGTCATCACTTTATTTGATGATAATCCCACTATTTTGGAAGAGTGTCAACTTTGCATGCATGTGGATCATGAAAAGAATATTTTATGTGATAGCTATATTGTTGAATTTGAATTTGATCCCACATGTAATTATTATGAGAGAGGAAAATATTGTGGTAGAAACTTTCATGTTACTAAATTACCTCTCGTTATGTTGAGATTGCTATTGTTTCTTTCTTCTTCCTTGCATGTGCTAGATCTTGCTTGCCTAGCTAATTTGTTTTCTTATAAAATTCCTATGCATAGGAAGCTTGTTAGACTTAGATTTTTTTGTCACATGTTTTATGATGCTCTCCTTGTGTTTCAATTATTATCTTTCATGTGAGCATCTTCGAAATCTCAATGCCTAGCAAAAAGGCGTTAAACAATAGCGCTTGTTGGGAGGCAACCCAATTTTTTTTCTTAAATAAATTACACATTATTACTTCTGTAGTAATTGCGTTTTGGTGTTTTAATTTGTGTTTGAGCCAAGTAAGACCTTTGGGATGGCCTACGGTGATAGTTGACTTGATCTTGCTGAAAAACAGAAACTTTTGCGTTCAGTCCAGGAATTTTATAAATTCAGGAGAGCGTCGATTGTATCTGAATTTTTTACACAAGATTGATATAAAAATTTCCCAGATTGTCCTAATTGTTCATAATTTTTGGAGTTACAGTAGTATTTGAGATTTCCAGATTGCTACAGACTGTCCGTTTTTTGACAGATTCTGTTTTCTTTGTGTTGTTTGCTTATTTTGATGAATCTATGGGTAGTATCGGGGGGTATGAACCATGGAGAAGTTGGAATACAGTAGATATTACACCAATATAAATAAAGAATGAGTTCACAACAGTACCAAAAGTGGTGATTTATTTTCTTATACTAACGGATCTCATGAGTTTTCTGTTGAGTTTTGTGTTGTGAAGTTTTCAAGTTTTGGGTAAAGATTTGATGGACTATCGAATAAGGAGTGGCAAGAGCCTAAGCTTGGGGATGCCCAAGGCACCCCAAGTTAATATTCAAGGACAACCAAGATCCTAAGCTTGGGGGTGCCCCGGAAAGCATCCCCTCTTTCGTCTTCAATCCATCGGTAAATTTACTTGAGGCTATATTTTTTATTCACCACATGATATGTGTTTTGCTTGGAGCGTCTTGTATGATATGAGTCTTTGTTTTAGTTTGCCACAATCATCCTTGCTGCACACATCTTTTGAGAGGGACATGCTTAAATCATGAATTTATTAGAATACTCTTTGTGCTTCACTTATATCTTTTGAGCTAGGCAATATGCTCTAGTACTTCACTTATATCTTTTTAGAGCACGGTGGTGGTTTTATTTTATAGAAATTGTTGAACTCTCTTGCTTCACTTATATTATTTTTAGAGTCTCTAAACAGCATGGTAATTGGCTTAGGTTATGAATTTAGTCCTAATATAATGGGCATCCAAGAGGGATATAATAAAAACTTTCATATAAAGTGCATTGAATACTATGAGAAGTTTGATTCCTTGCATATTGTTTTGAGATATAAAGACGGTGATATTAGAGTCATGCTAGTGAGTAATTGTGGATTGGTAGAAATACTTGTGTTAAAGTTCGTGATTCCCGTAGCATGCACGTATGGTGAATAGTTATGTGATGAAGTCGGAGCATGATTTATTTATTGATTGCCATCCTTTGTGTGAGGATCGGGAGCGCGCGATGGTTAACTCCTACCAACCTCTCCCCTAGGGGCATGCATCTAGTACTTTGTTTCGATAGCTAATAGAATTTTGCTATAAGTATGTGAGTTCTTTATGACTAATGTTGAGTCCATGGATTATACGTACTCTCACCTTTCCTCCTTTGCTAGCCTCTCTAGTACCGCGCAACTTTCGCCGGTGCATTAAACCCACCATATACCCTTCCTCAAAACAGCCACCATACCTACCTATTATGGCATTTCCATAGCCATTCCGAGATATATTGCCATGCAACTTCCACCGTTCCGTTTATTATGACACGCACCATCATTGTCATATTGCTTTGCATAATCTTAAGACAGCTAGCATGATGTTTTCATGGCTACGCTAGATCTTTGCACATCCCGGTACACCGCCAGTGGCATTCATATAGAGTCATATTTTGTCCTAAGTATCGAGTTGTAATTCTTGAGTTGTAAGTAAATAAAAGTGTGATGATCATCATTATTAGAGCATTGCCCCATGAGAGGAAAGGATGATGGAAGCTATGATTCCCTCACAAGTTGGGATGAGTCTCCGGACTTTACAAAAAATAAAAGAGGCCAGAGAAGCCCAAATAAAAAAAAGGAGGCCAAAGAAGCCCACCAAAAAAAGAGAAAAAAATGAGAGAAAAGAGAGAAGGGGCAATGCTACTATTCGTTTTTCCACACTTGTGCTTCAAAGTAGCACCATGATCTTCATGATAGAAAGTCTCCTATATTGTCACTTTCATATACTAGTGGGAATTTTTCATTATAAGAACTTGGCTTGTATATTCCAACGATGGGCTTCCTCAAATTGCCCTAGGTCTTCGTGAGCAAGCGAGTTGGATGCACACCCACTTAGTTTCTTGTTGAGCTTTCATACACTTATAGCTCTAGTGCATCCGTTGCATGGCAATCCCTACTCACTCATGTTGATATCTATTGATGGGCATCTCCATAGCCCGTTGATACGCCTAGTTGATGTGAGACCATCTCCTTCTTTTTGTCTTCTCCACAACAACCATATTCTATTCCACCTATAGTGCTATATCCATGGCTCACGCTCATGTATTGCGTGAAAGTTGAAAAAGTTCGAGAACATCAAAAGTATGAAACAATTGCTTGGCTTGTCATCGGGGTTGTGCATGATTTAATACTTTGTGTGATGAAGATGGAGCATAGCCAGACTATATGATTTTGTAGGGATAACTTTCTTTGGCCATGTTATTTTGAGAAGACATGATTGCTTTGTTAGTATGCTTGAAGTATTATTGTTTTATGCCAATATTAAACTTTTGTTTTGAATCTTATGGATCTGAACATTCATGCCACAATAAAGAAAATTACATGGATAAATATGTTAGGTAGCATTCCACATAAAAAATTCTGTTTTTATCATTTACCTACTCGAGGACGAGCAGGAATTAAGCTTGGGGATGCTTGATACGTCTCCAACGTATCTATAATTTTTTATTGTTCCATGCTATTATATTATCTGTTTTGGATGTTTTATATGCATTAATATGCTATTTTATATTATTTTTGGAACTAACCTATTAACCCAGAGCCCAGTGCCAGTTTCTGTTTTTTTTCCTCGTTTTTGAGTTTTGCAGAAAAGGAATATCAAACTGAGTCCAAACGGAATGAAACTTTACGATGATTTTTCTTGGACCAGAAGACACCCAGAGGACTTGGAAACCAAGCAAACGGAGTCATGAAGAGACGGCAAGGGTGGAGGGCGCGCCCTAGGGGGGATCGCCCCCTGCCTTGTGGGCCCCTCGCAGCTCCGTTTACCCTAATTCTTGGCCTATATATTCTCAAATATTCCCAAACCACCAGAAGTGTCCAAAAAAATACTTTTCCACCGCCGCAAGACTCTATTCCCGTGAGATCCCATCTTGGGGCCTTTTCCGATGATCTGCCGAAGGGGGATTCGATCACGGAGGGCATCTACATCAACTTTATTACCCCTCCGATGAAGCCTGAGTAGTTAACCTCAGACCTGCGGGTCCTTAGCTAGTAGCTAGATGGCTTCTTCTCTCTCTATGATCTTCAATACCATGTTCTCCTCGATGTTCTTGGAGTTCTATCCGATGTAATACTCTTTTGCGGTGTGTTTGTCGAGATCCGATGAATTGTGGATTTATGATCAGATTATCCATGAAGATTATTTGAATCTCCTCTAAATTCTTATATGCATGATTTGATATCTTTGTATTTCTCTTCGAGTTATCGGTTTGGTTTGGCCTACTAGATTGGTAGTTCTTGCAATGGGAGAGGTGCTTAGTTTTGGGTTCAATCTTGCGGTGTCCTCACCCAGTGACAAAGTAGGGGTAGTGAGGCACGTATTTGTATTGTTGCCATCAAGGATAAAAAGATGGGGTTTTCATCATATTGCTTGAGTTTATCCATCTACATCATGTCATCTTACTTAAGGCGTTACTCTGTTCTTTATGAACTTAATACTCTAGATGCAGGCAGGAGTCGGTCGATGTGTTGCAGCAATAGTAGTAGATGCAGAATCGTTTCGGTCTACTTGACAAGGACGTGATGCCTATATGCATAATCATTGCCTTAGATATCGTCATAACTTTGCGCTTTTCTATCAATTGCTCGATAGTAATTTGTTCACCCACCGTATTATTTTCCTTCAAGAGAGAAGCCTCTAGTGAAACCTATGGCCCCCGGGTCTATTTTCCATTATATATTTTCAGATCTATAAACAAAAAAACCTAAAAATACCTTGCTGCAATTTATTTACTTTTACCTTGTTTTACGTTTTAGTAATCTTTTATATCTATCTCTATCAGATCTCATCCTTGCATGTGACCGTGAAGGGATTGACAACCCCTTTATCGTGTTGGGTGCAAGTGCTTGATTGTTTGTGTAGGTGCATAGATTGGGGACTTGCTTGTACCTCCTACTAGATTGATACCTTGGTTCTCAAAACAGAGGGAAATACTTATCTCTACTTTGCTGCATCACCCTTTCCTCTTCAAGGAAAAAACCAACGCAAGCTCAAGAAGTAGCATGAATCTCATTGAGAATTGCGCGGCCTTCTTCAGGTGAAACACAATGTTGAAACACACCAGTGACACTTCACCTGTGCAGCTTGCCATTGACAATAGTCATAGACTTAGATCGTCTGATGATCTGCTGAGCGAGAAGTTCCTCTGTCGGCAGTTCTCTCCATCTTAGGTAAGCCAAGTAGGGGGCCGTCCAATCAGGGATAGCATGGATAGCAGCCACCAGAGCCGCCTCAGGGTCAGGAATAGCCAAGTCTTCCTCTGTTGGCAATTTGACAGACGGGTTGTGCAAAACGTCCAGGAACACATTTGGTGGTACTAGCTTGCGCTGGGAACCCAAGCGAGAGAGCGCGTCTGCCGCCTCATTCTGCCGGCGATCGATGTGGTCAACTTGGTAACCCTTGAAGTGCCCAGCAATGTTTGTGACCACCTGCCGATAAGCCGCCATAAGGGGATCCTTGGAGTCCCAAGTACCTGAAACTTGCTGAGCCACCAAATCTGAGTCGCCCTGACACCTGACTCGGCTCAGGTTCATCTCTTTGGCCATTCAAAGCCCATGAAGCAAGGTCTCATATTCCGCTGCATTGTTAGTGCAGGTGAACATGAGTCTCAGAACATATCAAAACTTATCAGCACGGCGTGATGACTCAATGCCGGTGATGCCCTCCAACCCGGCGGCCGGCTCGCCGATTAAGCCTATGAAGGTGTGGATCTTGCCGAAGGGGACCCGGTACCCGTACTTGATCGAGTCGTCGTCGGGGCCCCAGTATGAGTCGTTGATGTAGAACTTCCCGCGGCGGCTCTTGGTCATCATGCCGACCGCGTACTTCCCAAACCCTGGAAGAGATCCCGCTAAGAACTCAACTCCACCGTGCGTGTGCCCCACGGTGGGTGCCAACTATCGTGGTTTTGTCGCGACAGATGTCCTAGCGAGAGGACTTAGGGATGAAGCCATCACACTAACATGGAAGCTTAGCGGGGTTGATCGGGAACGAGAAGACACCGGGTTACCCAAGTTCAGCCCCTCACGATGGAGGTAAAAGCCTACGTCCTGCTTGTCTGTATTGTTGTCGATTTCGATTACAAGGATGCGGATTCGCTAACCTAGCTCTCGATGAGATTGCAACTTAGTCCTTTTCATATAGGTGCTCCCCTTTATATACAGGCGGAACCCTAGATTACATGAGAGTCCGGATTGTTATTTGACCCGCCTCCTACCCTTCCCTACTTGTTCCCCAAGACGGTCTTCTCTCCATCTATCTTCTAGTGAGCCGGCCCACAGCTTAAGCCGGCCTACCCTTGCTAGGCCTTGTTAAGCCGGCCCATACAGAGTCTTCAGTCCCGCAGTGAATTGACCCGCTAAGCTTTGTCTTATGGCCGGGTTAACGCCCTGCCGGGTCTCCATGCTGGGAAACATCCCCAACACCTCCTATAATGAACCATTGGCATGCACAGGATGCCTAAACCCTAACATTTCTGCATTAACCAAAGACCGCAACCCAGAACAATAGTAGCATGATAGAAAGCCAACGAGTAGCTCCAATCCTAGTCCATCACTACAAAACTAATCCCCGGCTCGATGGCCGGGAGCACAACATGAGATCACCACCAAGGCACAAACATCGACTTGGGCTGGACGGCCAGGACACAATAGCCATAGCTCGAAGGCATTTCCGAGAGCACGATAGAAAGAGGAAACAGAGGACTTGCCTTGGAGTTGTAGCCAATGCCAAACATCACATAACGGAAGCCAGGGACAAGGCCTGAGGGGGGCAGCCGAGCCCCCTACCACGCAAGTGCAGGAGGCCATCAGCAGCAACGCCGAGGACCGGGATGATGGCTATGGCATAAATTTGTAGCGCTCCCCAGCAATTGATTCATTCTTAGTAATGGAAAAATATGACAGGATTGGATAGTGCCCAATATAAGATGCATAGCTGTCTCTTTGGATATTTACAGCCCATTCACTGCAATACAAGGAAATGTTGATGGTTAATATCTTACCAGCCCATGCCAACCAAGAACCAAGTCTTACCAGCCAGCTGGTGCAACATTTTGTGTAAATATCTAGGCAAACTACAACATGATATAATTTATCATCTAGGAGAATAAGAGCAGCATCCTAGGAACAATTTTATCAATAAGTGGCATAATAAAAGTAGTATGGTGTCCATTATGACTAAATTCCACACCACAAAGGCAAGCAAGCATATCTTAAAGAAATCAGCATGACAAACAAAAAGCAAGGAGAAGAACAACTACATATGCACTATAATCGAGAAATGCAATGGCAAATCAATGAATCATTTAAAAAAATGAATAATTGGTAGACACAATTATGTAGAGTCAAACAATAACGGAAAAGGCATTATCGAGCTAGCTGATTGACAAGCAGAGAAACCCTAGTAGATTAGCAAGCTAGTAACGGGAAATAGCGCAAGCACGTGAAAAGGTGTTCAAGTTCCAATAACCTACTCTTTATCTATCTCTAGTTATGGCCAATCAAAAAATAGATAATAAACACAAATATATAAACAATTCCCATAGTATTCTATTTCTGGTACGCAAAGAAAAAAATGTAAAAAATATATAGACAAGGTGAATATGCTACACTAGGTACAAGGAAAAACATGAAGCAGATGATATTGTACTAGTAGAGCAAGAGGGGGCAAAAAACTAATTTACTGTAGTATCAAGATTGTGCATGACCATATATGCTATATCAAGAAAGCAACGCTAAAAAAGCTAGCAGAGAAATCATAGTACAAGGCGCAGGTAAACTATAGTGGCCAAATATGACACAACAACAACAAAGCCTTTAGGCCCAAACAAGTTGGGGTCGGCTAGAGGTGAAACCCATAAGATCTCGCGACCAACTCATGGTTCTGGCACATGGATAGCAATCTTCCATCCCCCCCCCCTCCGTCCATGGCTTGTTCTTTGGTGATACTCCAGTCCTTCAGATCTCTCTTTACGGACTCCTCCATGTCAAGTTTGGTCTACCCCGACCTCTCTTGACATTATCAGCAAGCTTTAGCCGTCCGCTATGCAATGGAGCTTCTGGAGGCCTGCATTGAATATGCCCAAACCATCTCAGACGATGTTGGACAAGCTTCTCTTTGAATCAGTGCTACCCCAACTCTATCTCGTATATCATCATTCCAGACTCGGGCCTTCCTTGTGTGGCCACACATCCATCTCAACATGCGTATCTCCGCCACACCTAACTGTTGAACATGTTGCCTTTTAGTCGGCCAACACTCAGCGCCATACAACATTGTGGGTCGAATCACTGTCCTATAGAACTTGCCTTTTAACTTTTGTGGCACTCTCTTGTCACAGAGAATGCCAGAAGCTTGGTGCCACTTCATCCATCCAGCTTTGATTCAATGGTTCACATCTTCATCGATATCCCCATCCTTCTGCAACATTGACCCCAAATATCGAAAGGTGTCCTTCTGAGGCACCACCTGCCCATCAAGGCTAACGTCCTCCTCCTCCTCGTGCCTAGTAGTACTGAAACCACACCTCATGTACTCGGTTTTAGTTCTACTAAGTCTAAAACCTTTCGATACCAAGGTTTGTATCCATAGCCCTAACTTCCTACTGACCCCCATCCGAGTATCATCGACTAGCACCACATCATCCGTAAAGAGCATACACCATGGGGTATCTCCTTGTATATCCCTTGTGACCTCATCCATCACCAAAGCAAAACAATAAGGGCTCAAAGCTGACCCCTGGTGCTGTTCTATTTTAATCGGGAAGTCATCAGTGTCGCCATCACTTGTTCAAACACTTGTCACAACATTATCGTACATGTCCTTGATGAGGGTAATGTACTTTGCTGGGACTTCGTGTTTCTCCAAGGCCCACCACATGACATTCTATGGTATCTTATCATAGGCCTTCTCCAAGTTAATGAACATCATATGCAGGTCCTTCTTTTGCTCCATGTATCTCTCCATAAGTTGTCATACCAAGAAAATGGCTTCCATGGTCGACCTCCCAGGCATGAAACCAAACTGATTTTTGCTCACGCTTGTCATTCTTCTTAAGCGGTGCTCAATGACTCTCTCCCATAGCTTCATTGTATGGCTCATCAGCTTAATTCCACGATAATTAGTATAACTCTAAACATCCCCCTTGTTCTTGAAGATTGGTACTAATATACTCCGTCTCCATTCTTCTGGCATCTTGTTTGCCCAAAAAATGAGTTTGAAAAGCTTGGTTAGTCATAGTATCGCTATGTCCCCGATGCCTCTCCACACCTCAATGGGGATACAATCAGGGCCCATCGCCTTGCCTTCTTTCATCCTTTTTGAAGCCTCCTTGACCTCAGGCTCCTGGATTCGCCACACAAAATGCCTGCTGGTATCATCAAAGGAGTTGTCCAGTTCAATGGTAGAGCTCTCATTCTCCCCATTGAACAGCTTGTCGGAGTACTCCCACCATCTATGCTTAATCTCCTCGTCCTTCACCAGGAGCTGATCTGCTCCGTCCTTGATGCATTTGACTTGGTCAACATCCCTCGTCTTCCTCCCTTGGATCTTAGCCATCTTATAGATGTCCCTCTCGCGTTTCTTCATGTCTAACTGCTGGTAGAGGTCCTCATACGCCCGACCCCTTGCTTCACTCGTAGCTCGCTTTGCAGCCTCCTTTGCCATCTTGTACTTCTCTATGTTGTCTGCACTCCTATCCAGGTATAGGCATCTGAAACGCTCTTTTATCTCCTTAATAGCCTTCTGGACATCATCATTCCACCACCAGGTATCTTTAGCTTCGCTTCTACTTTCCCTGGACACTCCAAACTCCTCTAAGGCCACCTTATGAATGCAAGTCGCCATCTTCATCCACATATTGTCTGCATCACCTCCTTCATCCCAAGGGCCCTCCTTAATGACCCTCTCCTTGAACGCCTGAGCTACCTCCCCTTTGAGCTTCCACCACTTCGTTCTAGCGACTTTGGCATGCTTATCCCGCTGGATACGAATCCGACAGCGAAAGTCTGTAACCACAAGCTTATGCTGAGGGACAACACTCTCTCCAGGTATCACCTTACAATATAGGCACACACACGCCTGTCTTCTCTTCTCGAGAGGATGAAATTAATCTGGCTAGAGTGTTGACCGCTAATAAAAGTCACTAGATGTGATTCTCTCTTTTTAAAGAGGGTGTTAGCTACGATCATGTCATAGGCTAGAGCAAAGCTTAAGAAATCTTCTCCTTCTTGATTCCTGATGCCATAGCCAAAGCCCCTATGCACCCCTTCAAAACATGTGTTAGATGTACACACGTGGCCATTGAGGTCTCCTCCTATGAAGACCTTCTTGCCAATCGGTACACTCCTAACCATGTCCTCCAGGACTTCCCACAACTCCTTCTTGGTGTTCTCATTGTGGCCCATTTGTGGGGCATACGCGCTAATAACATTGAGAACTAAGTCCCCAACTACCAGCTTGACCAGGATAATCCGGTCCCCACATATCTTGACGTCTACCACTCCATACTTGAGGCTCTTGTTGATCAAGATGCTTACTCCATTTCTGTTTGCAGCCGTCCCCGTGTACCACAGCTTGAAGCCGGTATCCTCCACCTCCTTCGCCTTCTGTCCCCTCCATTTGGTTTCTTGGACGCAAAGGATATCAACACCTCTCCTCACCGCTGTATCAACTAGCTCCCGAAGCTTACATGTCAGGGACCCTACGTTCCAGCTACCTAAGCGAATCCTCCTAGGCTCGGCTAGCTTCCTTACCCTTCGCACTCGTCGAGTCAAATGCGAAGACCTTTGCTCATTTTCCACTACACCCGGGTGTCGATGTAGCGCGCCACTAAGGATGTGACGACCCGATCCTTGCTCACTTGCCACCGTATCCAAATCAAGATACGGCACACCACCGGGGGGTGACGGCCTGGCCCTTGCCCATTCAACACCATACATAGGTTCCGATGTGGCATGTCGCTGAGAGGGTTACGCCCCAACGAAAAACTTTTGGGTTTCATCTCCATAAGAGTGGCTGAGTTTTGACGTTGGCTCGCCAAGCCTATCACAACCCTCCTCCTTTACTCAGGCTTGGGACCGGCTATGTTGAGACAACATAGGCGGAGTTAGTGGCCAAATATGAAAATTTTGATTTAATTCGAGACAAAAGCATCAAATTTTGAACTCCATCAATATTTCTAAGTTATTTGGGAAATTTAATAGATCATTCATCGGCAAGACCACAAGACTACATTGTAGGAGATATGCCCTAGAGGCAGTAATAACCGTTGTATTGTATCTCCGAGTTTGTAATGAATGTTTATGTTCCATGCTATAACTGCAATGATTCTCGAGTCCACAATAACCACGAGGCTCGGAGGGAAACTCATGTGCACGTGTGGTATAATAAACAGAAAAATGTATTCCTAGTCATGCCTCTATGACTGGCTCAAGTATTGCATGATGATCCTGTTTTCCTGATCATGGGCATGGCTATGCTGGCAATTTTGAAGGCACAATGTTGGTAGAACACTTGTGTTGAATCGACCCGAATTGATGTTATGCTATGAGATACATTCGTCACAAGTTAATGGTTAATAACATAGAGATAGTTAATGTTTGCATAATTCCTTAGACCATGAGAGTATCGAGTTCCTTCGTACTTGCTTCGTGAACTTTGGGGTTTGTTAAACGTCATCCGTAACTGGATGGCTATTACGGCGGCTTACGGGTTCACGGAAAAGTATAACAAGTAACGAGATAGCTCATGACTGGGATTTGCTCCTCTGACGATGGAGAGATATTCTCGGGCTCTCTCGGTGTTACGGTATCCATCATCGTCTGGCTAGACACAGGATGAGTTAATCACTGGGATGCCGGAACACGGAAAACGAGAAAAGAGAACAAAACCGGTAACGAGGTCACTTGCATGGTGGACAAGTTGTTGATTCATGGGGACGCAATAAATCTCACCTCGGGTGTTTGTAAAATATAGTGAAGCAACAGGAATAGCACATGGAAACTGGAGGTTCACTCGAATATTCATTCGTGTGAATATAGGGGTCAATATGGGTGTCCACGGCTCCGATGTTGATCATTGATCCGAAAGTGTTCCGGGTCATGTCTATACTTCACCAAACCTATAGGGTCACACGCTTAAGGGTCATCTATTAGCTGAATACTAGACAGGGAGTCTGAGAGAAAATTACCGAAAAAGTTTCGGACGAAACGGAAACGTTCCGGAGAGAACAGCGGAATAGTTTCGGTGAAACTGAAAAGTTGTTTCAGGGTATTCCATTAAGTCATATTGGTTCCGGCACATGCCTGGAAATTCTTGGAGGGTGCCAGAATTGTTCTAGTAAATTCTGGAATTTTTCCGGAGAGAAAACCGAAAATGTCTCGGAGCAGCCGGAACCGCAATCGTAGCATTTTGCTGAAGAAAAACATTGTTCCGGAATTGTTTCGGAATGCATTCAAAATTGTTTTAGTGGGTACTGGAATTATTCTAGGAACACAAAAATAATTTGGGATTTAACGGACGTAGAAAAATGTCTTCATGAATAGTGAAAGTGCTTTTTGGATATTTTTTGGAAAGCACCTTTTGGGATATTTTCCAAAAGGCTTCTAGAAGGGCTTGGGGGCCAAGGAGGCCCCTCATGGGGGGGGCAAGGGGTGGCCGGCCAAGGGAGGTGGAGCTCCTTGGAGCTCCACAAGCCATCCCTTTTTGCTTTATTCTTTTACGTAAAGACATAAAGTGGGGGTACTTTTGGTATTTTTGAATGCCAACATTACCCGTTGGCTTTCCTATAAATAGAGGTGCAGGGGTGCTCTCCAAACCTCATCCTTGCTCTCATGCACATGCCATTTGACTTGTCTGGCTTCTCTCTCCCTCCCAGCGAAATAGTTTCGTAGAGCCGAAAGGCTGTCTGGGTTCCAACAGGAACTAGCTCTTGACGGCGAAGCCCTACCGGATAGCTGACACCGTATGTGTGCAACCCATAGAGAGGTCATAGTTTTGATCCTTTGCCCAAAGGGCTATTCGAATGTCCTCCCGAAGGGCTGTTCGAGTTTCCATTCGAGTTTCGAGGGTCCTCCCGAAAGGCTGTCCGTGACATTGTCCGAGGGACTATCCGATCGCCTCTCGAAGGGCTGTCCGGCGAGGGAGTACATCCATGCGGTTGGGAGGTTGTAAATCCTAGCTGCAGGGATCTGCACCGACGATCTACACTGACTCTTCTTCCTCTACGCTTCGAGTCGGTACGGATCAGATCAAACCTTGTATGCAGTCTCCATAGTGATCCTAGGTGTGCTCGCTGCACCGAATTTTTTTGTTTTTTGTCACATTCCCCTACAGTGGCATCAAGAGCCGTGCTATGCTAGATGCAGGTTATGATCTAGAATACATGGACATGTATGTGTATTGCATAATATAATTTTGGAGTAGATAAGATCTATTGCTGAAAATTATTTATGCGGGTGATAGATGAAATCTGTTACCCGATGTTCTTGTTGCTTCCCTAGAATTTGCGTATTTTAGATCTCGAGACAGCATGGTGGAATTTGACAAAGTTCTGGCAATCCACGATCCTGATTGATCAATGAAGTGCTATCAGTTCTTTGGGTTCCACCATAGTCAAAAGAAAGATGAAATTGCGCAGACGAAAGGGCAATGAAGATATGATCTGCACGGGGGTCATGCATATGACGAAGTTTAGAATGGGGCTCGAGATTTCATTATCTCATGTTTCATACACCCCGCGATGTTAATCTAGCGACTTGAATAATCATACTTGATGATGAAACGTTGGTAGCTGCGGTTTAAGTCAAAACCTTAGAAGCCACGTAAAATAAAATTTTGCATAAACCGATTAGAGGCGTCTAACTTGGTTTTGTAGGATGGTTTGCATGTGATGTGGTATAGCAATGCCCATATTAATTCGATTATGTATGAGATGACTATATGATGTAAATTTATTAACATGACCTGCGTGTCATGATTCGGCATGATGGCTGGAGCCATATGATTGTCACTTTAATGACCTGCGTGTCAACTTAAGTAATGCATTTATTTTATTAGCTATAGAGATAGCAATATTATCTGGTGCATCGACAATGTGGTGGCAATCTTTGAAAAGGTGAACTCCAACGCAAATGCTAAAGATGAAGAAATACGTGACTTCTCTGTCAGAAGGGGCTATACCATATCATGCTATTATGAATTGCCTGAGATGTTTATCCCTTATGATGCACCCTTTTGATTGCGCGGTAGTCAATTTTTATTAGGGTGATCTCTCACTTAAAATATCAAGTAGTTAGTGTTCCCCCAAGTGTAGCACCGTCACGACACCTATCTCTTCGGGGCATCACATGATCTCCATGGGTGCGAACGATTAGAGAAGTGTGAGGCGGGTGAGTTGAGACATCGCAGCAAGATCACTTGGTTGTCTTGACGTTCTGGAAGGATCTCCCTGAGCTCAGAACACGCCCATCGAAAGATGAACAAGAGTCACATAGAGATGTGATCGGCAAGTTTGCCTACTATATGAAATTTGCGCCATCAGTGTTCATCTCGTTCAATGGCATTGAATGGAAATGCGGGTCTTGAATCACTCATAACCAATTTTGAGAGATATTGATTTGAGTGGGAGCACACTTTAGAATAAAATTGTTTATTCACTAGTGCTAAAATCATTATGAACAAAGTCTAAGTGAAACTTGTGTTTTCCGTTGTAGATCAAATGGCTCGCAGCACCGCGTTCAACTTAGGCTCAATGTTAGAGAAAGAGAAGTTAGCTGCGACCGGAAACAACTATGCGGACTGGTTTTGTAACCTGAGGATTGTCCTCAGGAGCACTAGGAGAATGTATGTGCTTGAAACTGCTCTTCCAGCTGAACCAACGGCAGATGCCCCAGAAGATGAACGAAATGTCTGGGCCACTAAGGATGATGATCACAACTTAGTGCAGTGCCTTATACTAGCTTGCATGAGTCCAGGGCTTCAAAAGCGTTTTGAATTCCATAAACCCCGTGATATGATCCGGGAATTGGATGCCCTGTTCAAGGGAACCGTAAGGTCTGAACGATTTGATATCATGAAGACCTTGATGGAATGCAAGATGGCTAAGGGCAGTTCGGTTGGCGAACACGTAGTCAAAATGATTGGCTATGCTGAAAGGCTGAAAACCCTGGAACTTCCACCTGACCATATGATGGACATGATGCTTTCTTCACTCCCCCCGTCTTACGACGGTTTTATCATGAACTACAACATAAGTGGGATGGAGAAGACACCGGAAGAGATTCTCGCCATGCTGAAAACTGCAGAAGGAGGACTGCGGAAAAATCGCAAGCAAGTGTTGCTTGTGAATAAAACCGCCAGTTTCAAAAAGAAAGGCAAGCCAAAGAAGGGCAAGGGCGCCGGTAAGACCGGCTCCCAAAGCAACTCTAAGGGCGGAGCCAAGAACGAAACTGAGTGCTTCTACTGCAAGGGCACAGGACACTGGAAGAGAAACTGCAAGAAGTCTCTGGAAGATAAGAAGTCTGCGAAAACCGGAAAAGGTATAATTGTTATACAAGTTAATGTCATTGACGTTTTGCTTGCTAGCAAAAACTCTAAGTCTTGGGTATTTGATACCGGATCGGTTGCTCACATTTGCAACTCGATACAGGGGCTTCAGAAGGTGCGCAAACTAGCAAAGAAAGAAGTCGTGATGCGCGTCGGGAACGGCACTGGAATCGCCGCTCAAGCCGTCGGCATTATGCCTCTACGTCTCCCTTCACGATTTATCTTAGAACTAAATAACTGTTATTTTGTTCCACTATTGTGTAGAAACATTATCTCCGGATCATGTTTAGTACACGATGGGTATTCATACAAGTCTGAGAACAATGGTTGTTCACTTTATTGTAAGGATATGTTTTATGAATTTGCACCCATTGTTGGGGGCCCTTTCATTCTATATCTTGAATGTGGAAATGATGGCTTTAACGTGAATGCTAAATGCCTTAAGAAGGCTGACACCACCACCACTTTTTTGTGGCACTGTCGCCTTGGCCACATCGGAAAGAAACGCATGCAAAGACTCCATAAAGATGGAGTTTTACCATCCTTTGATTTTGAATCATTTGACATATGTGAAGCTTGTCTGATGGGAAAAATGACCAAGACGCCGTTCACGGGTCATCCTGAATGGGTGGGTGAATTATTGGAAATAATACATAGTGATGTATGTGGTCCGATGAACACAGCCGCACGGGGTGGGTATTTTTACTTCGTGACTTTTACTGATGATTTAAGTAGGTATGGATATATCTACTTGATGAAGCAAAAGTTGGAAACCTTTGAAAAGTTCAAAGAATTTCAGAATGGGGTAGAAAATCATCGTAACAAAAGGATTAAGTTTCTGCGGTCTGATTGCGGAGGCGAATACCTTAGTCATGAGTTTGGCCAACATCTGAGTGAACGTGGAATCGTTTCACAGCTTACGCCGCCCGGAACTCCACAGTGAAACGGAGTGTTAGAACGATGTAACCGAACCCTGTTAGACATGGTAAGGTCGATGATGTCTCTTACAGATCTACTGATATCTTTTTGGGGTCACGCACTACTCACTGCCGCTTATACATTAAACAGAGCACCGTCTAAGTCTGTTGAAACGACGCCATTTGAATTATGGTATGGGAAGAAACCCTCGCATCTCAAGGTTTGGGGTTGTGAAGATTATGTAAAATGTTTACAATCAAGCAAACTCGACCCCAGATCAGACAAATGTTACTTTGTAGGTTATCCCAATAACACCATTGGGTATTCCATCTACCACAAGTCCGAGGGAAAACTGTTTGTCGCAAAAGTTGGACACTTTCTCGAGAAAGAGTTTCTCGCCAAAGAATTAAGTGTGAGGATAGTACAACTTAATGAGATTAGTGAATCATCGGCAACCGTTGATATGGCTAAGGAACCGGAAGAAATTCCGCTAATTATCCCTACAACCGAGCCGGAAGTTGTCGCATGTGATGCGGAAACTTCAGACAATGTTGTAACTGAACCGCGTATATCAGGTAGGGCTATCCAGCCACCTGAGTGGTTTCATAATGAAATCTTCATTCTTGAAGACAATGAACCTGCGCACTACAAGGAAGCGATGGCGGGGCCCAGCTCAAGGGAATGGCACATGGCCATGAAATTCGAGATGCAATCCATGTATGAAAACCAAGTTTGGAACTTGGAAGAGCTTCTAGAAGGCGTAAAGCCCATTGGTTGTAAATGGATTTTCAAAAGAAAGACGGACGCAGATGGTAACATTACTATCCACAAAGCTAGACTTGTCGTCAAAGGGTTCACGCAAGTTCCAGGAGTGGATTACGACGAGACTTTCTCGCGCGTAGCTATGCTTAGGTCTGTTCGGATATTACTAGCAATTGCTGCTTATTTTGATTATGAAATATGGCAGATGGATGTCAAAACAGCTTTCCTAAATGGAAACCTCAAAGAGGATGTATACATGATACAGCCAGAAGGTTTTGTTGATCCTAAGGATGCTGGAATGGTATGCAAACTTCAGAAAGCTATTTATGGTCTGAAGCAAGCACCAAGGAGCTGGAACATTCGTTTTGATGAAGTGGTCAAAGAGTTTGGCTTCATCAGGAATGACGAAGAATCTTGTGTTTACAAGGAGTTTAGTGGGAGCGCAAAACCATTTCTAATCTTGTATGTGGATGACATATTGTTGATTGGAAATGACGTAAATTTCCTTAGTGAACTAAAAGACTCATTGAAGAAAAGTTTTTCAATGAAAGACTTAGGCGAAGCGGCATATGTATTGGGCATCAAAATCTATAGAGATAGATCAAGACGCCTGATAGTGCTTAGCCAAAGCACGTACATTGACAAGGTGTTGAAAAGGTTCAACATGGAGAACTCCAAGAAAGGCCTACTCCCCATGTCACCTGGCACAGTGCTTGGCAAGAATCAGTGTCCTCGGACTCTCGATGAGCGAGTACAGATGAATGATGTTCCATATGCTTCGGCAGTTGGTTCTATTATGTATGCCATGCTATGTACAAGACTGGACGTTTCCTATGCGCTAAGTGTTAGCAGCCGGTACCAAAGTGATCCAGGATTGGAACATTGGGCCGCAGTCAACGGTATTCTTAGGTACCTCAAAAGGACCAAGGATTTACTCCTTGTGTACGGAGGTGATGAAGAGCTCATTGTAAGTGGTTACACTGATGCAGGCTTCATGACTGACCCAGATGACTTCAAATCTCAATCAGGCTATGTTTTCATATTGAACGGCGGTGCAGTTGATTGGAAAAGTTCCAAACAAAAGACTGTAGCGGATTCTACGACGGAGGCGGAATATGTTGCAGCTTCAGAAGCCACCAAGGAGGCGGTATGGATCAAGCAATTTCTGGAAGACCTTGGTGTGGTTCCAAGTGCTTTGGACCCAGTGGAGATCTATTGTGATAATAGTGGCGCCGTGGCTCAGGCAAGGGAGACAAGTTCGCACCATAAAACAAGACATATTGAACGCAAATATAAACTCATTGGACATCATGTCGAAGCGGGTTTAGTGAAAGTACGCAAAGTTCACATGGATCTGAACGTGTCAGATCCGATGACAAAGCCTCTACCACAAGCAAAGCATGAGCAGCACCGGATAGCCATTGGTGTTAGGGAAGCCATGTAACTGGATTATGACTCTAGTGCAAGTGGGAGTCTGTAGGAGATATGCCCTAGAGGCAGTAATAACAGTTATTTTGTATCTCCGAGTTTGTAATGAATGTTTATGTTCCATGCTATAACTGCAATGATTCTCGAGTCTACAATAACCACGAGGCTCGGAGGGAAACTCATGTGCACGTGTGGTATAATAAACGAAAAAATGTATTCCTAGTCATGCCTCTATGACTGGCTCAAGTATTGCATGATGATCCTGTTTTCTTGATCATGGGCATGGCTATGCCGGCAATTTTGAGGGCACAATGTTGGTAGAACACTTGTGTTGAATCGACCCGAGCTGATGTTATGCTATGAGATACATTCGTCACAAGTTAATGGTTAATAACATAGAGATAGTTAATGTTTGCATAATTCCTTAGACCATGAGAGTATCGAGTTCCTTCGTACTTGCTTCGTGAACTTTGGGGTTAGTTAAACATCATCCTTAACTAGCTGGCTATTACGGCGGCCTTACGGGTTCACGGAAAAGTATGACAAGTAACGAGATAGCTCAAGATTGGGATTTGCTCCTCTGACGATGGAGAGATATTCTCGGGCCCTCTCGGTGTTACAGTATCCATCATCGTCAGGCCAGACACAGGGTGATTTAATCACTGGGATGCCGGAACACAGAAACGAGAAAAGAGAACAAAACCGATAACGAGGTAACTTGCATGGTAGACAAGTTGTTGATCCACAGGGATGCAATAAATCTCACCTCGGGTGTTTGTAAAATATCGTGAAGCAACAGGAATAGCACACGGCAACTGGAGGTTCACTCGAATATTCATTCGTGTGAGTATAGGGGTCAATATGGGTGTCCACGGCTCCGATGTTGATCATTGATCCGAAAGTGTTCGCGGTCATGTCTATACTTCACCGAACCTATAGGGTCACACGCTAAAGGGTCATCTATCTGCTGAACACTAGACAGGGAGTCTGAGAGAAAATTACCGAAAAAATTTCGGACGAAACGGAAACGTTCCGGAGAGAACAGCAGAATAGTTTCGGTGAAACTGAAAAGTTGTTTCAGGGTATTCCATTAAGTCATATTGGTTCCGGCACACGCCTTTAAATTCTTGGAGGGTGCGAGAATTGTTCTAGTAAATTCTGGAATTTTTTCGGAGAGAAAACAGGAAATGTTCCGGTGTAGCCGGAACCGCAATGGTAGCTTTGCGCTGAAGAAAAACATTGTTCCAGAATTGTTTCGGAATGCGTTCAAAATTGTTTTAGTGGGTACTGGAATTTTTCTAGGCACGCAGAAATAATTTGTGATCTAACGGACGCAGAAAAATTTCTTCGTAAATAGTGAAAGTGTTTTTTGGATTTTTTTTTGGAAAGCACATTTTGGGATATTTCCGAAAAGGCTTCTAGGAGGGCTTGGGAGCCAAGGAAGCCCCTCATGGGGGGGCCCCAAGGGGTGGCCGGCCAAGGGAGGTGGAGCTCCACATGCCATCCCTTTTTGCTTTATTCTTTTATGTAAAGACATAAAGTGGGGGTACTTTTGGTATTTTTGAATGCCAACTTTACCCCTTGGCTTTCCTATAAATAGAGGTGGAGGGGTGCTCTCCAAACCTCATCCTTGCTCTCATACACATGCCATTTGACTTGTCTGGCTTCTCTCTCCCTCCCAGCGAAATAGTTTCGTAGAGCTGAAAGGCTGTCTAGGTTCGGGCAGGAACTAGCTCTGGACGGCGAAGCCCTGCCGGATAGCTGACACCGTATGTGTGCAACCCCGTAGAGAGGTCGTAGTTTCAAACCTTTGCCCGAGGGGCTGTTCGAGTGTCCTCCCGAAGGGCTGTCCTAGTTTCCGTTCGAGTTTCGAGGGTCCTCCCGAAGGATTGTCCATGACATCGTCCGAGGGACTGTCCGACCGCCTCCTGAAGGGCTGTCCGGCGAGGGAGTACATCCTTGCGGTTGGGAGGTTGTAAATCCTAGCTGCAGGGATCTGCACCGACGATCTACACCGACTCTTCTTCCGCTGCGCTTCGAGTCGGTACGGATCACATCAAACCTTGTATGGAGTCTCCATAGTGATCCTGGGCGTGCTCGCTGCACCGAATTTTTTTGTTTTCTGTCGCGTTCCCCTACATACATGACTTACTTGCTAAGAGAAGATGGTCCAACAGGAATGCACCGTGGACAGCATGAGACTCCCGAAAGTGTTGACCAGCATCATCATCTTGCAAGGCTACTCACACAGAAGGAAACAACACATGATCAGAAATTCTGGGGCAGGAGGGCTTCTCAATTCTTTCCGTTGGATATAATTAACAGAAAACTTATAAATAAACAGGTACTTAGGAATATAAATGATATAAACAATGCATTCAAGCAATTCTCTAGGAGAGTGGAACATGGGAAAATCACTCTGAACAAAAAAAGAAGAAGCACCCATTTGTCCAACTATCATAGCAAACAACTCATAATCATACAGCAAGACTGCATCTACCAAATAGAGGCATTTGAAAGCATAAAAGACGACTGTTCATTTCTGCTCATTGGATATAATCAATAGGATTTATAAATACACTAAATACTTTTGAATGTACATGATATCGATGATTCATTCAAGTAATCCATTATATTGACAACTCAAACTACCATGACGAACAACAGTCTGACACTATTTCATCAAAGACACGTCCCATTTAATATGTTTGGAATACTTGGTAGAAAACAGCATGGACTCAAACCAAAGCATATTATGGGCAAATGCACCTCATTAGTTTTGGGTGTTTTGCTGCAGACTATTACGAAACCTACACTACTACAGGGTAAAAAAACAGTAGCATAATGTTTATCATGCAACTACTGTACCAGTGATATTACTACTATGGCCTAACCACAACCAATATAGAGATGGTACCAAATTAATCAGGGCATAACCAGGAACCCTATAATTTTAACCATGGCATACACACAAGCCTAAACCATAGCATTTCACCAACACGCAAACCACAACAGAGCAGAACAGTAGCATGATAGAACACGAATCAGTAGCTGCAATCCTAGTCCATCACTACAAAACTAACCCCAGGTTTTCGAAAAAAGCTTGATTCACTTAACATATCACTATATGGGGGTATAGTTCGATGTTGCGATGTTCAACTTTCTCAAACCTTTCCCCGCTTACCGATACAAAGCTAAGGTTTCTTCGAATGTGCCTTTGTAAGCGGCTCACGATTTATGAGTCAATCAGTGCCCTGCACACTGACTATCATATGCTTTTCCAAAAGGAAAGAACCCATTTGTGAGAGAGGGACTTCCCTAAGCCCCTTCTTGTCAGCAAGGAGCTGAATGCTGCTGTTTTTGACCGATAGGTCTTCCACTTCATTTATTCAACACTGAATCTATGACTCATTCGACCTGCTTTTGCAATTGCATAGTCATTTTTCCATCCAGCATATTGGATTTTTGTAAGCTATTTTGCTCAATTTTCTGTGGATTCAACCAATGGGGGTCTTCATAATTCTTTCAAATGGCTTTGAAAGTGGCAGAGCCACAAACAATTTGTAGGGTGTGCCGCCTAAAAAAAATCAGCATAACACACATAATGTGAAATCGACCAGAAAAGGAATACAAACAACTCTATTAGAAGAATCCCAAAGTTTTGGGTGGCTTATCCTGAACTCGGTTTTTCCATGATATTGATTTTTTCCCCAAATTTCAACATCACGCACGTCGCACAAGAGAGATGCAGTGGTCATACGGGGCGAGAGGGTTGATCGGCCCCACGTGGCTCGCTTCAAAAAGTGCGCAAGGCGGCCAATAGATGCGATCTATCGACCGGCCGACGCATAGCACCGCCCAATTCGAAACCTCAGTTTTCCCACCATACAAATTTTACGGTGGATTTATACAACAGAAAAAAGTTGCAAAACCTGCCCCAAGTTAGAACTCGAATCAGGTGTGTTTTTGAATTCAGAAAAGCTCCATGAATCGAATCACCCATAAAAAAATTTGAACGATAGGAAGTGACTCCAAATCATGAAACTCGTTACAAAAAGCTCAAGGTAGTAGTGGAGTATAAATACTCGGTCGCGTTCGACGCGGTGGCTGAGAAGCGATGAGCGCCACATGAAGAGAAGCTACGGCCGCATACGCCATGTCTTGGCATCACTGGGTTCGATTCCAAGCTGCCAATTTTGGTTTGGTAGCTACTTTGCCTACGTTATTTAAGGACGCACGTACGCTGGTTGGATCGAACATGAACCTTACTTGTCCGACGTCCCTTCCTTGTTTGAAAAAAGAAAAACAGAATTGATTCATACGTACGCACGCGCACGTACACAAACACCATTGATCCCCATTGATATCTGAATCGCATTTTGAGTTAATTCCTTGGGGATCGTAGCTCTTATATATAATTTTGTAAATGCATCATCTTCAAAGGCGTCAATGAAAAAGGGGGTTGGCAATGTCCTCCTAGGGGCTTTGTGAAACTCAATGTTGACGCCTCTTTTGACCATGACATGCTGGAGGGTACGATGGGGGCAGTCTTGAGAGACGACAAAGGTAGGTTTATTGCAGGAGGAAATGAAAAGATAGACTACTACGCGGATGTTCTCATGGCGGAGGACTTGGCTCTCAAACTTGGCCTAAATTTAGCGCAAAGGGCGGGATGTAATCGCCTAATCATCAACTCTGACAATCTGAAGGTGATTGAGACCATGCATGACGGAGGACAGTCAGCGGGAGCGGCGGCGGCAATCTTCGATGACTGTTATCACTATGCTTGTGATTTTATCATGACTAAATTCGAACATTGTAATAGAGAGGCAAATAAAGTAGCACATGAACTTGCTAGATTAACTAGATTTTCTTCGACTTCGGATTGGTTTGAGGAACCTATTAGTGAAATTGTAATGTTTCTCACAAACGATGTATTGGTTATTGCTAATGAATAAAATTTCATTTTAACTCAAAAACAAAAACAGCATTGCTGGGTGCCGGCTGCTTCAAACGCACGCACTCACTGTCCATGTTAGTTAGTTAGAACTTAGAACACAAACATCGCAGAGCAAGACAGGAAATAAAACATAGATGATTTGGTCGCAGTTCGTGCTAAGCGTCTAAAGTTTTAAGTCACGCATACATGTGGTGTGGTAGTAGCACAGCTCTCCATGCATGAGGTTCTACTCTCTCCGTTCCCAAATATTTGTCTTTCTAGACATTTCAACAAGTGACTACATACAAAGCAAAATGAGTGAATATATACTCTAAAATATGTCTACATACATCCGTACGTTGTAGTCCATTTGAAATGTCTAAAAAGACAAATATTTAGGAACGGAGGGAGTACCATTTAGGAAACCATGGAACCCCTCCCTTAGGTTGCCCGCGGTGGGAGTATCGTAACTAATATCATGTATGCTAACTAGGCAATTTTGATGAGGTGACATAAAATTAAATGAAGAGAGGGTTGAGTATCATATTATGATACCGTATCATAATAAATGCTATGATACTACACTAGTAGAAAACATGGCATTAGTCTCGGTTCGTAAGGGCCTTTAGTCCCGGTTGTGCAACCGGGACTAAGGAATCGGGACAAAAACCGCCACTTTTAGTTCCGGTCGTGTTACGAACCAGAACTAAAGGGGCTCCATGTGGCCGCTGCGCAGCGCTCAGGCAGGAGGACCTTTAGTCCCGGTTGGTAACACCAACCGGGACTAAAAGGCCGCCACGCGTCAGCCCCTGCCAAGCTCTGTTTTTTTTTTAAGGAGGGGTTTAGGGTTTCATATTGTGTTTTCTTTTTCTTTTTGTGTTTACCATTCAATTCTTTTTTATTTAGGATTTTCATTTTTATTTTATATTTTTCATTCAACTCGATGCTAGCTACTACATATAGCAATGAAGAAACCATCACACAACATCATCATGAATATAGAGAAGTGACCTCTCTTTCTCTTTCTCCGTGCTTGTTCGAAAAACAAGTTTTCGTATATCTATTCGACGCTACTACATATAGTACACGTTCATGCATATATACAATATAATATCTCTTACGATCCCTAATATCTAATTGTTGCCAAAATCGCATTCCAATTCCCGATGGTATTCTCCCTCTGTATGTATGACCTCTTCAAGTAAGAATCCCGTCAATTCCTCTTGAATTGCTCGTATGCGATCCTTTGGTAGGAGTTCGTCCCGCTTCCGTTCGATCTAATTTAAAGAAGGGTGTATATATATATATATATATATATATATATATATATATATATATATATATATGAATGAAACTCAACACAATTGATGGTAATAAAATTAAATTGTAAATATTGTTTACGTACTTCAAGTTGTTCTAACATTCTGCCCTTCTCACAGGTCGTCTGGTGAATGAACTCGCAAACATAGTATCCATATAAATTATTTCCGTCGTCCTGCCTCAAGCACTTTACAAGAATAGAGTTCAATCAAAATAATAATCAAGCATGATAATGGTGTTGAAACTAGAATCAAAGAGAGATGCGCGGAACTAGCTAGTACTACTTACATTGGGGTGTCAAAATCGTAGCTCCTTTTTCCATTCACCCCTAGCCTGCTTGGTGAACTCTTTCCAAACCCTGTCCGGCAAAGAAAATGAATAAAGGAGTTATTAATTAGTTGATATCAGGAAATAAACGAAAGTTGCCGATATAGTGCGATAATGATTGAACTTACTTCTGAAGCATTTCACTCATGTCTGCCCGTACATCTCAGGGTCTTTACGTTTCGAGTCCAGGACAATTACTACTCCTGCGTCAAGCTGAATGAGTAGCAGAATAAAGTGGAACCTGCGCACGCATAACTCATCAATTACACTTAACCTCGAGTAAGCGAAACAGAATATGCACAAGACAGTAACACTCACTTGAAGTTGTAAGGTAATAGTATTTCCCATCTAGTTTGTCGTCGAATTAGCGCCTTTAGCAAGTTTTTCGCTGTATCCTTGGTGTTGTTTGCTACATTAAATTCATGTATGGTATTTGGGTTAATGAACCCAATGTTATAGATTTGTCTATTTTTGCATTCGAGAATCTTCAATCTACATAATATAGTGAGGTAATTATACATGCAATGAACGAGCTGAGCTAGAGACTTAATTACAGAAATAATACTTACAGACAATAGTAACTAACGATAGTTTTGTCGAGGGCGTCTTGATTGTATAACTGAAATAATTCATCAAATTCAATGTACATCGCCTCGACTCCATTGAAGAAATGCTAATCTTTAATTCCCACAAAGATCATGTTGCTCCCTTCCATTGAGGCTTTCATGTACCACTCATGCAATCTTCGCATTTGTGTTGGTAGATGCGGGAGCTCCTCAGGTCTGACGACAGGCTTCCCGTGCTCATATCTAAAGGCTAAATCGGCCATGGGGAACTCTCCATGCTCGCCTAAGTATTGACCAAGAGTGAAAGCAACCTTCGGATCAATAACGATATCGGAAGACACCTTGAGCGGAGGGCACGATTGGTTTTTCTGTTCTCCGAGCTGGGGAATTGTTTTCCCCCTTGCACTACTACTACTTCCCGACCATTGCTGTTCTTTATGTGACTTGATAATAGAGCGGTCATAGTTTGATAGCAGCGGAGGCGGCGGTGGTCGCGTAAGACTTTCCAGACAATGCTTCGCTTTTGCCGAATCTATTTTCTCCTTTCACTCAGGCCGTGTTGGTGCAAGCTGGCGTTTCACTTCGCCATCCATGACCTTCTTGAGTTCCTCATCACTCAGTTGGTATGGTAACTTGGCAGGAGCCTCCTTGACGCTTATTGTACCTGCTCTGGATTTCTTCGCAGCTGTACTACTAGCCGTCGGAGCGGCGGTTCTCTTCCGCCTGGGCTATGGCAGCGGAGTCTGCTGAGGGGCCTCCTCCGGCGGAGTCTGCTGACGCGGTGGAGACAGCAGACGCGGCGGAGGCGGCTGAGGCAGCGGAGTCTGCTGACGCGGCGGAGACGGCTGAGGCAGCGGAGATAGAGCTGGATTGGTACTGTGAGGAGTCTGCTGAGGGGCCTCCTCCGGCGGAGTCTGCTGACGCGGCGTCCAATGTGGAAGTACGATGTGTTCCTTTCTCCATAGAATGGTACTCCTTCTAGCATCTCCCAGTTCAGTATCCCCTTCACCTGTAGGGATTTCAAGCTCCAGCTGCTCAAATCCATTCATAAGTTCATCCACCCCGACAACAACATAGCCATCTGGAATCGGAGAGCAATGGTAAGTTCCATCAGGTACAAGAGGTAAGGCAAAGCCGACCGCCACCTCCACGGATATGTTCATGCATTTCGCATGTAGATCAAAATGTTCCCTCTGCGCGATATCATCCACGGGGTAGCGAGGAGCCGTGATATCATCTATGGGACGAACGAGCTCCGTGGAAGCCACGCTGCTTTTCCGCTGAGATGCTGGGCCGGCAGTCTCGAATGAATTATCTTCGTGCCGCTGAATTGGGCCGGTAGCACGCTGGCTGGTAAGTGCCTCTATTTGCTTCTCCTGGCACTCTAATTTTTCTTCTATCTTCTTCAGCCAGTCTGCATCCTGTTTCTTTTTTTCTCCCTCGGCTTCTGCAAGCGTCATTGCAGTCGGGAAACCCAACCTTCTACGGAACGGAGCCTGATGTGCCTCGTGTTCGTCCACTGTGTTCAGCATTCCCGAGGGCGCATGTCAGCTCGTCGTTCTCTCTGTTGGGAATGAACTTCTCGTCCTGCACGTCCTTCATTGCAGCTTGAAGGGCTTTGACGGGTGTTGCAAGTTGCTCTTTTGTATAAATACACTTCCCTGTTTCTGGGTTCAATGTTCCCCCATGCCCGTAGAACCAAGTCCTTGCCCGTTCGATCCACTGCAATGGCTCTGGATCGATTCCTTTAGCAATCAGGTTGTTCTCAATTTTCTCCCACTTAGGCCTGGCAACCTTGTAGCCACCTGACCCCGTAACATGGTGATATTCTTTCTTTGCAGCATTTATCTTATTTCTTTCTGACCTTTTCTTAGCTTCATCCTATTTCTTGTACTTCACAAATACGTCTAAGTGATCTTTTAACTTCTCATGTGCTCCGATGAATGTTGGAGTCTTGTCTTTATGGACATAGTCTTTGTTCAGTCTTTTCTTCCAGTTGCAGAATTGTGCGGCCATCTTCTTAAGAGTCCACGACTTGACTTTTCGCTCTATAACTGGGTTATTTGGATCCACCGTGAAATTTGTCATGAGCGTATTCCAAAGCATTTCTTTGCATCTATCCTCGACATAAGTAACTCCATCGTCCGCCTTTGGCTTATTCCATTCTTGAATGGAGATCGGGATGCTGTTCCTAACAATAACTTCGCACAGACTTATAAATGCATCTGCCTTCCGCTTGGGAGCAGTCGGTTTGCCATCTGCATCGACTTCTTCGATCTTGAACCTTTCATTATCGCCCAACCTTTTTTTCGGACCTCATTACTTTATCGAAGATTGGCTCGATCCGGAGGGCTAAAAGAAGAAAGAAGCATTAATATATGTATATACAAATCAATTAATGCACCTAGTCAGCAGAGGCTTAATTAATATACCTCGCCGGACTTTTAATAATTAAGGTTCCAACACCGGAGCCGTCATCTTCTCGCTCCATTCTCTCAACGGAGCCGTCCATTCCCTCACCGGAGTCGTTTAGAAAATGTGAGGTGATATCATCATCTCCGTCGCGGATTATTTCCTCCAACATGTTTTCTTGTTCTTCGTCTCTGGCGTGTTCCGGATCCATAGTTTCTGCAATCACTTGCAAGTTATTTCATATGCATTTTATACAGTTTTAGTATTCTGGACAGAACAGCAAGTTTATTTATTTTAGCATGTATGATGATGGCAAAACATAATCTACAAGAGAAATCGAAACAAATGCATATAAAGAACGTCACGATTGAAGTTACGGTTCTACCGTAACGAAACGGTGAGGACTCTTCACCGGCGATCATCGAGGACTCCTCCGGCGATCGTCGGGGACTCCTCTGGCAACCCAAAATATCGGGAAGGAAATGGTGAGGACTCTTCACCAGCGATCGTCGGGGACTCCTCCGGCGATCGTCGGGGACTCCTCCGGCAAACCAAAATATCGGGAAGGAAACGGTGCAGACTCTTCACCGGCGATCTTCGGGGACTCCTCCGGCAACCCAAAATATCGGGAAGGAAACGGTGAGGACACTTCACCGGCGATCGTCGAGGCTCCTCCGGCGATCGTCGGGACTCCTCCGGCAACCGAAAATATCGGGAAGGAAACGGTGAGGACTCTTCACCGGCGATCGTCGGGGACTCTTTTGACCGGCGATCGTCGGGGACTCCTTCCGCTTAGATTCTTTTGAACTAAATTCTACCAGCAAGAAGACATAAAAATTCTCTTCTTTCATGTTCAAAGCTACCTCCTATGATGCTTGCATTAAATCACACAAAAATGACAAAATGGCATCTTTTGCAAAAATGACATGCAACAAAATCAATACAAAATATTGACCAAGTTTATATACAAAATATTAACATCCACAATACAAAATCAATACCATTAGAATTATCATTCAATATGTTTTAATACCTTCTATATTTTTTATTGTGAAAATATAATTTTTTTTCGATAACTTGATCAAACTTTCTCCCGCAAAATTTTTTGGATCAAACTTTATAAATTTTTTCTGTCCATTAAGATCACTCCTTCTTCAACATTGATAATGCTCACTGAAAATCTATGAATCTGGGGTATAATTGACTGAGACAAAAATAACAAAAAGGAAAAAAAAGACAGGTAGGCGGGCGGCGTCGGAGCGGCCTGAGCGCGGGTGGCGTCGGCGTCGGTGACCACGGGGGGGGGGGGGGGGAGGGGGGGGGGGGGGGATAGGAGGAGGAGGGGAATGGCGGCAGCTCACAGCTAGCCGGGGAGCGGGAGGGGCGGCGAGGCTCGGGGACGAGGGCTAGGAGGTCCGGCGACGGCGGCCGTCGGCGACGAGGGAGGCGGGGCGACGAGCGGCTACGGGCGTCGACGACGGGGGGGAGCAATCTCCGGCAGCCTGGCGGCGGCGTGGTGTGGTTCGGCGTCGGGGCAGGCCTGCGGCGTCGTCAGATAGATGGAGAAGACTGGGGGAGGAAGATGGCCGGGGTGGTTCAATACCTCGAGCTTTAGTCCCAGTTGGTGGCTCCAACCGGGACTAAAGGCCTACCTTTAGTCCCGATCGGAGCTACCAACCGGGACTAAAGCTAATTTTCGGCAGCCAAAAGGGCGCGAAAGGGTAGGCATTTAGTCCCGGTTGGTGGCTACGACTGGGACTAAAGGTTGGCCTTTTGTCCCGGTTTGTGCCACCAACCCGGACAAACATGGTGTTTTAATCAAAAACAGATTATGTTTAGCTCTTTTAGTTTTATACCTTTTTCCTTTGTTTTAATTATTTTAGTTTATGTTTTCTTGTTAATCTTTTGCCAAATTATATTATGTTAATTCTAAGTTAATATTATTTTGATCATAACTAGAGTTTTATAAAAGCTTTTTAGTTAATTCTTTTTGCTATTGAAGAATATTATGAAATACATTTTGTTAATCTAATAATGTTATATTTTCTTTTCTGTTAAGTTATTAGTTTAGTATTCTGTTTTGTTTTCTATTTGCTTTTTCTTATTGTTTTCTTTATTGCTTTATTCATTGATTGTATTTTGATTGCTAGAATGCTTCTAGAGTGAATGCTTATATGAATGCAATGTTTGATTATATAGATTTTCATCAGATAGTGACAAATAGTTCTATCAAGTTATTTTTCATAGGCACCATTGCCGCAACATTTTGCATTGAAGGGCCAGCATCAGGTGGTGGTTTGTCAATATGTTTTTGAAAATATGACACAAGGCGATCAATGCTGTCAAAATCTTTCTTCCGGAATCTAAAGCCCTTTGGGTATAACCGAACATATTCATGATGTGGGGTTGTACTCCTGATGTAAAATAATATAAAGGTGCCTGGATGTTCATGAGATATGCCTGCATATTTGTACAAGGAAAGAAACATACATTTACCAAAAATTAAAACAGATGCCAATCTTGCCAGTTAATCCATCGCCTTCATGTAACTGTAGTGATTCTAGATCAAAGCCATCATCAGAATAGTTGTGGAGCATAACTATGGCTTTCAACCCAGAATCAAAGGTGCAAATTATTCGGTTATCTTGTATATGCCGAATAGTTACTTGAACAATTCTACCATCTGATATGTTGTCCTCAGTTTCACCAGAAAGCAACCAGAACTTCTCTCATCTGGGCTTGGCTCGGCATAAGGGGTCCTCCGATCAGAGAAACCACATAGTAGGGGTGGAATCTTGCAAAACAAAATATGAATGTCTTCTGAGCATTCCAGATAAGCCGCTTGAGGTTAACAAGCATAGGCCATACACCCTCACGGCTTGAGGTTAACTAGTTACGTTTTGGAATTTTTTCTCTGCCATATTTATTATTCCCTTTATATTCGACAAGAAGCCAGACGGGACCTTGATACTGAGCAGGCATTCAAAAAAGATTTCCTTCTCTGCTTTGGTAAGAGCGTAGCTGGCAGGACCTTGATACTGATGCATGCCGTCTTTTTCGTTCATACGTTGCTGGTCCTCCCGTGCCTCCGGTGTATGTTTTGTCTTCCCATACACGCTCAAGAAGCCTAGCAGGTTCACGCAAAGATTCTTCGTCACGTGCATCACGTCGATTGCAGAGCGGACCTCTAGGACTTTTCAATAGGGTAGCTCCTAAAATATAGATTTCTTCTTCCACATGGGTGCGTGTCCATCAGCGTCATTCGGAACAGATTGTCCGAAATGACCATTTCCAAAGATTGCTTTTAAATCCTTGACCATATCAAATATATCATCACCAGTACGGTGGCCAGACTTCTTCCGGTGATCTGCCTCATCTTTGAAATGCTTGCCTTTCTTTATTAAGAGATGCCTGATCAGAAGAAATCGACGATGTCCCAGGTACACATTCTTCTTACATTTATCCAAATATATACTTTCAGTCTCATCTAAACAGTGCGTGCATGCATTGTATCCCTTGTTGTCTGTCCTAAAAGGTGACTAAGAGCAGGCCAATCATTGATGGTTACAAACAGAATGCTCGTAGGTCAAATTCCTTCTGTTTGTGCTCATCCCACACATGTACACCTTTGATATCTCACAACTGTAAAAGTTCTTTAACTAATGGCCTTAGGTACACATCAATGTCGTTGCCGGGTTGCTTAGGGCCTTGGATGAGTACTGGCATCATAATGAACTTCCGCTTCATGCACAACCAAGGAGGAAGGTTATAGATACATAGAGTCATAGGCCAGCTGCTATGATTGCTGCTCTGCTCCCCAAAAGGATTAATGCCATCTGCACTTATACCAAACCATAAGTTCCTTTTGTTATCTGCAAACTCCGGCCACTTTCTCTCGATTTTTCTCCACTGTGACCCATCAACAGGTAGTCTCAACATCCCGTCTTTCTTACGGTCTTCTTTGTGCCATCGCAACAACTTGGCATGCTCTTTGTTTCTGAACAGACGTTTCAACCGTGGTATTATAGAAGCATACCACATCACCTTAGCAGGAACCCTCTTCCTGGGGCGCTCGCCCTCAACATCACCAGGGTCATCTCGTCTGATCTTATACCGCAATGCACCGCATACCGGGCATGCATTCAAATTCTCGTACTCCTCACCGCGGTAGAGAATGCAGTCATTAGGGCATGCATGTATCTTCTACACCTCTAATCCTAGAGGGCAGAGAACCTTCTTTGCTTCGTACGTACTGTCAGGCAATTCATTATCCTTTGGAAGCTTCTTCTTCATTATTTTCAGTAACTTCTCAAATCCCTTGTCAGATAAACCATTCTCTGCCTTCCATTGCAGCAATTCCAGTGTGGTACCGAGCTTTGTGTCGCCATCTTCGCAATTTGGGTACAACCATTTTTTGTGATCCTCTAACATGCGATCGAACTTCAACTTCTCATTTTCACTTTTGCATTCTCTCTGTACATCAACAATGACCAGGCGAAGATCATCAGCGGGCATATCTGGTGCCTCTTGATTTCAGCTTCCCTCGTTGCAGTATTACCGTATTCAGGGAACATAGGATAGTTGTCATCATGCTCTTCTTCTTCATTGTCGACTTCCATTATAACCCCTCTTTATCCGTGCTTGGTCTAACAATTATAGTGGGGCATGAAATCGGACTTAAGCAGGTGGAAGTGAAGGGTTTTCGAGGAAGTGTAATCCTTCGTATTCTCACAGACAACACATGGACAATACATAAAACCATTCTGACTGTTTGCCTCAGCCACATCGATAAAATTATGAAGGCCCGTAATGTACTCGGAAGTGCGTCGGTCACCGTACATCCATTGTTGGTTCATCTGCATTATATAATTAAGTATATCAAAAACCATTACAGAACATCATGAATAGAGAAATGACCAAATTAATACAAGTTCATCATCACATTAAAACCAAAGTACAGTAGTGATCAAATGTTATTACTGCAAAAATAAATACATAAAGTTCATACATAGTTCTCATAAAACAACATACAACTATCTAGAGCATCTAATTAAAACATACATTGAAACTAACATACAACTATGTAAAACATTTAAATGCAATAATAAATGCGATCAAAATCGCAACTAAGGTAACAATTGATCCAACAACATAATGATACCAAGCCTCTTTATCAATGGCATATTTTCTAATATTTCTAATCTTCAAGCGCATTGCATACATCTGGATCTTGTGTAGATCGACGACATCGGCAACATGCAACTCCAATTTCATCTTCTCTTTTCAATTCTTTTCAATTTTTATTTCAAATAATTGTTTTCTTTTTCAACTAAATTTAACCACTCGACAAGAGGGTCGGTTGGAATTTCCGGTTCACATACCTCCTAGATAAAAACATCTATGTCAAGTTGGTTGGCATAATTGTCATAAACAATAAATGAAACAAATAGTTATAAAAGATAATATACCACATCCGAATTATAGACCGGACGAGAGCCGACGGGGGCGGATATCAAAACCATGGCAGTATATAATAACAAACAATAATACAACTAAGAAAATTATACAAGTAGCTATCTAAATCATAAAAGTAAGAATTTTTTTCTTTTTAAAAAAGATAAGAACAAGAGGCTCACCACGGTGGTGCTGGCGACGAGATCGGCACAGGCGATCGACGGCGGTGAGGACGGGGATGGGCACGGGCTTGGAGGAAGAACAGAGGAGAAGAAAGAGGAGAAAGCTTAAGTGTGGCTCGGGCACCTCATATCATGTTTGTTTTGTGTGAACTCATTTGGCATCATGCTCTCAGGCATTTCATCGAACACCTCATGTGCATAGGAAGGGAGAACAAAGTAGCACACACCTCCCACCTTCTGTGAGAAAAAAAACAGAGGAGAGGGCGGGCAGGGGCGGGGGTATATATAGGCAAATTTGTAGTCCCGGTTGGTGTCTAAAACCGGAACTGAAGACAGACCTTTAGTCCCTGTGGGAGACACCAACCGGGAGGTCCCATTTGAACCGGGACTGATGCCTGCCGAGCCTCGACCGGCGCCCTAGCCGCTCGAACCGGGACTTTTGCCGTAATGCGACCGGGACTATTGCTCCGATCCAGTTTGAACCAAAGCCATGTTTTCTACTAATGCTATGTGTCATGCATGGCAATAAAATAAGATTATCTAAGATACTAATCTATGATACTATGCACTGTGAAGGTAGTATCATACACTAGTATCATATACTCCTTTCATCTCAAAATTCTTGTCTTAGATTTATCTAGATACGGATGTATCTAACACTAAAATATGAATAGATACATTCGTAAATAGACAAATTTAAGACAAAAATTTTGGGACGGAGGA
Organism: Thinopyrum elongatum; assembly: GCA_011799875.1. Taxonomy (NCBI): domain Eukaryota; kingdom Viridiplantae; phylum Streptophyta; class Magnoliopsida; order Poales; family Poaceae; genus Thinopyrum; species Thinopyrum elongatum. Next base: position 15,693,281 of record CM022298.1, on the reverse strand, counting down.
AGTACATGATAATATCATACACTAGTATCGTATATATGATAGTATCATACACTAGTATCACGCATGCATGATACTAATGTATGATACTCCCTGTTGTGATTAATTAGCTTGTAGTAATTAGAGGGAAAATCTCCCCTTGTCCTGCGGCATACAGTTGCCTTGTAGCAACCGACGCATCTCTCCATCCCCTCTTTTCTAACCGTTGCATCGGTTCCAACCATCGCGTCTTGTGCGATGCGTCTGTTCCAAACATGTATAAGTTGTACTGTTTCTATCAATCAATACAAGTTGATCTTTCGCTTAAACACGTTATCAGCAGATAGTTTCTACCCAGAGCGCAGAAAGCACTCACCGCTGACGGTGAGATGCCTAGCCTCACTTCTTTCTTTCTCCGCCTCATCCACGAGGACGGCCGCCGTCGCCGTTTCGTCGCCCGTCGCCATCATGGAGTAGGCGGGCGCCGTCGGCTTCGCCGGGCCATGCACCGCCTCCGCCGTTTCGGATGCCATGGTGCTAGACAAGGCCACCATGCCACTGGGCATGGCTCTCGATGTGGCCTTCGCGTCCCTAGACACCACCACTGCGCCGGTGCACGCGGCGACCACGCCCCAACGGTGGGCGTCCCTGACCGCGCAGGAGATGGCATCCCCGAGCCAGCGCTCGCGGCTCCCCTTCGGATTCCGCCTCCGCCTCCGGCGCCGACTGACGAGCCGGGGTTCTTCGTCTTCGTGCCATTCCCCATCGGCACGGCAGTGACGACCCAAGGAGTCTGTCCGACGTTGGCGGCGCCGCCTGCAGACGAGAACGCCGGCCCGAGTCGCGTCGCCGCCGAGCCTCCGAGCGTCGCCGACGCCGGCCCGTTCGAGGCACCGCCGTCCCCGCGCACGACCGCCCGACCACGCCTCCTGTACTCCGCGAGCATGGAGGGTCGCCACCGCCTCTTCGGCCGCGCTATAGCCGCCATCGTCCACCGCCCAAGTCGCCACTCCGGCCTCGCCTCCGATCTGCCGAACGGCGTACCTGCCGGCGTCGTCTACATCTCCTCATCCGAGGAAGAAGGAGGCGCGACGGCGAGCACTCCATGAGCAGCAGCGATGAGATGTGTGAGGTGGCGGCGCACGGGAGTTGGTCGGAAGGATTGGGATCCCTCGATCCCCAACCACCAGCCAGCCGTATAAAGGCCGGCCGACCGCCCCCACTCCACGTGGGTTTTGGGCCTAAGCCTAGATAGCCCCTGGCTACGGGCTGAATGCAGAATGTTTTTTCTTTTTCTTCTTTCTTCTGTTTAATTCTTTTAACAGTAGTTGTAGCAGTAATTTATCACTGATTTAGTACTGTTTAGCCTACGTACATGTAGTTTACATTCTAGTCTGGTATTTAGATTTACTCTATTTTTAGGACTTGTGTAAATATTTGTAGGCGTATGTTTACATTATGTAATGTATTTAATAATGTAAATAAAAGACCAGCATTATCTGGAAATGACATGTTTAATGTGTTTACCGCATACCAATTATCTAGAACATGTTTCAACGATTGAGATTAATTTCTCTTGTACAACAAACTTGCAAATTTTTTATACACGCCTCCCTCATTATATTTGGAATCACGATCTATGTTTTGTCAATTCGACAAATGATTACCTTGAATGTGCACTTCCTTATATTTAAATTGATAACACACAAAAGGTAATAGAAACAGTCGCATCTACTGACATTGTCAGATTATAGAGCCTATTACTGTGAGATCCATGCGATCTTTGACGTGTTATGTTCAATCAATTGAGGTGTATGTTATTCAAGTTCTTCACTTATCAAATTTTGCGCCATTATTACAATACAACCATGATGGTTTTTAATTTACCCGCCGTAAATTAATTATCTCTGGTTCATCCATGTAGGTAAACGATGACCGCAAAAGAATTTGAGGAGCTTGCCCTCAATGGCCACAACTACCCTACATGGGCCATGGACGTCAAGATCAGTCTTGCTTCCCGTGGGATAGCACGTGCAATCCAGGATCCGAAGACTTCTCTACCGGCCGGAACCACGCCGCTGACTGAACAGCAAAACTATGCAGCTTTATACATTATAAGGCACCATATTCACCCAGATATAAAGTCTGAGTACTTAGAGGAGGAATCTCCCAGTACTCTGTTTCTAGCCCTCAAAACGAGATATGAACAGCAGAAGGCAGTTGTCCTGCCAGAAGCACTTCATGATTGGACCCACCTTCGTCTTCAGGATTTCAAGTCCATCGGTGAATACAACCACAAGGTTCATAAGATAAGTTCCAAATTGCACTTTTGCGGGAAGGAACCTACTGATGCAGAGAAGATAGAGAAAACTTTATCTACTATGCTCCCTTCAGACAGGATCCTCCAGCAGCAATACCGTGCTCGCAACTATACTGTCTATTCTGAGCTTATTCATATGTTACTTCAGGCTGAAAAGCATGATGAGCTACTCGCTAAGAATGGCTCTCAGCGCCCAGTTGGGGCACAACCTTTGCCTGAAGTTCATATGAATGTCGCGAATAGACAGAGGTTTGATGGTGCCTTTAGGGGCAATCAATAAAATTTCCAGAACAAGCGAAAGCGCAATAGGAACAGGAGGTCTAGGAACTCAGACAAGGGAAAAGGCACTGCAAAGCCCAAGCATGATAAATCTCAGCTTTGCAACAAGTGTGGATGTTACACACACCCCACTGACAAGTGCAAGATCCCAAAGCATCTGGTTATGTTGTACCAGCAGTCTCAGGGACGCAGAACCTCAAGGGAAGAGGTTCGAAGCCAACTTCAACCTTCATCCAGACAGCGCCAATGGAGCCGGTAGTTCGCACGACGTTCCTCCTGGACCGAGCAACACCATGGTATTCCATCAGCCAGAGGACCTTGCTGACACGGAGAACACGATGATTGAGTATACCTCAAATGACGTGTTTGGAGACTTCAACTAGTCCCACAATCCCCTTAATGATCTATTTAGCTATGTCCATTTGTGATATTGTAATAAGAACATAAGTATTGTTGTTGTCTTTATAGTGTATCAGCACATTTGATATTATAAGATTCTAATTGTATCATCATATTTGATATAAATAAGATTGTATTCTATGTATTTACATGAGATTTTCTTATTGAAAGTTCTTTGTCTTATATATAGTTCTCTACGGTGACAATCCGATGGAAGAGGAATTATGCCTTGTGGATAGTGCAACCACAAACTCCATACTGAGGGAGATGAAATATTTTCAAACTCTAAAAAAGATGAATGGAGATAATCTAACTATCGCTGGACGCGATACGGTAATCGTTGGTATTGGACGTGCCATATTTACCCTCCCAGGTGGTACACAAGTGGCAATTGAGGATGCTTTGTTGTATCCCGACTCGTCACGTACTCTAATCAGTTATCCAGATATCCGTAAAAATGGTTTTCACATTGAAACCCATGAAGACAACAAAGATGAGTATCTACTCTTTAACAAAGATCACGGATATGGCAAAAAGGTACATGAGAAAATTCCTTCTCTATTGTCTGGTTTGTACTATACGTACATCAAACCCGTAGAACATGTTGCATACAAAGTAAATTTTCAGAATATTAACGCATTCCAAACCTGGCATGATCGCCTAGGCCATCCCGGAATCGGGATGATGAGAAAAATTACTAGCAATTCCACTGGTCATAATTTGCTTGAGTCAAAATTTCCTCAATCTTCAGATTTTGTGTGCACATCTTGTGCCACAGGAAAGCTAATTTTGAGGCCCTCGCACCTCAAAATACAAGCCGAACCACTTCAGTTCCTTGAACGTATTCAAGGAGACATTTGTGGTCCCATTCAACCATTATCTGGACCTTTCCGGTACTTCATGGTTTTAATTGATGCATCTACACGATGGTCACACGTCTGTCTTCTATCCACGCGAAACCATGCATTTGCCAAGATAATGCGGCAAGTCATTAAGTTGCAAGCCCATTATCCAGAAAGTCGAATTAAGTCAATTCGCATGGACAATGCTGCTGAATTCTCAACACGTGCTTTCAATGATTATTGCATGGCCCTGGAGTTTGAAGTTCAGCACTCTGTTTCATATGTCCATACACAAAATGGTTTGGCTGAATCATTGATTAAAAGGATCAAACTCATTGCAAGACCTTTGTTAATGAATTGCAAATTGCCAACCTCTTGTTGGGGTCATGCGGTTCTACACGCTGCTGACTTGATACAATTGAGGCCTACTGCATATCACAGTACTTCCCCTCTGCAATTGGTACGTGGAAATCCTCCTATCATTTCCCATCTGCGTAAATTCGGATGTGCTGCATACATCCCGATCTCACCACCACAGCGGACATCCATGGGCCCACATAGGAAATTGGGGATCTATGTGGGGTACAAATCGCTGTCGATTATTAAGTACCTGGAACCTCTTACTGGGGACCTGTTCACAGCCCGTCACGCTGATTCTATATTTAATGAGGAACACTTTCCGGTATTAGGGGGAGATTTCAAGTACCAGAAAGAATGCCTGGAAATTGATTGGAATGCTCAAGCCATTTCACCATCTGATCCACGTACACAAGAGACCGAACTCCAAGTTCGAAAAATCATTAATTTGCTACATCTTGCAAATAACTTGCCAGATTCATTTACTGATCTAAAAGGTGTTACAAAGTCCTTAAATTCGGCCAGAAATGCGCCCGAAAGAGTGGAGGTACCAATAAAAACCACTCAACTCCCTGTTCCTAAAAAGAGGGGGAGTAGTACGGCCTCTGCCATGGAACAAATTTCCAGCAAGCAACAAAGGAAATCGAGGAGAAAAACCTCTGAGTCAGTAATTGCAAGTCAGCTCAACGTTGGCAAACACCTTATGGGTAGTATACACCCAGTGGAAGGGCAACCTCCACAACCTAGCTTCAGTTTGCACACACTGGCTAGGCCATCGGAACACCCAGACTCACTCGCATTGGGAAATCATGAAGAGTCGCTAGGGGTGCAGGAAATTTCCATCAACTATATCGATTCTGGAGAACCTTTCGATCGTAAGTCTACGACTGTCGACATTTATTTTGCTGAAAAAACTGCAGATATCCTTCTGACTGATCATGATCCAAGGACTATCGTTGAGTGCCAAAAGTTCTCCGACTGGACTACATGGAAGGACGCAATACAAGCAGAAATTGCCTCGCTTAACAAAAGAAAGGTATTCACTGAAGCAATACTGACACCTCCCAATGTTTTCCCTGTGGGATACAAATGGGTTTTTCTCCGACAACGGAATGAGAACAATGAGGTGGTGAGATACAAAGCAAAGCTCGTAGCACAAGGGTTCACGCAGAGGCCCGGCATTGATTTCAATGAGACATATTCTCCTGTAATGAGTGGAACCACTTTCCGATACCTTATATCTTTGGCAGTGCAGAATCGTCTATCTATGCAGTTGATGGATGTCGTGACCGCATATCTTTACGGGTCACTAGATTCGAACATATATATGAAGGTTCCTGATGGAATCTCTATCCCGAATACAAGCGCAAAAGGCAATATGTATTGAGTCAAACTGAATAAGTCATTATATGGCTTAAGACAGTCGGGACGGATATGGTACAACCGACTCAGTGAGTTCCTTCTTCATAAAGGTTACTCCAATAGTAGTGATTGCCCATGTGTCTATATCAAAAAGTCCTCTACAGGATTTTGCATCATTTCAGTGTATGTTGATGATCTCAACATCATTGGCAACACACAAGACATTGATGAAGCACGCAATCACCTAAAGATGGAATTTGAGATGAAGGATTTGGGTAAAACCAAATTTTGCTTAGGTATTCAACTTGAGCACCTTCCCTCGGGAATCATGGTACACCAAGCTGCTTATATCCAGAAAATATTGGAGAAATTCAATATGGACAAATCCTACCCATCTAAAACTCCGATGGTGGTTCGCTCTCTAGACGTAGAGAGAGATCCATTCAGGCCAAGGGATGATGGAGAAGAAATATTGGGACCCGAGGTTCCATATCTCAGTGCCGTTGGAGCGCTCATGTATCTTGCAAATTGCACGAGACCTGACCTTGCATTTGCAGTAAATCTACTTGCTAGACATAGTGCAGCTCCCACCAAACGCCATTGGTCTGGAGTGAAGAATATCTTTCGATATCTCCAAGGCACAAAGGATCTTGGCCTATTTTTCCAGTTCCAAAGAAATCAGGACTCTAATATGATTGGATACGCAGATGCTGGCTATTTATCTGATCCCCATAATGCCAGATCACAGTCCGGCTTTGTGTTCCTACATGGTGGAACTGCCATATCATGGAAGTCTTCAAAACAGACTCTGGTGGCAACATCTACCAATCATTCTGAAATAATTTTACTGTTTGAAGCATCACGCGAATGTGTGTGCCTTCGCAGAATGATAAACCACATACAACAGTCATGTGGAATTGGTTCTATTGAATCACCTACCATTATCTACGAAGATAATGCAGCTTGTGTTGCACAGATGCAAACAGGATACATCAAGAGTAATATCACTAAGCATATTTCTCCTAAGTGGTTTTTCCCCCATGATCTTCAACAAAGTGGGAAAATAAACATCTTGCAAATTAAATCATGTGAAAATCTTGCTGATTTATTTACCAAGTCTCTACCAAATTCAACATTCCAGAAATATGTTCATGGAATTGGTATGCGACGACTTCGGGACTTGCAAGAATCAGGGGGAGTGTCTCCCTGAACTGTACCTGTTTGAAGTATCATATTACATTTCTTTCTCTCTGTGAGTTTTATGTTTCAGGTTCTCATCAAGAATATTAATGAAGAATTGCTGGAGAAGAATCCTTTTGAGATGATGATGCAACCTGGACAATCTTTCAAGATGACGATTCTACCTGATGATCCTATGACGATTCTATATGAACAAGCGTAGATTAGGGGGAGTGTTGTGATTAATTAGCTTGTAGTAATTAGAGGGAAAATCTCCCCTTGTCCTGCGGCATACAGTTGCCTTGTAGCAACCGACACATCTCTCCATCCCCTCTTTTCTAACCGTTGCATCGGTTCCAACCATCGCGTCTTGTGCGATACGTCTGTTCCAAACATATATAAGTTGTACTGTTTCTATCAATCAATACAAGTTGATCATTCGCTTAAACACTCCCCACTGCGAGAAGCCTTATATGGTGGTCACCTCCTTGGTGCCTTGGTGGTATGGGAATAAGGCCCTGTTTGTTTGAGCTTTTGCTTCTACTTTTGCAGTTTTTTCGCTTTGGCCAAAAAGCCATAAAAGCATCCTAAATATGTGTTTTTGAAGCTTTTATGGATTTTGGAGCCAAATATTGTTATATTGATTCATCAAAAGCCATAAAAGCTCCAAAAGCACATATTTAGAAGTTTTTATGATTTTTGGCCAAAGTGAAAAAGCTGCAAAAACAAAAGCTCAAACAAATAGGGGCTAAAATACCGAACGCGCATGCATGCATGAGGCTCTTTCTCTTAGCTTTTTTTTTTTTTTGAGTGGCTCTTTCTCTTAGCTTAGCTGGACGCCGGCTCGTATGCTCCCTCCTTGTGCTTCCTGGGCTAGGCCCAACAGTGACCCCATCACATGCATCCATCCGTTAGGACCACCACGTAATATTGTGACTATTAAAATGTGTGCACCATGCATGCGTGACGATGAGCAAGCAGGAATCTTTTTCCTGGAAAGAATTACTAGGCTTAATAAGGTAGCTTAGCAAGTGATTGACCAGCAGAGAATTTTTTTTTTTGCGAAAAACATCCCAGATCTATTAGCAGGCAACGGTGTTACAAAGCACTCCAGAAAGATGAGAATTACAACCGGGTCCCTGGAAGCCCGCCACAGTACACACTCCGACGCGGGAAGGGGATGCGCCGCCGCACCGGCGCCACCGCTCCCACCTGGAGCCGGCGGAGACCTTGGAATCAGCAACCGGAGTTGACGCGGATGGGAAGTCACCATCCTCGGCTATGGCATGCCGGCACGACGAAGAAGCACCGCGGCGAAGAAACACCGAATTACTAGTACATTATTAAGCCTGTTTGGTCTGCCGATGCCATTGGGCCTCAGCTACAGTTCACAGAGCAGCATAATCAAACCACATTACCATACCAACAATACAGTAACTATGCTCGTCACAAATTACGAACAATCAGGAGCAGTGCACTGCCATAATGGTGATAACGGCACATACCACAGATTTATGGACAACATCACAGTTAACAAGCAAGATCAACTTATAAACCTCATCAGTTAGCTCTTGGAAATTCAGAAAGCACAAGCAAGATCAACTTATAAACCTCATCAATCAGCGACATGTTCGAAAATTACATCACACTGTATTCCGGTTCAGATTCAGAAAACAAACACCACGACAGTTTGAAACTCGTAAACTCATTCATGCGCTCCAAAGGAAGCATGATTTTTCCAAATCCCAAAGTGCACAGTGGCCCATGTTTCAAAGAGACCATACAGCACTTGAATGCAAAACGCAAATCAAGTACCCATCAGGCGCTCGCTGTTGGGGAACGCAGTAATTTCAAAAAAATTCCTACGAACACGCAAGATCTATCTAGGTGATGCATAGCAACGAGCGGGAGAGTGTGTCCACGTACCCTCGTAGACCGAAAGCGGAAGCGTTTAGTAACGCGGTTGATGTAGTCGAACGTCTTCGCGATCCAACCGATCAAGTACCGAACGTACGGCACCTCCGCGATCTGTACACGTTCAGCTCGGTGACGTCCCTCGAACTCTTGATCCAGCTGAGGCCGAGGGAGCGTTCCGTCAGCACGACGGCGTGGTGACGGTGTTGATGAAGTTACCGACGCAGGGCTTCGCCTAAGCACTACAACGATATGACTGAGGTAGAAATGAAGGCCCAATAACCCCCCCGGGGGTTCCGGTAACCCCCCCCCCCCCCCCCCCCCCCCCGTACTCCGGAAAATACCCGATACACCTCGGAACTATTCCGGTGTCCGAATATAGTCTTCCAATATATCAATCTTCATGTCTCGACCATTTCGAGACTCCTCGTCATGTCCGTGATCTCATCCGGGACTCCGAACTACCTTCGGTACATCAAAACACATAAACTCATAATACCGATCGTCATCGAACGTTAAGCGTGCGGACCCTACGGGTTCGAGAACTATGTAGACATGACCGACACTCATCTCCGGTCAATAACCAATAGCGGAACCTGGATGCTCATATTGGCTCCCACATATTCTACGAAGATCTTTATCGGTCAAACCGCATAACAACATACGTTGTTCCCTTTGTCATCGGTATGTTACTTGCCCGAGATTCGATCGTCGGTATCTCAATACCTAGTTCAATCTAGTTACTGGCAAGTCTCTTTACTCGTTCCGTAATGCATCATCCCGTAACTAACTCATTAGTCACATTGCTTGCAAGGCTTATAGTGATGTGCATTACCGAGAGGGCCCAGAGATACCTCTCCGAAAATCGGAGTGACAAATCCTAATCTCGATCTATGCCAACTCAACAAACACCATCGGTGACACCTGTAGAGCATCTTTATAGTCACCCAGTTACGTTATGACGTTTGATAGCACACTAAGTGTTCCTCCGATATACGGGAGTTGCATAATCTCATAGTTATAGGAACATGTATAAGTCATGAAGAAAGCAATAGCAACAAACTAAACGATCATAGTGCTAAGCTAACGGATGGGTCTTGTCAATCACATCATTCTCTAATGATGTGATCCCGTTCATCAAATGACAACTCATGTCTATGGCTAGGAAACTTAACCATCTTTGACCAACGAGCTAGTCAAGTAGAGGCATACTAGTGACACTCTGTTTGTCTATGTATTCACACATGTACTAAGTTTCCGGTTAATACAATTCTAGCATGAATAATAAACAGTTATCATGATATAAGGAAATATAAATAACAACTTTATTATTGCCTCTAGGGCATATTTCCTTCAGTCTCCCACTTGCACTAGAGTCAATAATCTAGATTACACAGTAATGATTCTAACACCCATGGAGTCTTGGTGCTGATCATGTTTTACTCGTGAGAGAGGCTTAGTCAACGGGTCTGCAACATTCAGATCCGTATGTATTTTGCAAATCTCTATGTCTCCCTCCTTGACTTGATCGCGGATGGAATTGAAGCGTCTCATGATGTGTTTGGTTCTCTTGTGAAATCTGGATTCCTTTGCCAAGGCAATTGCACCAGTATTGTCACAAAAGATTTTCATTGGACCCGATGCACTAGGTATGACACCTAGATCGGATATGAACTCCTTCATCCAGACTCCTTCATTTGCTGCTTCCGGAGCAGCTATGTACTCCGCTTCACACGTAGATCCCACCACGATGCTTTGCTTAGAACTGCACCAACTGATAGCTCCACCGTTCAATATAAATACGTATCCGGTTTGTGACTTAGAGTCATCCGGATCAGTGTCAAAGCTTGCATCGACGTAACCATTTACGACGAGCTCTTTGTCACCTCCATAGACGAGAAACATATCCTTAGTCCACTTCAGGTATTTCAGGATGTTCTTGACCGCTGTCCAGTGATCCACTCCTGGATTACTTTGGTACCTCCCTGCTAAACTAATAGCAAGGCACACATCAGGTCTGGTACACAGCATTGCATACATGATAGAACCTATGGCTGAAGCATAGGGAATGACTTTCATTTTCTCTCTATCTTCTGCAGTGGTCGGGCATTGAGTCTGACTCAACTTCACACCTTGTAACACAGGCAAGAACCCTTTCTTTGCTTGATCCATTTTGAACTTCTTCAAAACTTTATCAAGGTATGTGCTTTGTGAAAGTCCAATTAAGCGTCTTGATCTATCTCTATAGATCTTGATGCCCAATATGTAAGCAGCTTCACCGAGGTCTTTCATTGAAAAACTCTTGTTCAAGTATCCTTTTATGCTATACAAAAATTCTATATCATTTCCAATCAACAATATGTCATCCACATATAATATTAGAAATGCTACAGAGCTCCCACTCACTTCCTTGTAAATACAGGCTTCTCCAAAAGTCTGTATAAAACCATATGCTTTGATCACACTATCAAAACGTTTATTCCAACTTCGAGATGCTTGCACCAGTCCATAAATGGATCGCTGGAGCTTGCACACTTTGTTAGCATCTTTTGGATCGATAAAACCTTCTGGTTGCATCATATACAACTCTTCTTCCAGAAATCCATTCAGGAATGCAGTTTTTATATCCATTTGCCAAATTTCATAATCATAAAACGCGGCAATTGCTAACATGATTCGGACGGACTTAAGCATCGCTACGGGTGAGAAGGTCTCATCGTAGTCAACTCCTTGAACTTGTCGAAAACCTTTCGCAACAAGTTGAGCTTTGTAGACAGTAACATTACCGTCAGCGTCAGTCTTCTTCTTGAAGATCCATTTATTCTCTATGGCTTGCCGATCATCGGGCAAGTCAACCAAAGTCCACACTTTGTTCTCATACATGGATCCCATCTCAGATTTCATGGCCTCAAGCCATTTCGCGGAATCTGGGCTCATCATCGCTTCCTCATAGTTCGTAGGTTCGTCATGGTCAAGTAACATGACCTCCAGAATAGGATTACCGTACCACTCTGGTGCGGATCTTACTCTGGTTGACCTACGAGTTTCGGTAGTAACTTGATCTGAAGTTTCATGATCATTATCATTAGCTTCCTCACTAATTGGTGTAGCATTACTGGAACTGATTTCCGTGATGAACTACTTTCCAATTCAAGAGAAGGTACCACTACCTCATCAAGTTCTACTTTCCTTCCACTCACTTCTTTCGAGAGAAACTCCTTCTCTAAAAAGGATCCATTCTTAGCATCAAATATCTTGCCTTCGGATCTGTGATAGAAGGTGTACCCAACAGTTTCTTTTCGGTACCCTATGAAGACGCACTTCTCCGATTTGGGTTCGAGCTTATCAGGCTGAAGCTTTTTCACATAAGCATCGCAACCCCAAACTTTAAGAAACGATAGCTTAGGTTTCTTGCCAAACCACAGTTCATACGGTGTTGTCTCAACGGATTTAGATGGTGCCCTATTTAACGTGAATGCAGCTGTCTCTAATGCATAACCCCAAAATGATAGTGGTAAATCGGTAAGAGACATCATAGATCGCACCATATCTAATAAAGTACGGTTACGACGTTCGGACACACCATTGCACTGTGGTGTTCCAGGTGGCGTGAGTTTGCGAAACTATTCCGCATTGTTTTAAATGAAGACCAAACTCGTAACTCAAATATTCGCCTCCGCGATCAGATCGTAGAAACTTTATTTTCTTGTTACGATGATTTTCCACTTCACTCTGAAATTCTTTGAACTTTTCAAATGTTTCAGACTTATTTTTCATTAAGTAGATATACCCATATCTGCTCAAATCATCTGTGAAGGTCAGAAAATAACGATACCAACCACGAGCCTCAACACTCATCGGACCGCATACATCGGTATGTATTATCTCCAATAAGTCCGTAGCTCGCTCCATTGTTCCGAAGAACAGAGTCTTAGTCATCTTGCCCATGAGGCATGGTTCGCAAGCAACAAATGATTCATAATCAAGTGATTCCAAAAGTCCATCAGCATGGAGTTTCTTCATGCGCTTTACACCAATATGACCTAAACAGCAGTGCCACAAATATGTTGCACTATCATTATCAACTTTGCATCTTTTGGCATCAATATTATGAATATGTGTATCACCACGATCGAGATTCAATAAAAATAGACCACTCTTCAAGGGTGCATGACCATAAAAGATATTACTCATATAAATAGAACAACCATTATTCTCTGATTTAAATGAATAACCGTCTCGCATCAAACAAGATCCAGATATAATGTTCATGCTCAACGCTGGCAGTAAATAATAATTATTCAGGTCTAAAACTAATCCCGAAGGTAGATGTAGAGGTAGCATGCCGACGGCGATCACATCGACCTTGGAACCATTCCCGACACGCATCGTCACCTCGTCCTTAGCCAATCTTTGTTTGATCCGTAGCCCCTGTTTCGAGTTACAAATATGAGCAACCGAACCGGTATCAAATACCCAGGCACTACTACGAGCATTAGTAAGGTACACATCAATAACATGTATACCAAATATACCTTTGTTTACTTTGCCATCCTTCTTATCCGCCAAATACTTGGGGCAGTTCCGCTTCCAGTGACCAGTCCCTTTGCAGTAGAAGCACTCAGTTTCAGGCTTGGGTCCAGACTTGGAATTCTTCCCGGGAGCAGCAAATTGCTTGCCGTTCTTCTTGAATTTCCCCTTCTTTCCCTTGCCCTTTTTCTTGAAACTAGTGGTCTTGTTAACCATCAACACTTGATGTTCTTTCTTGATTTCTACCTCCGCAGCTTTGAGCATAGCGAAGAGCTCGGGAATTGTCTTATTCATCCCTTGCATATTATATTTCATCACGAAGCCTTTGTAGCTTGGTGGCAGTGATTGAAGAACTCTGTCAATAACACAATCATCCGGAAGATTAACTCCCAACTGAGTCAAGTGGTTATTGTACCCAGACATTTTGAGTATGTGTTCACTGATAGAACTGTTCTCCTCCATCTTGCAGCTATAGAACTTGTTGGAGACTTCGTATCTCTCAACTCGGGCATTTGCTTGAAATATTAACTTCAACTCCTAAAACATCTCATATGCTCCATGACGTTCAAAACGTCTTTGAAGTCCCGATTCTAAGCCGTAAAGCATGGCACACTGAACTATCAAGTAGTCATCAGATCAAGCTTGCCAGACGTTCATAATGTCAGCATCTGCTCCTGCAGCAGGCCTTTCACCCAGCGGTGCATCAAGGATATAATTCTTCTGTGCAGCAATGAGGATAATCCTCAAGTTACGGACCCAGTCCGTGTAGTTGCTACCATCATCTTTCAACTTAGCTTTCTCTAGGAACGCATTAAAATTCAAAGGAACAGTAGCACGGGCCATTGATCTACAACAACATAGACATGCAAAATACTATCAGGTACTAAGTTCATGATAAATTAAAGTTCAATTAATCATATTACTTAAGAACTCCCACTTAGATAGACATCCCTCTAATCATATAAGTGATCACGTGATCCAAATCAACTAAACCATGTCCGATCATCACGTGAGATGGAGTAGTTTTCAATGGTGAACATCACTATGTTGATCATATCTACTATATGATTCACGTTCGACCTTTCGGTCTCCAGTGTTCCGAGGCCATATCTGCATATGCTAGTCTCGTCAAGTTTAACCCGAGTATTCCGCACGTGCAAAACCGTCTTGCACCCATTGTATGTGAACGTAGAGCTTATCACACCCGATCTTCACGTGGTGTCTCGGCACGACGAACTGTCGCAACGGTGCATACTCAGGGAGAACACTTGTACCTTGAAATTTAGTGAGAGATCATCTTATAATGCTACCATCGAACTAAGCAAAATAAGATGCATAAAGGATAAACATCACATGCAATCAATATAAGTGATATGATATGGCCATCATCATCTTGTGCCTTTGATCTCCATCTCCAAAGCACCGTCATGATCACCATCGTCACCGGCTTGACACCTTGATCTCCATCGAAGCATCGTTGTCGTCTCACCAACTATTGCTTCTACGACTATCGCTACCGCTTAGTGATAAAGTAAAGCAATTACATGGCGATTGCATTTCATACAATAAAGCGACAACCATAAGGCTCCTGCCAGTTGCTGATAACTTTTACAAAACATGATCATCTCATACAACAATTTATATATCATCACGTCTTGACCATATCACATCACAACATGCCCTGCAAAAACAAGTTAGACGTCCTCTACTTTGTTGTTGCAAGTTTTACGTGGCTGCTACGGGCTTAGCAAGAACCGTTCTTACCTACGCATCAAAAACCACAACGATTTTTCGTCAAGTTTGCTGTTTTAACCTTCAACAAGGACCGGGCGTAGTCACACTCGATTCAACTAAAGTTGGAGAAACAGACACCCACTAGCCACCTGTGTGCGAAGCATGGCGGTAGAACCAGTCTCATGAACGCGGTCATGTAATGTCGGTCTGGGCCGCTTCATCCAACAATACCGCCGAATCAAAGTATGACATGCTAGTAAGCAGTATGATTATTATCGCCCACAACTCTTTGTGTTCTACTCATGCATATAACATCTACGCATAGACCTGGCTCGGATGCCACTGCTGGGGAGTCCTACTCCAAGTAGGATTCGCCCCACCTCCCCCTTTCCTACTTCCACAAGGAGAAGGGGGGAAGGAGGAGGAGGAGAGAAGGAAAGGGGGGCCGGCCCCCCTAGCCCTAGTCCAATTCGGTTTGGGCTAGGGGGGCGCGCGCCACACCTTGGCCTGCCTCCTCTCTTTCACCACTAGGCCCATGAAGGCCCAATAACCCCCCGGGGGGTT
This sequence comes from Thinopyrum elongatum, assembly GCA_011799875.1. Classification (NCBI taxonomy): domain Eukaryota; kingdom Viridiplantae; phylum Streptophyta; class Magnoliopsida; order Poales; family Poaceae; genus Thinopyrum; species Thinopyrum elongatum. Next base: position 15,677,825 of record CM022298.1, on the reverse strand, counting down.
CCGGTAACCCCCCCGGTACTCCGGAAAATACCCGATACACCTCGGAACTATTCCGGTGTCTGAATATAGTCTTCTAATATATCAATCTTCATGTCTCGACCATTTCGAGACTCCTCGTCATGTCCGTGATCTCATCCGGGACTCCGAACTACCTTCAGTACATCAAAACACATAAACTCATAATACCGATCGTCATCGAACGTTAAGCGTGCGGACCCTACGGGTTAGAGAACTATGTAGACATGACCGAGACTCCTCTCCGGTCAATAACCAATAGCGGAACCTGGATGCTCATATTGGCTCCCACATATTCTACGAAGATCTTTATCGGTCAAACCGCATAACAACATACGTTGTTCCCTTTGTCATCGGTATGTTAATTGCCCGAGATTCGATCGTCGGTATCTCAATACCTAGTTTAATCTCGTTACCGGCAAGTCTCTTTACTCGTTCCGTAATGCATCATCCCGTAACAAACTCATTAGTCACATTGCTTGCAAGGCTTATAGTGATGTGCATTACCGAGATGGCCCAGAGATACCTCTCCGACAATCGGAGTGACAAATCCTAATCTCGATCTATGCCAACTCAACAAACACCATCGGAGACACCTGTAGAGCATCTTTATAGTCACCCAGTTACGTTGTGACGTTTGATAGCACACTAAGTGTTCCTCCAATATTCGGGAGTTGCATAATCTCATAGTCATAGGAACATGTATAAGTCATGAAGAAAGAAATAGCAACAAACTAAACGATCCTAGTGCTAAGCTAACGGATGGGTCTTGTCAATCACATCATTCTCTAATGATGTGATCCCGTTCATCAAATGACAACTCATGTCTATGGCTAGGAAACTTAACCATCTTTGATCAATGAGCTAGTCAAGTAGAGGCATACTAGTGACACTCTGTTTGTCTATGTATTCACACATGTACTAAGTTTCCGGTTAATACAATTCTAGCATGAATAATAAACATTTATCATGATATAAGGAAATATAAATAACAACTTTATTATTGCCTCTAGGGCAAATTTCCTTCACTCGCCAGAACACAACATCACCCCAAAATGGTGAGCTCACAGATACTGGAAACTATAAAGGATTAGGAGATAAGCTAGATCAAGACTGCACATACTAAATCTGTTACCAATAACATGATTACAGATAGATACATAATATCATGTCGGTGGGAATATAAAACCCTAAATCCTATTGATACAGAATCACAGTAGCATGATTAAAGGCTCTAATATGAATATGAGCATATTATTGACTCCAGGTAAATGCAAAGAAACCGAAAGACAACTAGGCATCATCCAGCAAGCAGCCTAGAATTGTCAACATGTTATCCTAATCAATTATCTAAGCAAGCAGTAGGGAAAATAATAGCTGAAAGAGTATAATCACCAAAATCATGAGACCACCATCACAGACTCAACCACAACTTGATGGCTGGCACGCAGAGCCGCCATAGCTCAAAGTCTAGGTCCCAGAGGCTGACCAGGGAATAAGAGCAATATCCCAGGGATGATTTTATCAACAAGTGTGACTAAATTCTCAACAAGTGGCCACAATGGCAAGCAAGCATATCTTAAGAAACCAGCACGACGAACAAAAAACAAAAACTGCATAGGCACTGTATCAAAAAATGCAATGGCAAATCAATGTTTAATGAATATCTGGCAGGCACAAGTATGCACAGCCAAACAACGACTATCCTCTCGCTACATTCTACCTACTATTCCTTTATCTCTGAAATTTAGCAACAAGAAAAAGACTTGCGCTACATTTCATTGCAAAATCACAGCAACCTAGAGCCTCCTACATATACACCACATTGATTGACAGCCACCAAAAGATTATCCATCAGCTACAACACTCATTACAACATCACAACATCCTAATCAGCTTGTAAATCCCCTTTCCATTGATTGCCCATATTGCTGCTTCGCATCAACACGGGTCAAACCTCTGTTTTTGAGTCGAACGACTAGTCGCGACTAGTCGTCGACTAGTTGATGAGTTGTTACATGAAGGTCGACTCAACTTGTTGACTCGAATCATTGGATGAGTCGAGTGACTCGATCGATTAGTCGTGACTAGTCTCAACTAGTCGCGGTTTTTGAGTCGAACGACTTGAGCCAGCGCTGGATCTGCAGCACCCTCCAGCCGCCGTGCTGCTGATGCTGCTGTTGTGCTGCCTCGCTGCTGCTACGCCCTCGCCGCCGCCCCCGTCGCCGCCGCTGCATCCCCCGCTGCTGCGCTGGCCGCTGCTGCTGCTGCTGCTGTAGCTGCAGCGGCAAGAGGAGCGGGCTTGGAGGAGCGGTGGCAAGAGAGCTGCTACGAGGGAGTTGAGAGATCCATCACTGGGAGGAGAGGTGGCAAGAGAGTGGCAGCTCGGACAAAGCTTCTCACGGAGTGAGGGCAGAGATAGGGCTTGAGTTTTGACTGTGCAGATTAATCTGTAGCATCCAGTGGCTCTTGAAGTGGCACTAGCTGGGCCGGCCCAACTACAAATGGGTCATCTTCTTTGTGGCTCTTGACAATGGGAGAGGAAATGGCACTAGCTGGGCCGGCCCAACTACTAATGGGTTGTGACGACCCCGGCTTAATCGTGCACTAACCATACACGCAAATGCACACGATCAAGCCTAAGGACTCACTTGAAGATATCACAATACAACTCTAAAACATAAATAAAGTCATACAAGCTTTATATTACAAGCCAGGGCCTTGAGGGCTCGAATACATAGCTCGATGGCATACAAATGTCAGCGGAAGCATCAGATATCTGGGTACAGATATATTACAGAAATATAGATAAGCCTTTAGAAAGGCGGGGCAAAATAAAATACTATCATCGAAAGGCGTAGGCCTCCTGCCTAGGACCCTCCGATCCTACTCCTGGTCGTCGGTCGGCTCCTCGTAGAAGTACTCGCCGGGAGGGTAGTAGTAGTAGCCGTCAGCAGGGGCAGCTAACTCAGGGGCTCCGTCGTCTGAAAGCAGCGAATGGATATGGGGGAAAAAGAAAGCAAAGCAAACGTGAGTATTCATCCGAAGTACTCGGCAAGCAAGGCTCTACACTACATATGCAACATTGTCAAAGGGAGGCTGTATATGTGGACTGGGCACGCACACACACAGTGTACACCACACACGGCTCACGGCCATGGACATGGCCATGGCCATCTGCAACAGCAGCAGCCGGCGGCATGCAGGGGCGAGCGAGGGCGCGGGTAGGGGCGGCCAGGGGCGTGCAAGGGTGCCTGCGGGCGGCGCAGGAGCGGCGGCCGGGTCGGGCGGGCGCGGCCAGGGCAGCAGAAGTAGGGGGGAGGCGACGAGGCGGCTGTGCGGGTGTGTGGCGAGCGGGCGCAAGGAGGGGGCCACGGCGACTAGTACGATGGGGAGAGGAGGGGAAATCGAAGGAAGGCCTCACCGCGAGTGCGTTGTCGAGCTCGTGACGACGCGGTGAGGACCAGAGCGGAGCAAATATCCGGCGAAAGTCGACGACCGTGGCGGGGAAGACGGCTCGATCCCGCGGGTGTGGTGCTCTTCAGGTCGACCCTCCTCTTGGAGTCGATGAAGACGACGATGACGAACATTCTCGACATGACAGGGCGGTGAGGGATGGCCGGTGGCCGCGACGGCGAGGCAACGCGACCACGGCAGCGTTGGACGCTAGCGGTACAGAGGGGAGTGGGGCGAGGAAGAGCGAGGGAAGAAGAGGGGGCGAGCTAGGGTTTCATCGAGGGGCTGCGGGGGTCGTCTACCTTATCCAACCACGCGGCCGGGGAATCGCCGACGCGTGCCCATCGCCGGCTATGGCGCTGGTGGATGAGCGCCACGCCCTCCTCTGCCTTCTGTAGCGTGAGGCAGGGGATGGCTGTGGTGGGCTAGGCCGGTTCCTTTTCTTAGATGGGCCAAAGCCCATAGTAGAAAATCTCCCTCTCTGTTTTTTGGTTTTATTTTCTATTCTACCTTTAATTTGTTCTATTTCTAATTACTTTCAATATTATTTGGATTCTACAATAAATGAGACTTAGCCCATAATTAGTGATGCAATATTAGATACTGCCACGAAAGTTATGGGTAGGATGAATTCATTTGAATTTTAATTAAATACAACAGGATTAAAAAGACTGTTATGGGCACTGTTTAAAATTGTTTAGGGCAATTTAATAATTCAACTAATGTTGGTTTATTCATTACAATTAGTTAGTGAATATTCGCAACCCATCGAACATTTTTATTTTACCGTTAGAAGAAATAATGATTTCACTTGCAATTTAAGTTTGAATTTGACTTTGATTTTTATCACGGGCAATTTGGCTTAGGCAAACTTGATGACATGGCATCATTAGTGGGAGATTACTGTAGCATGATTCTCGGGGTGTTACAAATCTCCTCCACTACAAGAAATCTCGTCCCGAGATTTAAGTGGGGAAGTAGAAGTAACTTCGGAAGAACGGACCCTTATAGGGTTAATCATTTGGTGAACATTTCATGAAATGTGGCAGAAGTATCTTTCGAGTTGAAACTTAAGAAAACATCGAGAGCAAAGTAAGAGGTTACATTAAAATATTTCAAGCGGTCAGACAATCGTTCGATGCTCGAAGCAGAGTGTGGAAGGGGTTCATAGCATCGTGAATGGATCATCTGTCAAAAGGTGGCTCGTGATAACGCACAAGGTCATATGCAAAGAATATTTCAGAATCAAGGTTCGTCGATCAAAAGTAGGGAGAACGGTGGCATCTTACTGGTCACGACAACATTGTACGTCAGAGAATAGCCTGTCAGTTATGTCGGTGGCAGCATCGGTACCAAGGGCGAGGGACGAAGAGAACCATTTTCCTGCTCGATAAAACAAGGCGGACCAATAAGGTAAAGTTCTCGTCCATCGGTGGTTACACAATGTCATCATCATTAGTAACAGGGTCTCACTGGCAAGGTTGTTCCTCAAGGTGTTTTCATAAGCAGGGAATTATTTCTGTTTATATCATCCAGACCATAAGAAAAGGTTAAACAAAACAATGGAAAGGAAAATGTGTTTACACACAAGAATTGGGAATATATCATGTCCAAGAAAAAGCGGAGCATGATATACATGATGGGGCAGCAAGTTCAAAAGCATTTAGATAAAGGGGCGAAGGAAGAATCATAATATTACCCATACAACGATGTTTGGACAATTGATGAAGAGACATGCAGCATTGCATTTTCACTGTTCTTAATGAAATTCGGAATACCATAGTCATGCTTGGAGGTAGCGATAACATGGTGTTTCAAGTAGGGGTTGGATCGAAAGATCACAAGAGATACAAAGGAACACTTACAGGATTATCTCGGAGCGTAAGGAATAACCAAACACATTCAGGTCTGTGTTGGCAGAAAGTCAAGGATGTCATCGATGATATCACAAATCATCGAGGGGCAGGGATGGTATTTATAGCCATGAATTCAATTGATATCCTGGAAGAGCTCAGAATGTTGATGATGATCGCGACACATTTGTCGAACGATTTAAAGAAGATGAAATCGATCGGCGATGAAATCTTAGTCAAAATGGGTGAATGAAGCGAAAGGTTATTGAAGCCACGGATTCGACACAAGCTCGAAGTCAAGCTTATTGTTCGAGGTAAAATGATAAGATGAGGAAGATCGACGTAAGCTTCGCTCATCGTCGTAAGTTGTGCTCCGGGAATAAGGACCAGGTAGCACAGTTAAAAGTTGGCACGAAAAATATATAGCCGATCAGGCTAGGAATGATGTGATGGGGTATTAAACTTCCCAGAAACAAGTACTAGGGGTAATACCGAAAGGTAAATCGGAGTAGAGGTTGGACGGGGGAAATGATTTGCAGAGGATAAGTATTTTAACTTGCCCGGAAATAGAATCTAAAGGGACAATATGGTCAGAACCACGATTGCAACAGACCAAATCCCAGATACAATAACTTATACGAAGGGGGTAATTAATTATTACAAGAAGCTTCTAGAATAAGTTCTGCATTGTGTCCATGGGCATGAACACAAAGGTTCAAGATCGACTCCCATTTCTTCAATGCATAACCTCTCATTCACTTCTCGCTTTTAGTGAAGTTGAAATGTTGAAAATTTATCTGGCGTAACACCAGTATAGTATGACTCGTAGAAGTTTCTGGTTTCTGGCAGATGGCAGAAGCATAGATACAACCCATAGGGACATTTTACGAGTCTATACAACCATCAACCAAAGCAAGGGATACGAGTTCGAAAGTAAAGTGTCGAAGTCAAAGCAGATGGTACAATTTACCAAAGGTATTTGCATCAGGGAATAACTCACAAGGTTATTGAATACGATGGACAATCGATTGCAACTTGTTTAGCCGAAAACCAACTCATGTCCAAATTGACGTCTGAGCCAGAAGGACGAGTTCTAGGAATCGACTGATGATTGCGAACATTCGCAGCATATTGATTCAAGGAATTTAGATAGTAGTATCAAGGGATGTCAACGAGGATTACTAGACATATGGAACTATCCAGAATGCCAGTAGGCACGAATTTCAAGAGCAATAGGGTGCAGAAAATTTTTGGAAGATCGATTAACAATGGAAATGATGTTGCGAAGCACATGATCAACTAGGGATGAACGAATCCCTGATAAGTGTGAGGAATTATCCGCAGTGCGAAAGAAGCTGCACGGCAGTAGGCTCAAAGGATTCCCGGATTAACAAGGAGTATTACGGGGTATCTCGCACATAAAGGAGTAACTGGGAAAGAAGATACGAGCGACAAGGATGGTTGGTTATCCACGGGGGTTTGTCGGTGGTCAGGAACTGCAAAGCAGTGGGCACAGATTCTCGGGAATCATTGAGGAGTATCTTCAGAGTCTTCTGATGAAGCAGACAATCATCTGTAGTGAAGGGGCTCTCCGGGAGGAAGTGGTTACGAGATCCTAAGGCCAGAGTTAGCAAAATCATTTAACCCGAATAGAAGAAAGATCAGAGTTTCCAGAGTAAGGACGAGGAATAAAAGATCCTAATACCACCCAGTTGGCGACATGGGCCCGTAAGCCACACGGCCAAGTTAGTAAATCAGTTTTTGACAACTAGACTCAACTTCGGCCATGGAATTGGAAAAGGGGATTCCTAGAGGCAGTCGGCTCTGATACCAACCTGTGACGACCCCAGCTTAATCGTGCACTAACCATACACGCAAATGCACACGATCAAGCCTAAGGACTCACTTGAAAATATCACAACACAACTCTAAAACATAAATAAAGTCATACAAGCTTTATATTACAAGCCAGGGCCTCGAGGGCTCGAATACATAGCTAGATGGCATACAATCGTCAGCGGAAGCATCAGATATCTGGGTATAGATATATTACAGAAATATAGATAAGCCTATAGAAAGACGGGGCAAAATAAAATACTATGATCGAAAGGCGTAGGCCTCCTGCCTAGGACCCTCCGATCCTACTCCTAGTCGTCGGTCGGCTTCTCGTAGAAGTACTCGCAGGGAGGGTAGTAGTAGTGGCCGTCGGCGGGGGCAGCTAACTCAGGGGCTCCGTCGTCTGAAAGAAGCGAATGGATATGGGGGAAAAAGAAAGCAAAGCAAACGTGAGTACTCATCCGAAGTACTCAGCAAGCAAGGATCTACACTACATATGCAATAATGTCAAAGCGAGGCTGTATATGTGGACTGGGCTGCAGAAATGCCAGAATAGAGGGGAAAGCCTAGTCCTAACGAAGACTAGCATCTTCAACATCTTCAGCAGTCTTCCAGCATTAGAAGAGTGCAGATTAGCGTAAAGTAATGTAGAAGTAGTAGTGTTAACAACCTCGGCCAGAGATCCTTTCTCGACTCCCTGCGAGAAAGCAATCCCAGAGCCATACTATCCAGTTATCATCTCAAGTTCTAGTTGTACCGATCTGGATACAACTCCGAGTGTCCATTACCGTAGGACAGGCTATCGATAGATGTTTTCTTCCCTGCAGGGATGCACCAAGTTACCCACCACGCTCGCTTAACTCTGGCCGGACACACTTTACTGGGTCATGCCCGGCCTCGGCCAAACGATACGCCGCAACCCGACCGAATACTTAACAGAGAGGTCAGCACGCCGGACTAACCTATGCCCCCAGGGGTCTTGGGCCATCTCCCCGGCAACTCCTGCACGTTACGTGCACCGCCGGTGAGTAGACCTAGCAACCCCTTACACAAGTGCGGTTGCGTTCCCAGTCCAACCCAGCATGTGCCGCTCAGTTGCTGACGTCTATTAAGCTCCGGCTCAAGTATACGACGCAGAACGCCCATACTATGCCCACGTGATGGTTAGTGCTATCAGGCCAGAGGCCCCTCGGATCAAATATCCAAACCGTTAGTCGATTAGGAGCGCGCGGTAACGAGCAGAGACTCACGATCGATGTGACCCCGTCGCCCCGTCTCGAGGACTTGCGGCAAGGGCTAGGAATGCCCGGCCACGCCTCGTGTTCAACTCTCGTGTACCCTCCAGGTACACCCGATTCCACATCACTCGCAATTAAGCTCGCGCGGGTACCCCTCAGGGCCGACCCGTCTTATGTAACAAGGTTCAGTGTAAGTCATAGTAACAATAGTAACTGTGTGTCTAACACCAAGGGGAACCCTAAGGAATCACCCTCGATGGAATTCCACCTGATGTTATCGTCAAGGTGAACGAAGGAGGAATCACCCTCGAGGTCCACTCTTGAGGAGCTGCACGACAGTGTCGTTACCGGAAATGGAGAATGAGGAATCACCCTCAAAGACCATAACCGATAACTAACCTACAAGGTTAACTTCAGAAGTGCTGACGAGGTATCACCCTCGACACTCGAGGGTAACCTAGTAGTGTCGAGAAACTAAGGGGGAAGTGATGTGCAGTGCCGGGGCCTGGTCTTCAATCCCGTTGATCGGGTCTTCTGATAATCCAACGGGGCAGTCGGGATAAAGTGGGGGTCTCTGACGGGTCTCTACCCAGCCTATACTAAACAGTCCAGGGTAATCAGGAAGGTAACAAAGCAGGTTACAATAAACAGGCTATGCAGCAGATATAGGATAACAGTAACAGCAGCAATTCTAATGCAAGCATAAGAGAGAAGAGAATAGGCGATATAGGCATGTTCAAAAGGGGGGTGCTTGTCTGGTTGCTCTGCGGCAAGGGCAAGGTCGTCAACGGTGTCGTCGGGGACGTAGTCGTACTCTGGAGCTGCGTCGGTCTCAGGAGGTACGTCGACGTCGGGGTCTATCGAGAGAGAAGAGAGGGAGGAAACAAATAAATACACGGCAAATAATGCAACACGGAGCATGCTATGCCTAGGATGCAGTGCAGGGTTGCCTAAAGATGCATCTAGGTCATTTTAGTTATTTTAGGATTAACGTGGGATTTATTAACCAGTATGTATGCACTATTCATCTACCGAAATCGGGCTCAAAGTTACGAGTTCTCCTACGTAGGGGGTTCTGACATGGAAACAGACGACACGATTAGATTCCTCTCGTCGTTCTGAGCAACTTTCATGTATTAATTTTTTCGATCTGAGCTGCGGTTTAATTTCCACGAATTTCCGAAGTTTTAAGCAGTATTTGGAATTCCCTGAAAATTGGCCAAGTCTGAGAAATCCTCAGTTTTAAACATCACTTGGCTTTTTTCAAAAGGCTATAACTATTGTTCTGTCCATCCTATGGCTTAGTGCCTTTTACCAATACTGATCACTTTCATGTGATCTACAAGATGGTATCAATTGCATCTCTGCTAGATCCCTGCAATTTGTTTATTTTCTGCCCTAAACTAGCTACCACAATAACTCTGTTTTCCGTCTTTTCTGCTAACAGAACATAGACTTTTGTCATTTTCATTGCATTTAATCCTTACACCTTTTGAATTTGATCAACTGGAACGTTTTGAACCTTGTCAAGTGTACTACCTTCCCATATTTTTTTTAGTCCTGTTAACAATTGTATTGCCGGAGTTTAGGGGCTGTCTAGAGGGTTAGTCATCATAGAGTTAGAAAAACTAGCTAGCGCTGTAGATGCAGCAGTTCAGGCAGAGCAGCGGCAGTAGGCAGCGAGCAGTAGCGGCAATGGGGCAACAGGGGCAGCGCAACGGCGTGGCGCAGGCGCGGCGAGGCTGGCCGAAGGCTGGCGAGGCCGGAGCCACACACACACTTCACGCACCACACACACACGCAAAGCACGCACACACACAGCGTACACCACACATGGCTCACGGCCATGGACATGGCCATGGCCATCTGCAACAGCAGCAGCCGGCGGCATGCAGGGGCGAGCGAGGGCGCGGGTAGGGGCGGCCAGGGGCGCGCAAGGGTGCCTACGGGCGGCGCAGGAGCGGCGACCGGGTCGCGCGGGCGCGGCCAGGGCAGCAGAAGTAGGCGGGAGGCGGCGAGGCGGCGGTGCGGGTGTGTGGCGAGCGGGCGCGGGGAGGGGGCCACGGCGACTAGTACGATGGGGAGAGGAGGGGGAATCGAAGGAAGGCCTCACCGCGAGTGCGTTGTCGAGCTCGTGAGGACGCGGTGAGGACCGGAGCGGAGAAAATCGCCGGCGAAGGACGACGACTGTGGCGGGGAAGACGGCTCGATCCCGCGGGTGTGGTGCTCTTCAGGTCGACCCGCCTCTTGGAGTCGATGAAGACGACGATGACGAACATTCTCAACATGACAGGGCGGTGAGGGATGGCCGGTGGCCGCGACGGCGAGGCAACGCGACCACGGCAGCGTTGGACGTGAGCGGTATAGAGGGGGAGTGGGGCGAGGGAGAGCGAGGGGAGAAGAGGGGGCGAGCTAGGGTTTCATCGAGGGGCTGTGGGGGTCGTCTACCTGATCCAACCACGCGACCGGGGAATCGCCGACGCGTGCCCATCGCCGGCTATGGCGCTGGTGGATGAGCGCCACGCCCTCCTCTGCCTTCTGTAGCGTGAGGCAGGGGATGGCTGTGGTGGGCTAGGCCGGTTCCTTTTGTTAGATGGGCCAAAGCCCATAGTAGAAAATCTCCCTCTCTCTTTTCTGGTTTTATTTTCTGTTCTACCTTTAATTTGTTCTATTTCTAATTGCTTTCAATATTATTTGGATTCTACAATAAATGAGACTTAGCCCATAATTAGTGATGCTATATTAGATACTGCCACGAAAGTTATGGGTAGGATGAATTGTTTTGAATTTTAATTAAATACAACAGGATTAAAAAGACATTTCTGGGCATTGTTTAAAATAGTTTAGGGCAATTTAATAATTCAACTAATGTTGGTTTATTCATTACAATTAGTTAGTGAATATTCGCAACCCATCGAACATTTTTATTTTACCGTTAGAAGAAATAATGATTTCACTTGCAATTTAAGTTTGAATTTGACTTTGATTTTTATCACAGGCAATTTGGCTTAGGCAAACTTGATGACATGGCACCATTAGTGGGAGATTACTGTAGCATGATTATCGGGGTGTTACAAATCTCCTCCACTTCAAGAAATCTCGTCCCAAGATTTAAGTGGGGAAGTAGAAGTAACTTCGGAAGAACGGACCCTTATAGGGTTAATCATTTGGTGAACATTTCATGAAATGTGGCTGAAGTATCTTTCAAGTTGAAACTTAAGAAAACATCGAGAGCAAAGTAAGAGGTTACATTACAATATTTCAAGCGGTTAGACAATCGTTCGATGCTCGAAGCAGAGTGTGGAAGGGGTTCATAGCATCGTGAATGGATCATCTGTCGGAAGGTGGCTCCTGATAACACACAAGGTCATATGCAAAGAATATTTCGGAATCAAGGTTGTACAGGAGAGTCAGGTTCCGATCCTGTGGAACTGTGGAAGGGTGTCAATCAAAAGTAGGGAGAACGGTGGCATCTTACCGGTCATGACAATATTGTATGTCAGAGAATAGCCTGTCAGTTATGTCGGTGGCAGCATCGGTACCAAGGGCGAGGGACGAAGAGAACCATTTTCCTGCTCGATAAAACGAGGCGGACCAATAAGGTAAAGTTCTCATCCATCAGTGGTTACCGAAATGTCATCATCATTAGTAACAGGGTCTCACTGGCAAGGTTGTTCCTCAAGGTGTTTTCATAAGCAGGGAATTATTTCTGTTTATATCATCCAGACCATAAGAAAAGGTTAAACAAAACAATGGAAAGGAAAATGTGTTTACACACAAGAATTGGGAATATATCATGTCCAAGGAAAAGCGGAGCATGATATACATGATGGGGCAGCAAGTTCAAAAGCATTTAGATAAAGGGGCGAAGGAAGAATCATAATATTACCCATACAACGATGTTTGGACAATTGATGAAGAGACATGCAGCATTGCATTTTCACTGTTCTTAATGAAATTCGGAATACCATAGTCATGCTTGGAGGTAGCGATAACATGGTGTTTCAAGTAGGGGTTGGATCGAAAGATCACAAGAGATACAAAGGAACACTTACAGGATTATCTCGGAGCGTAAGGAATAACCAAACACATTCAGGTCTGTGTTGGCAGAAAGTCAAGGATGTCATCGATGATATCACAAATCATCGAGGGGCAGGGATGGTATTTATAGCCATGAATTCAATTGATATCCTAGAAGAGCTCAGAATGTTGATGATGATCGCGACACATTTGTCGAACGATTTAAAGAAGATGAAATCGATCGGTGATGACATCTTAGTCAAAAAGGGGGAATGAAGCGAAAGGTTATTGAAGCCACGGATTCGACACAAGCTCGAAGTCAAGCTTATTGTTCGAGGTAAAATGATAAGTTGAGGAAGATCGACGTAAGCTTCGCTCATCGTCGGAAGTTGTGCTCCGGGAATAAGGACCAGGTAGCACAGTTAAAAGTTGGCACGAAAAATATAATGCCGATCAGGCTAGGAATGATGTGATGGGGTATTAAACTTCCCAGTAACAAGTACTAGGGGTAATACCGGAAGGTAAATCGGAGTAGAGGTTGGACGGGGGAAATGATTTGCAGAGGATAAGTATTTTAACTTGCCCGGAAATAGAATCTAAATGGACAATATGGTCGGAACCACGATTGCAACAGACCAAATCCTAGATACAATAACTTATACGAAGGGGGTAATTAATTATTACAAGAAGCTTCTAGAATAAGTTCTGCATTGTGTCCATGGGCATGAACACAAAGGTTCAAGATCGACTCCCATTTCTTCAATGCATAACGTCTCATTCACTTCTCGCTTTTAGTGAAGTTGAAATGTTGAAAATTTATCTGGCGTAACACCAGTATAGTATGACTCGTAGAAGTTTATGGTTTCTCGCAGATGGCAGAAGCATAGATGGAACCCATAGGGACATTTTACGAGTCTATACAACCATCAACCAAAGCACGGGATACGAGTTCGAAAGTAAAATGTCAAAGTCAAAGCAGAAGGTACAATTTACCGAAGGTATTTGCATCAGGGAAGAACTCACAAGGTTATTGAATACGATGGACAATCGATTGCAACTTGTTTAGCCGAAAACCAACTCATGTCCAAATTGACGTCTAAGCCAGAAGGACAAGTTCTAGGAATCGACTGATGATTGCGAACATTCGCAGCATATTGATTCAAGGAATTCAGATAGTAGTATCAAGGGATGTCAACGAGGATTACTAGACATATGGAACTATCCAGAATGCCAGTAGGCACGAATTTCAAGAGCAATAGGGTGCAGAGAATTTTCGGAAGATCGATTAACAATGGAAATGATGTTGCGAAGCACATGATCAACTAGGGATGAACGAATCCCTGATAAGTGTGAGGAATTATCCGCAGTGCGAAAGAAGTTGCACGGTAGTAGGCTCAAAGGATTCCCGGATTAACGAGGAGTATTACGGGATATCTCGCACATAAAGGAGTAACTGGGAAAGAAGATACAGGCGACAAGGATGGTTGGTTATCCACGGGGGTTTGTCGGTGGTCAGGAACTGCAAAGCAATGGGCACAGAGTCTCGGGAATCATTGAGGAGTATCTTCAGAGTCTTCTGATGAAGCAGACGATCATCTGTAGTGAAGGGGCTCTCCGGGAGGAAGTGGTTACGAGATCCTAAGGCCAGAGTTAGCAAAATCATTTAACCCGAATAGAAGAGAGATCAGAGTTTCCAGAGTAAGGACGAGGAATAAAAGATCCTAATACCACCCAGTTGGCGACGTGGGCCCGTAAGCCACACGGCCAAGTTAGTAAATCAGTTTTTGACAACTAGACTCAACTTCGGCCAAGGAATTGGAAAGGGGGATTCCTAGAGGCAGTCGGCTCTGATACCAACCTATGACGACCCCGGCTTAATCGTGCACTAACCATACACGCAAATGCACACGATCAAGCCTAAGGACTCACTTGAAGATATCACAACACAACTCTAAAACATAAATAAAGTCATACAAGCTTTATATTACAAGCCAGGGCCTCGAGGGCTCGAATACATAGCTTGATGGCATACAAGCGTCAGCGGAAGCATTAGATATCTGGGTACAGATATATTACAGAAATATAGATAAGCCTATAGAAAGGCGGGGCAAAATAAAATACTATGATCGAAAGGCGTAGGCCTCTTGCCTAGGACCCTCCGATCCTACTCCTGGTCGTCGGTCGGCTTCTCGTAGAAGTACTCGCAGGGAGGGTAGTAGTAGTGGCCGTCGGCGGGGGCAGCTAACTCAGGGGCTCCGTCGTCTGAAAGAAGCGAATGGATATGGGGGGAAAAGAAAGCAAAGCAAACGTGAGTACTCATCCGAAGTACTCAGCAAGCAAGGATCTACACTACATATGCAATATTGTCAAAGGGAGGCTGTATATGTGGACCGGGCTGCAGAAATGCCAGAATAGAGGGGAAAGCCTAGTCCTATCCAAGACTAGCATCTTCAACATCTTCAGCAGTCTTGCAGCATTAGAAGAGTGCAGATTAGCGTAAAGTAAAGTAGTAGTAGTAGTGTTAACAACCTTGGCCAGAGATCCTTTCTCGACTCCCTGCGAGAAAGCAATCCCAAATCCATACTATCCAGTTATCATCTCAAGTTCTAGTTGTACCGATCGGGATACAACTCCGAGTGTCCGTTAACGTAGGACAGGCTATCGATAGTTGTTTTCTTCCCTACAGAGGTGCACCAAGTTACCCACCACGCTCGCTTAACTCCGGCCGGACACACTATACTGGGTCATGCCGGCCTCAGCCAAAGGATACGCCGCAACCCGACCGAATACTTAACAGAGAGGTCTGCACGCCGGACTAACCTATGCCCCCAGGGGTCTTGGGCCATCGCCCCGGGAACTCCTGCACGTTACGTGCACCGCCGGTGAGCAGACCTAGCAACCCCTTATACAAGTGCGGTTGCGTTCCCAGTCCAACCCAGCATGTGCCGCTCGGTTGCTGGCGTCTATTAAGCTCCGGCTGAAGTATACGACGCAGAACGCCCATACTATGCCCACGTGATGGTTAGTGCTATCAGGCCAGAGGCCCCTCGGATCAAATATCCAAACCGTTAGTGGATTAGGAGCGCGCGGTAACGAGCAGAGACTCACGTTCGACGTGACCCCATCGCCCCGTCTCGAGGACTTGCGGCAAGGGCTAGGAATGCCCGGCCACGCCTCGTGTTCAACTCTCGGGTACCCTCCAGGTACACCCGATTCCACATCACTCGCAATTAAGCTCGCGTGGGTACCCCTCAGGGCCAACCCGTCTTTAGTAACAAGGTTCAGTGTAAGTCATAGTAACAATAGTAATCGTGTGTCTAACACCAAGGGGAACCCTGAGGAATCACCCTCGATGGAATTCCACCTGATGTTATCGTCAAGGTGAACGAAGGAGGAATCACCCTCGAGGTCCACTCTTGAGGAGTTGCACGATAGTGTCGTTATCGGGAATGGAGAATGAGGAATCACCCTCGAAGACCATAACCGATAACTAACCTACAAGGTTAACTTCAGAAGTGCTGACGAGGTATCACCCTCGGCACTCGAGGGTAACCTAGTAGTGTCGATCAACTAAGGGGGAAGTGATGTGCGGTGCCGGGGCCTGGTCTTCAATCCCGTTGATCGGATCTTCTGATAATCTAACGGGGCAGTCGGGATAAAGTGGGGGTCTCTGACGAGTCTCTACCCAGCCTATACTAAACAGTCTAGTATAATCAGGAAGGTAACAAAGCAGGTTACAATAAACAGACTATGCAGTAGATATAGGATAACAGTAACAGCAGCAATTCTAATGCAAGCATAAGAAAGAAGAGAATAGGCGATATAGGCATGTTCAAAAGGGGGGGTGCTTGCCTGGTTGCTCTGCGGCAAGGGCAAGGTCGTCAACGGTGTCGTCGGGGACGTAGTCGTACTCCGGAGCTGCGTCGGTATCAGGAGCTACGTCGACGTCGGGGTCTATCGGGAGAGAAGTGGGGGAGGAAACAAATAAATACACGGCAAATAATGCAACACGGAGCATGCTATGCCTAGGATGCAGTGCAGGGTTGCCTAAAGATGCATCTAGGTCATTTTAGTTATTTTAGGATTAACGTGGGATTTATTAACCGGTATGTATGCACTATTCATCTACCGGAATCGGGCTCAAAGTTACGAGTTCTCCTATGTAGGGGGTTCTGACATGGAAACAGACGACACGATTAGATTCGTCTCGTCGTTCTGAGCAACTTTCATGTATTAAGTTTTTTCGATCTGAGCTACAGTTTAATTTCTATGAATTTCCGAAGTTTTAAGCAGTATTTGGAATTCCCTGAAAATTGGTCGTCTGAGAAATCCTCAGTTTTAAACATCACTTGGCTTTTTTCAAAAGGCTATAACTATTGTTCTGTCCATCCTATGGCTTAGTGCCTTTTACCAATACTGATCACTTTCATGTGATCTACAAGATGGTATCAATTGCATCTCTGCTAGGTCCCTGTAACTTGTTTATTTTCTGCCCTAAATTAGCTACCACAATAACTCTGTTTTCCGTCTTTTCTGCTAACAGAACATAGACTTTTGTCATTTTCATTGCATTTAATCCTTACACCATTTGAATTTGATCAAATGGAACGTTTTGAACCTTGTCAAGTGTACTACCTTTCCATATTTTTTTTAGTCCTGTTAACAATTGTTTTGCCGGAGTTTAGGGGCTGTCTAGGGGGTTAGTCATCGTAGAATTAGAAAAGCTAGCTAGCGCTGTAGATGCAGCAGTTCAGGCAGAGCAGCGGCAATAGGCAGCGAGCAGCAGCGGCAATGGGGCAGCAGGGGTAGCGCAGTGGCGTGGCGCAGGCGCGGCGAGGCTGGCCGAAGGCGGGCGAGGCCGGAGCTACACACACACTGCACGCACCAAACACACACACAGAGCACGCACACACACAGCGTACACCACACACGGCTCACGGCCATGGACATGGCCATGGCCATCTGCAACAGCAGCCGGCGGCATGCAGGGCCGAGCGAGGGCGCGGGTAGGGGCGGCCAGGGGCGCGCAAGGGTGCCTGCGGGCGGCGTAGGAGCGGCGGCCGGGTCGCGCGGGCGCGGCCAGGGCAGCAGAAGTAGGGGGGAGGCGGCGAGGCGGCTGTGCGGGTGTGTGGCGAGCGGGCGCGGGGAGGGGGCCACGGCGACTAGTACGATGGGGAGAGGAGGGGGAATCGAAGGAAGGCCTCACCGCGAGTGCGTTGTCGAGCTCGTGAGGACGCGGTGAGGACCGGAGCGGAGCAAATCGCCGGCGAAGGACGACGACCGTGGCGGGGAAGACGGCTCGATCCCGCGGGTGTCGTGCTCTTCAGGTCGACCCGCCTCTTGGAGCCGATGAAGACGACGATGACGAACATTCTGGACATGACAGGGCGGTGAGGGATGGCCGGTGGCCGCGACGGCGAGGCAACGCGACCACGGCAGCGTTGGACGCGAGCGGTACAGAGGGGGAGTGGGGCGAGGGAGAGCAAGGGGAGAAGAGGGGGCGAGCTAGGGTTTCATCGAGGGGTTGCGGGGGTCGTCTACCTTATCCAACCACGCGACCGGGGAATCGCCGACGCGTGCCCATCGCCGGCTATGGCGCTGGTGGATGAACGCCATGCCCTCCTCTGCCTTCTGTAGCGTGAGGCAGGGGATGGCTGTGGTGGGCTAGGCCGGTTCCTTTTGTTAGATGGGCCAAAGCCCATAGTAGAAAAGCTCCCTCTCTCTTTTCTGGTTTTATTTTCTGTTCTACCTTTAATTTGTTCCATTTCTAATTACTTTCAATATTATTTGGGTTCTACAATAAATGAGACTTAGCCCATAATTAGTGATGCAATATTAGATACTGCCACGAAAGTTATGGGTAGGATGAATTCATTTGAATTTTAATTAAATACAAAAGGATTAAAAAGACAGTTCTGGGCACTGTTTAAAATAGTTTAGGGCAATTTAATAATTCAACTAATGTTGGTTTATTCATTACAATTAGTTAGTGAATATTCTCAACTCATCGAACATTTTTATTTTACCATTAGAAGAAATAATGATTTCACTTGCAATTTAAGTTTGAATTTGACTTTGATTTTTATCACGGGCAATTTGGCTTAGGCAAACTTGATGACATGGCATCATTAGTGGGAGATTACTGTAGCATGATTCTCGGGGTGTTACATGGGTCATCTTCTTTCTATTTTTCGCACTAGCTAGGAAATGGCACTATCTTCCCCTGGCTTGCTGGTTGCGGCTCCTCCCCGGGTCGACTCGTCGACCGTCGACTCATCAACCATGAGTCTTGACTAGTCACGACTAGTCAAGAGTCGCTACCCCAGAACGACTCGTCAACTCGAAAACCTTGGGTCAAACCTTTGCGGCATTAGGAGATAAGCTAGACCAAGACCGCACATACTAAATCGCATCCCTACGTTTCTAATCTTACTGAAAAACAATAGAGGTGTTTCTAACGCATGCATACGACGGGAGGGCGAAGAAAAGGTGAGCTATTATTGAAGTAAGTAATGGTTTACCACTCCAGCGCACTAATCGCATCCCTGCTTCAACACTCAAATTCAGAACTGAAGAATTGCAGGTTCCCAAAGACACATCTAAAACCCATGCTTGTTGCTGATTCCCCATAAAAATGCCACAAATTTCCAATATAAAAGCACACTCCAAACCAGTTTTGCATGCCCATTAAACTGTTCATGAAGTTGGTGTTGAATAAATCGGAAGGAGTGTATGGGGTTCAGAACTTACATCTAGTGTGTGTAGAAGAATGGTTCCAGCGGTGGTCAGTGCAGTTCGATATCATCGCGGTTGCTGCATGGGTTCTTCTTGTGGACAAGACGCCGAACTGGGAGGAAATGGAAATGGAAGCATCCTCTTGGATGAGTCGTCATGCTAGCCAAACCCCTGGCCACCAATGAAAAGAAAAACAGAGTTCACAGTTGATAAAAGATACAAGAGCCACACATATATTCTGTAAAAAATAAGCTCTGAGTGGAGAGACAGCCGCTCCCTGGGAAACATTTAGCATGTAGTAAGAGAGGGGCGCATTCATTCATTCAGCACACCTTCAGTTTATGGATAACACGCAAGCCACTCAGAGAGAAGAGAAACTGCATGCTTGACTAGGTCTATGAACGAGGGCAGCGTTCCAGCAGAACAAGCCATGTGCATGGACCCTTACCCTGAATTTTCAGTGCATGTTTGAGAGTAACAGGATGGTGCAATGCAACCACAACCATACTAGGTAGCAAGGAAAAAAGGAAGATTGCATAACAGGATGTTCGTTGGAATGTAGAGTATCTACTAGGGTGGTGCTATTCCGCAGCAAATAAAATTGTGCGGTTCGGACCAAGTAATTAGTGGGCTTAGAAATCCGAACTGCTCATTGCACGCACTGAAAGGGGATTAATAGGGACAAGACGAGTTGTATTCTTGACAACAGCAGGGGAAGCTATGGACTTAACAGCAAGTGGAAGGAAGGAAATTGCATAGTTGACTAGGTCTATGAATGAGGGCATCATTCCAGCAGAACAAGCCATGTGCATGGAGGGTAAACTCCCTCACCCTGAATTTTCTGAACATATTTGAGAAACAGAGAGATAACAGGAGGGACAACCATACTAGTAGTAAGGAAAAAACGAGGATCACATAAGGTTGTAATTTTCGCTGGAATGTAGACTAACTAGGTAGGGTGGTGCGATTCTGCAGCAAACAAAATTGTGCGATTGCACGAACTGGAAGCTAAAAACAGAGAGATAGCAGGGTGGTCCGATTCTGCAGCAAACAAAATTGTGCGATTGCACTAACTGGAAGCTAAAATCAGAGATAGCAGGGTGGTGCGATTATGCAGCAAACAAAATTGTGCGATTGCACAAACTGGAAGCTAAAAACAGAGAGATAGCAGGGTGGTGCTATTCTGCAGCAAACAAAATTGTGCGATTGCACGAACTGGAAGCTAAAAACAGTAAGATAGCAGGGTGGTGCTATTCTGCAGCAAACAAAATTGTGCAATCCGGACCAAGTAATTAGCTTACGAATCCCACAAACTGAAAGGGGATTCATCGGGATAAGACAAGCTATGGACTTGACAGAGAGGGGTAGGAAGGAAAGGAGGCAAACCTCGGCCGGGTCGTCGTCTAGGACCTGCAGCCCGTCCATCGGAGGGGGGTCGGAGATGCTGCGGGAGGCCAAGACGACCAGCAGTCCGCCGGCAGGTGGAGCCCATGATGGCCCTCGTCGGCGAGGGCATCTCCCCTGCACCGCGCCGAGAGAAGGGTGGTGGATCGACCCGATGCGGTTCGCCTCCGGGCGCCATCGGGCTGCTGGGGCCGTAGATGATGTAGATCGTCCGCGGAGGGTGCGGATCCACCACCGTCGTCGCTGGGAGCGGCGCGGCCACACCGGCCAGGGAGGGAGGTGGGGGAGGTAGGCCGTGGCCGGAAAAGGGCGGCTGTGCGAAGGAGCTGGAGGTCGTTGAACTGCGCGTCGGTGGAATGGGAGGCGGAGGATGGAAAGGGAAAGGGCAAGGCGGCGTCGGCTCTGAGGAAGAGAAGGGGATCGATGGATTAGGCCTGGGTTGGGTTGGGGAAGGAGACGGAGATGGGCTCCTTTCGTTTCGTTTCGTTTTGTGCGGTTGGGTTGGCGTTGGCCCGAAATATTTTGTTTTGAATCGCGAGGGCGCGTCATCTCAAATTTCGGGCCTACTCTTCTCCTTTCCCGTGGTAAAAGAAACGAATGATGTTTTGAATCGTGCTAAAAAAAAAGAATGATGTTTTGAATCTTGAATCTGAGGGCGCGTGATCTGAAGTTTTGCGGTGACTCTCTTTCTCAGGTAAAATAAATTTCAAGAGGACACCGGAGCCACGAGCGAGGGTGAACACAGGGTGTGGACGAGCCGGACGCCGGAGCCACTACGTGACAGCTGAAGCTTGTGAGGGTGGACGCACGGTGTAGACCGGCCGGCGGCGGCTGCTGCCAAGCCGGACGACGGACTGCTGCAAGGGGTGTTGCGAGGGAGCCAGGGCGGAGGAGAGGATCATGCGGCCAGGGGCAGTTGCATCTAACGGATATCGAGGCGGCTGATCCAATGAGCGGTGACACCGAGTGCTTGCTTAGAATCTAAAACTTCGGGTAGAACGAAATTCTGCAACAGTTTGGGGTTTTTTCGAAGAAAATCTAAAAAATGTGACATTCATTAGAGGCTCCAGAACGACTCGAGCATACCATCGAACTCGAACTCTTTAGACAGCCCTAGCTCTAGTGTTCTTTTCTTTTTTATGTTTGTTCTGGGGTGTTCACTCGGTTTTCCCCAATTAACCAGGCATTGTTAGGTTTTTGGATCCGGTTTTTCTTATAAACTGGATCATCTCCCTTCTTCTTAATGAAATGCAGGAACCCCCTGCCCTCGCATGAGGTTCTTAAAAAAAACACTCTTTAGACAGCCCTAGGTATGATGCCAAAAGTTCTAGAGAGAGGGATCAAAGTTCATGAGAGACAAAGAGGGATTAGGTGTGGGAGCTGAGACGGGTGGAGGTCAGAGAAATATTAGGGCACGTCGTCGTCACCATCTCTGACACAACCCTTAAACAAAGGGCACGCTTAGCCGCCAGCACTTTCATGATCGAATATATATCGCCATGCCTTTAATATTGTCCATCACTGGATAAGAGCTATATGTACTAATTTCAATAATCATTCCACAACGCAAAGTCCACATTCTCCTTTCTCTCTCTTAATAACGCAGCCCCCTGGTAGACAAAACGTCACCGTCGCTGCCACTCCTCTCGGACCAACCGCCGCCATCCCGCGCTCCCGAGCTCATGCGCGGGTATCCGCCACCATTCGGGAGCTCTAGGTATTATCCTGTGACTTTACATTGAATTTCCATTAGGATTTCTTGGCGTTTTTCAGTCTACCCATATCTATAATTTCGATTCTGTTTGAGCCAGCTCAACATAACTTGGTCCCTTCCATATGGAGGTCAATAATACGATTATAATACCTTGGTAAATGTATTGGGATTTTTTTAGTCAAATATATAGTATGTGATAATGGAATTTCTATTTCTGCTGATTCTTAAAAAGGGTTAAAATCCAATTATAATCTAAACCCTAAACCTAATTCATAAATTACCCATTATTTCTCCCAATTTACTCTCGAACCCTAACCCTATAATCAAACTCAGCAGAAGGGCGCGGAGAGGGGAAGAACTTACTAAACGCCGCCGAAGGATGAGGCCCAGCAGTGGTTACCCATTGGAGTGGCCTTGATCGCCAGGGAGAAAGCAAACGCCGCCGCGTATTCCAGCAACTGCGGCCGCCTCCAGGTCTCCGCCAACTAGCAAGGGTTAGAGCCCCACAAACTTCCGTTGGCTCAGGGTCTCCACTGCAAGCATCGCCGCCGGTGCGAGGTTTCAGCGTCGTCATCGCCGCGCGTGAGAGAGAGGACAGCGGGAAGGGGAACGAGAGAGACTAGCGGGAAGGGGAAAAGAGAAAGAGAGATGGAAAGGACTGTCTCAGCGAGCCGTTATGCCATGTGAGCAAAAAGCGAGACCCACATGTCGGAAAAGTCATCAAACGCTCTAATCCGTCGATCAGTAGTTTAAGCAAAATGTTTGCCATAGACACAGTGTTTTTTTGGCAAATTTTGAAACAGAGTGATTCATGCAAACCTAGCCTTGAATGTCGTGGTTTCGGCCAATTAACTCACCAAACCCAGACTATTCAGCTCTGCCACATAGGCAACATGCACGTCACTAGCCACGTTGGTTGGCCATGGCCATGGGACAACATTAGCACCGACTGGCTTTATTTTTTTAAGTTACGTTAATATTTCAAGAGACGTGAACATCTTTTTAATTAATTAATATTTTTGGAAATACCTGAAGAAAAAAATATAAAAAAATACGCTACTAGGTCCTGTGGGTGAGCGTCCCGGCCCATAGCGAGTGAAAGCCTCGAATGACCCAGCGCAAACAACCTCATTGCTAGGTATAATTAACTAGGATTAGACTCAGTATTTTCACCATGGAGCTCGAGACCGGATAATCAAGAAGCACCATCAAATCGAAGTCATCATGTGTTGCCACCACCTTCGTGATCCCAGCAGCTACATACGTACCATGGTCTTGAGGTGAGACGCCACGCAAGCGAAGACCATGCCCGTACAAGCAGACAAACAAGCTGCAACAAGCGCCAATCACCACATGTGTCAGGCGCATGGGGCGGGAGCGAGCGGAGCGGAGTTGGCTGGGACGTGAGCGACAGAGAGGCTTCAGGCGCTGGCGTTTTCCTTCCTTGGTCTTTTCTCTCTGATTTTTCCTTGGTTTCTTGTGTGCTGCAAGTTTATGTACTTGTACGGCACAATGTGAAGCAGGTGTGCTGCTTGAACCTGTGCTCCGCGTCGCAACGCAGGTGTACTTCCTAAGGAGTGCTACGCGGCGTGTGGAGGTGGGCTTCGCATCGTGTCAAAGGTGTGCTGCACGCGCAAAATGCACTACGGACCGGGAGCACAACTACACTACCATAGAGAGTACAAGTATACTATGCGAGAAAATACAAGTTTACTACAACGAAGAGTACAAGTTGCGTAAAAAAAAGGGGGTTGCGTTTGCTGCCTGTTGTGTTGGAAGACCATCCGTGTCTCCTAAGCTCTCTCTTTTTTTCGGGTACGGCTGTGTTGTGAGCTCGTTGCGTACAAAGCTGAAAGTTTAGAGAGACCTGACAGGCTTGAGCGCAGGAGAAGATCAAGCAAGGCACGGATGATACACTGAGCAAGGCATCAATGATCAATATGCTCCAACGCAGGGCCGGTCTTGAGATTTTGGGGGCCCGGGGTGAAATTAAGACAGTGGGCCCCTTTTATAAACATCATAGCAATAATTTTTTTTTTGCGGGGGATCATAGCAATAATATCTAATATACCATTAGATTAAATGTTATCAAGAAACCCTTAAATGTATTCAAAATCAATTTATATATCAAATAATTTGTAAGTATTTACCTTTAAAAATTCTTCTAACATTCATCGATGCAAAGTTATTTATGATGGGGTCGTTGTCAATCCCGTCCAACAATTTCTTCTCAATGATCTTCGTCCACGGCAACTATCGTCGACTCACTTCATCGAAGCACGAGTATTAGTCTCAAAATTTTGTCAACTACTCCTCTCAGTGATTTTATAAAGTCAACCTCATGTCTCCCTTTTCTTTTCTCGCTACCACATGCATAATTTCTAGACAACGATAACATGGGGTGCTGAAAATAAAAATAAAATCATCAAAAGTTGACTAGTTCAGGCTATGCATCGTTTATGTGAAGGTAAATTATTCGATTAGTAACAATTTTGATTGTTGCTTGTTGCTAATTATTGAAGGTAAATTATATAGAGTCCTGCTTCGGTACAACCACCCTCATAAAACGTATAAAGGGCAATATGGACTTTTCGATATGCCGTATGCATTTTCGTCTAGGGGAACGCAGCAGAAAACAAAAAAATTCCGCCCTACGCACCAGCCCAGGACCACTATGGAGACTGCATACATGGTTGGATCAAATTCGTTACCGACTCGTAGCGCAGCGGAAGTAGAGTCGATGACGATCGGCGGTGCAGATCCCCGCAGCTAGGATTTACAACCTCCCAACCGCGAGGATGTACTCCCTCATCTGCCCCTCGGACAGCCCTCCGGGAGGCGGTCGAACAGTCCCCCGGACGGTGTCGTGGACAGCCCTCCGGGAGGACCTTCGAAACTCGGACGGTCACTCGGACAGCCCTTCGGGAGGACTCACAGAACTCGGACCATCACTTGGACAGCCCTTCGGGAGGCACTCTCGAACAGCCCCTCGGGCACTAAGATCGAAACTACGACCTCTCTACAGAGTTGCACACATACGGTGTCACCTATCCGGCAGGGTTTCGCCGTCCAGAACTAGTTCCCACCGGAACCCAGACAGCCTTTCGGCTCTACGAAACTCTTTTCGTGGGAGGGGGAGAGAAGCCAGATAATTGCATTGCACTTGTATGTGAGAATGGATGAGGTTTTGGGCAGCCCCCTCATCTCCTATTTATAGGAAAACCAAGGGGTAGGATGGCCATTCCAAAAACCCAAAAATGACCATGAAAGAACACTTCCACAAGGGCATATTAGGGAAGTAATGGAGCAAGTGGGGCTCCAAGGAGGAGCCCACATGTGGCCGGCCAACCTCTCTTGGGGGGCCCCCCCAAGGGGGGTTTCTTAGCCCCCAAGTCCTTCTAGAAGCCTTTCCAAAAAGCCCTAAAAGGTGGCTTTCCAAAATATTCCAAAAAGCACTTTCACTATTCATGACGACATTTTTCAGCGTCCGTTCGAACTAAAAATATTTATGTGGGCTCAGAACATTTCCAGTACCCACTAAAATAATTTTCAATGCGTTCTGGAACAATTCCAGTTTAGTGATTTCATCTGCGAAAAGCATCTGAAGCGGTTCCGGCAGCCCCGGAACATTTCCGGTTTTTCTTCCAGAAAATTCCCAGAAGTTTCCAGAATGATTCCGGCACCCTCCAAGAATTATCAGGCATGTCCCGAAACCAATTTAACTTTATGGTATCCTCTGAAACAACTTTTCAGTATCACTGGAACTCATCCGGTGACCTCTCTCTGCGGAACTTTTCTGCTGTCCGAAACTTTTCGGTGTCCGAAACTTTTTCGGTGATTTTCTCTCAGACTCCCTGTCTAGTATTCAGCAGATAGATGACCCTTAAGCGTGTGACCCTATAGGTTCGGTGAAGTATAGACATGACACGGAACCCCTTCCGATCAATGATCAACATCGGAGCCGTGGACACCCATATTGACCCCTATACCCACACGAATGAATATTCGAGTGAACCTCCAGTTGCCGTGTGCTATTCCTGTTGCTTCGCGATATGTTACAAACACCCGAGGTGAGACATGTTGGCATTCCTGTGGATCAACAACTTGTCCACTATGCTAGTTACCTCGTTACCGGTATTGTTCTCTTTTCTCGTTACCGTGTTCCGGCATCCCCGTGATCAAATCACAAAGTGTCTGGCCAGACGATGATGGATACCGTAACACCGAGAGGGCCCAGAGATATCTCTCCATCGTCGGAGGAGCAAATCCCAATCTCGAGCTATCAAGTTACTTGACATACTTTTCCATGAACCCGTAAGCCGCCGTAATAGCCACCCATTTACGGATGACGTTTAACAAACCCCAAAGTTCATGAAGCAAGCATGAAGAAACTCGATACTCTCATGGTCTAAGGAATCATGCAAACGTTAACCATCTCTGTGTTATTAACCATTAACTAGTGACGAATGTAACTCATAGCATAACAACAATTCGGGTCGATTCAACACAAATGTTCTTCTAACATTGTGCCCTCAAAATTGCTGGCATAGACATGCCCATGATCAGGAAAACAGAACCATCATGCAACACTTGAGCTAGTCTTAGAGGCCAGACTAGGAATGCATTTTACCGTTTATTATTCCACACGTGCATATGAGTCTTCCTCCGAGCCTTGCTTTATTTGCAGACTCGAGAACCATAGCAGTTATAGCATGGAACATAAACCTAATTATGAACAGGGAGATAATCAATAACATTTATTA
This sequence comes from Thinopyrum elongatum, assembly GCA_011799875.1. NCBI lineage: Eukaryota > Viridiplantae > Streptophyta > Magnoliopsida > Poales > Poaceae > Thinopyrum > Thinopyrum elongatum. The sequence goes on along the minus strand of CM022298.1, from coordinate 15,650,791 downwards.
TTGCCTCTAGGGCATATCTCCTACAGACTCCCACTTGCACTAGAGTCAATAATCTAGTTAATGCTAATGCACATTACACCTGTGGCACACCGGTGTAAATATGCTTCGCTTGTGGTATAGCCTGATGTCCAACGGATCTGACGACTTCAGCTCCGTGTGTATCTTTGCATATCCTCGCGTTTTCACGCTTTCACAAAATTCATATTTTGTGTGGACTTGGCTTTGTATATATGTGAATCACAGGTCGAACCTGGATTCCTCAGACTGAGTTATGGAGCAACTACCTGCAGTAGTGTCCCATTGACACAAGCCATCTTGAAACCATACTAAGTTCATGAATGAACTACATGATTCAACATCTTCTTTGTCGCTTTAAAAGCGGCAACATACTTTGCCTCTGTTATAGAATTCGCCACAGTAACTTGTTTGGAACCATTTCCAACTACTGTGCCACCATATTGTGTATTGCACAAAACCCTTAACTTAAATCGAAAATCGCATGGAGCATTGATGAAGAATGTATCGATGTAACCTTTTACAACGAACTCTTCATGATCTCCACTTGCGAGAAAACATGTCATCAGTGCTACTATAGTACTCAATGACCCTTTTTCACTGTTGTCCCATGATCAGTAGTTTTGATCACTTTGGTATCTATACTCGCAACAACTTTGGAGTATTGGACATATATGGTTGGTTTTACATACCATGGAATACATAATTAATCCAAACACAAGAGTGTGTGGAATCTCCATCATGTATTTTGCTCATCAGTGTTTTGGGACACCGAGTCTTGCAAAAACTCTTTCCATGTGACTTCGGCAAGAATCACTCCTTGACGTTTTTAATGCTAAAAGGTTTTAGCATTTTGTCAATATGTATCTTTTCTCAGCCCCATTAGGTAAATCTATCTCCATAGATCATCATGCCTAATATAAAGGCTATTTAGCCCAAGCACTTCATCGAAAAACTATTTTCAAATGAAGTCCTAATTCGTATCAAGAAATTTATTTCCAATTAACAATTTGTCAAGCACACAACGTTTTTAGAAATATTATTATGCTCCCACTTACTTTCTTGAATCACAAGCATCTTTGTTACCCATTGATGAAGTCAATACCCTTTTAACCATTTCATCAAAACACGAAGATTCCAACTCCATTTTGCTCTCTTCTGTCCATCGCTGGAACTCTGAAGTTTGCATACTTACTAGCATCCTCTGGACTGACAAAATACCTTGGACTGTAACACATGCAAGTCCTTGGTTTTATTTCCATCATATGGAAATCCTATTGTCATCCATGTTTCATATCTCATGACTGAAATATGTATTAATTGCTAGTTCAACCCGAACCGACATTAAGCAACGCTACGGTGAAACAACCTCATCGTAGTCAACTCCTTGAACTTGTTATTTCAACAAGTCGAGCTTTATGGATAAAACATTTTTATCCGTATCAGTTTTAAGTTCCATAAAATTCGTTAGACCCTAAGTCTTCCGAAAGGTGTATCAAGATTTTAATCTTGAAACATTTATATGGAAACTATCTCGGATTGTATTGGCATTTAGCCAATTCCGGAGTCAGGGCCCATCAACGCTTCCTTGTGTATCATAGGTATACTGTTGTCTAACAACAATGTCTCGTCTCCGCACCTGAGAGGTTTGCACGAGCCTTGCCTACGTGGTTCAGCTGCAAGTTCGACCGAAGTCCGTACATTTTATTGTAGAGACTTCCATATCAGTCGTAGTAGGAAACTCTGGAATTACTTCCAAGGTCTCTTTCCTTTGACCTGATGACAGAGATACTGGTTATCTCGTCGACTTGCATTATTCTCCCACTCACCTTTTTGAAAGAACCATTTTCTTCAAAAAGCATACCGTTCTTTGTGGCAAACCTATTTGCCTCGGTATAGTGAGGGAGGAATACCCAATTGCTTGGGATAACCTTCAAAGTAGCACTTGCCTGATTTGGAATAGGTTTGTAACCTTTTACACAAGCCCCATATTCCAAATGTTTAAGAAAAGATATAACATGGTTGGGCGTACCATACCATGGCGTCATTTCAACAGACCTGATGGAGCTCTTTTCAGTGTAAAAGCCGTAGTCTCTAAAGCATCACTCTTTAAAAGGGATAATGGCAAATTTATATATGTCATCTTTGATCTTACCATGTCATAAATGGTTTGATTACATCTTCACGGACTTTCCACATGCAATGGTGTTCCGGGAGGTGCAAGTTATGAAACTACTTTCACAACTCATCAGACATTCGTTAAACTTGTAACTCAAATATTCCTTTCTGCAATCGAATTGTAGAAACATAATTTTCTTGTTACAATAACCATCTACTTCATTTTTGAAAACCTTTCGAATGAATTCAAAAGATCCAGACTTACGTCTCATCAAGTAAATATCCATATATCTACTTGAGTCATTTCTGAAGATAGATAAATCCACTACTAACAACATTTATCGGACTACACACATCAAATGTATGATCACAAATAAGTTTGTTGTCCGTTCCTTATGGCCTGTGAACGGTATTTCAGTCACTTCACTTTTCGGAGGAAAGTTGCAAGTGTCAGATGATTCAAAATCAAAGGACTTAAAAAATCCATCATAATGGAATTTATCCATGCGGGTTTCTCCAATGTGACCAAATGTAGTGCCACACTTGTGTGGTATTCTCTTAGTCTTATGACATTTAGCATCAGTGTTATGGATGTATCATATTACTATCAATATTCATAACATACATCCCACCTTGGATGGAAGTATGGCCCTTCATGTTATTCATAATACTGAACAACAATTGTTGTTTTTATGAACAACTCTTTTGCAACAAACATTGCGCAATGGGCTAGAGTGTATGAAACTCTAAAATGAATTATGAAAGTAAACATAGAGGTAATATATTATTATCAATATTCATAACATACATCTCATTCATAATGAAAGTATGGCCCTTATGTTATTCATAACATCGAACATCAAAAGTTCTCTTATGAACAACCTTCTTGCAACATACCTCATGCAAAGGGCTAGAGTTTGTGAAAACTCTAAATGAATTATGAAAATAAATACATAGGGAATACACCGATGGAAGGTATAGTAACATTTACTATGTTCCATGTGTGTATCTCAACCTCATTCCTGGCTAGTCTTTCAGGCCGTAGTAGTTCTTACATCGAGTTGCAACAAAATGCAGTCGAGCGGGTATCTTTGTGATTAACTCACAATACCCAAGAATTAGTGATTAACATGTTTAACCATAATTCCGAAGAACTATATCTTTGACCAGCCTTCTATACATCAAAAACTTGCATGACATTCATACATGAGCTGGATATTCCAGTCTTCTATCTTATTGCCTTTATACCTCTAACAGTTTAACTTTCAGTATTTCTCCTACTCTCAGAAGAAGCACCCAACTTAAGAGTGGCGTTAGCCCCGGACTTCCTAGGTGTGTAAGTCACACTAACACCCTTCGGACACTTCCTTTCTCTTTAAGTTGTTATTTTATTCACCTTTCATCATATGACAGGCGTTCTTCTGGATCCCTCTCTTATCAGTCTAATGCATAGTAAACTCCTTTACTAATAGTTTGCAAACAAACATTGCTTTGGATATCTCATATCTTTTAGCCTTTGTCTGTCTCTGCAAATGATTTTCAGATTCCATGAATATCACATAACTATCCAAACTTTTGAAGTTCGAGTCTCATGGAAGTAAACATATTGCACTTGACTGAAAACGGAATTCTAGCTTTTGGATCGAAGGACATGAGTCACATGATCCATAGCATAAGCGAGAGAATACCGAAAGTATGCGATAGGACAAAGTCCTTCTCAGCACTTTTGAGGACAATCCTCACATTACGTTCCCAACCGTAAAGTTTTAACCAGATATTTAACAGCTATTCAAAATTAATAGGGAAGGTGGAAACGCGAGCCATTATTCTACAACTATTATGCAAATAACACTTAGACAGTGTTCACAATTAATTGCACTGAGAATTAAAAGAATTAATTCTACAGTGCACTCCCACTCAAAGCAATATCTCTCATAATTGATTGTGAGTGATTCAAGATCCGCATTTCAATTCAACGCCATTGATGGTAGCATCACTGATGACGAAAATCTCAATCGGTAGGCAAACTTGCCAATCACATCTCTATGTGACTCTTGTTCATCTTTCGATGCGTGTGTTCCGAGCTCATGACTTTCATGCCTGAACGTCAAGACAACCAAGTGATCTCGCTGCGAGGTCTCAACTCACCCGCCTCACACATCCCTAATCGTTCGTACCCATGTTAGCATGTGATACCCCGAAAAGTTAGGTGCCGTGACGGTGCTACACTTGGGAGAACACTAACTACTTGATATTTTTGTGAGAGATCACCCTAATAAAAGCGACTACCGCGCAATCAAGAAGGGTGCATCATAAGGGATAAACATCTTAGGCAATTCATAATAGCATGATATGGTATAGCCCTTTTCGACGGAGAAGTCTTGTATTTCTTCGTCTTCGGCATTCGCGTCGGTGTTCACCTTCGCGAAGATTGCCACCACCTTGTCGATGCACCACATAATATTGCTATCTCTATAGCTAATAAAATAAGTGCATTACATAAGGTTGACACGCAGGTCATTAAAGTGCAATCATATGGCTCCAGCCATCATGCCGAATCATGACACGCAGGTCATGTTAATCAGTTTACATCATATAGTCATCTCATACATAATCAAATTATTATGAGCACTGCTATACCACATCATATGCACATGCAAACCCTCCTGCAAAACCAAGTTAGACGTCTCTAATCGGTTCAGCAAAAACTTGTTTTTCGTGGTTTCTAAGGTTTCGAAACAAACCGAAGCTACCAACGTCCATCATCAAGTATGATAATCCAAGTTGCTAGATTAACAACGCGGGGTGTATGAAACACGAGATAATAAAATCTCGAGCCCCATACTGAACTTCGTCATACGCATGACCCCCGTGCAGATCATATCTGCATTGCCCTTTTGTCTGCGAAACATCCATCTTTCATTGACTAAAGTGGAACCCAAAGAACTGTTAGCACTTCGTTGATCTGTCAATCAGCATACTCAGGAGCAGCATGAAAGGATCGCGGATTGCCAGAACTTTGTCAGATTCCACAATGCTGTCAAGATCAGGACTACGCAAATTCGAGGGAAGCAACAAGAACATCAGGTAACAGATTTCATCTGCTACCCGCACAAATAATTTTTAGTAATAGAACTCATCTACTACCTAATTATATTGTGCAACACCCATACATCTCCATGTATTCTAGATCGCAACCTGCATCTACGCATAGCACGGCTCCTGATGCCACTCTAGGGGAACGCAGAAGAAAACAAAAATTTTCCGCCCTACGCACCAACCCAGGACCACTATGGAGACTGCATACATGGTTGGATCAAATTCGTTATCGACTCGTAGCGCAGCGGAAGTAGAGTCGATGACGATCGGCGGTGCAGATCCCCGCGGCTAGGATTTACAACCTCCCAACCGCGAGGATGTACTCCCTCATCTGCCCCTCGGACAGCCCTCCGGGAGGCGGTCGAACAGTCCCCCGGACGGTGTCGCGGACAGCCCTCCGGGAGGACCTTCGAAACTCGGACGGTCACTCGGACAGCCCTTCGGGAGGACTCACAGAACTCGGACCGTCACTTGGACAGCCCTTCGGGAGGCACTCTCGAACAGCCCCTCGGGCACTAAGATCGAAACTACGACCACTCTACAGAGTTGCACACATACGGTGTCACCTATCCGGCAGGGCTTCGCCGTCCAGAACTAGTTCCCACCGGAACCCAGACAGCCTTTCGGCTCTACGAAACTCTTTTCGTGGGAGGGGGAGAGAAGCCAGATAATTGCATGGCACTTGTATGTGAGAATGGATGAGGTTTGGGCAGCCCCCTCACCTCCTATTTATAGGAAAACCAAGGGGTAGGATGGCCATTCTAAAAACCCAAAAATGCCCATGAACGAACACTTCCACAAGGGCATATTAGGGAAGTAATGGAGCAAGTGGGGCTCCAAGGAGGAGCCCACATGTGGCCGGCCAACCTCTCTTGGGGGGCCCCCAAGGGGGGTTTCTTAGCCCCCAAGTCCTTCTAGAAGCCTTTCCAAAAAGCCCTAAAAGGTGGCTTTCCAAAATATTCCAAAAAGCACTTTCACTATTCATGACGACATTTTTCAGCGTCCGTTCGAACTGAAAATATTTATGTGGGCTTAGAACATTTCCAGTACCCACTAAAATAATTTTCAATGCGTTCTGGAACAATTCCTGTTTAGTGATTTCATCTGCGAAAAGCATCTGAAGCGGTTCCGGCAGCCCCGGAACATTTCCGGTTTTTCTTTCAGAAAATTCCCAGAAGTTTCCAGAATGATTCCGGCACCCTCCAAGAATTATCAGGCATGTCCCGATACCAATTTGACTTTATGGTATCCTCTGAAACAACTTTTCAGTATCACCGGAACTCATCCGGTGACCTCTCTCTGCGGAACTTTTCCGCTGTCCAAAACTTTTCGGTGTCCGAAACTTTTTCGGTGATTTTCTCTCAGACTCCCTGTCTAGTATTCAGCAGATAGATGACCCTTAAGCGTGTGACCCTATAGGTTCGGTGAAGTATAGACATGACACGGAACCCCTTCCGATCAATGATCAACATCGGAGCCGTGGACACCCATATTGACCCCTATACCCACACGAATGAATATTCGAGTGAACCTCCAGTTGCCGTGTGCTATTCCTGTTGCTTCGCGATATGTTACAAACACCCGAGGTGAGACATGTTGGCATTCCTGTGGATCAACAACTTGTCCACTATGCTAGTTACCTCGTTACCAGTATTATTCTCTTTTCTCATTACCATGTTCCGGCATCCCCGTGATCAAATCACAAAGTGTCTGGCCAGACGATGATGGATACCATAACACCGAGAGGGCCCAGAGATATCTCTCCATCGTCGGAGGAGCAAATCCCAATCTCGAACTATCAAGTTACTTGACATACTTTTCCATGAACCCGTAAGCCGCCGTAATAGCCACCCATTTATGGATGACGTTTAACAAACCCCAAAGTTCATGAAGCAAGCATGAAGAAACTCGATACTCTCATGGTCTAAGGAATCATGCAAACGTTAACCATCTCTGTGTTATTAACCATTAACTAGTGACGAATGTAACTCATAGCATAACAACAATTCGGGTCGATTCAACACAAATGTTCTTCTAACATTGTGCCCTCAAAATTGCTGGCACAGACATGCCCATGATCAGGAAAACAGAACCATCATGCAACACTTGAGCTAGTCTTAGAGGCCAGACTAGGAATGCATTTTACCGTTTATTATTCCACACGTGCATATGAGTCTTCCTCCGAGCCTCGTTTTATTTGCACACTCGAGAACCATAGCAGTTATAGCATGGAACATAAACCTAATTATGAACAGGGAGATAATCAATAACATTTATTATTGCCTCTAGGGCATATCTCCTACATTTCGTATGTATGATAGGTCAACTGCGCGCGTATACGAGGCAAAGTGTCTGGGCCGGCCCATTAAGACAGGTACGCCCGTTTTATGTAGGGAAATTACCAAAAAAAAGGGTATTCAACAGGGATCGAACGCGAAACCTCGTACGCTTGGGAGGCGCTGCTTGCCACACGACCTAGCGGCTGCTGGTTATTTCATACATCGCGTATTCTATAAGAACAAACAACACGTTTATATATCAAAATATTTCTGAAAAAAACCCGACACATTTCTTGAAAATAATGTGAACAACTTGAAAATGTCGAATATTTTATTACAAAATAAAATAATTTATGAAACTCATTTTTTTTAAACTGAACAATTTTTTAAAATTGTGAAGAATATTTTGGGATTGCTTACATTTAAAAAAATATGAACAGTTTATCAAAATGCAGATAAAAATATAGAAAACACGATTTTTAAAAAGAACACAGACATTACTCTAAACTCCAATAAAAATTTGGAAAAAGTGCAAACTTTTTTTGGATCCATGATTTTTTTTTGGAAGCGGGACCTTTTTTGAAATCCCAATTTTTTTCATTTGTGAAAAAATTGGCAATAGGAATATTTTTAACTTCTGGTTTATTTTAAAGCATGACCATTTTTTATATTCCCGGACTTTTTTTGAAACAAACAAATATGAAAATAAGAACATTTTGATGAGATTTGAATATAATTATAATAACATGGACATTTTTTAAAATTTCAAATATTTTTGAAAACCTGAACAATTTTAAAAAATTGCAAACAGATTTACAAATTCCCAACAAGCGCCTAATGGCAGCGATACCGTCGCCTAGCTGGGCCGAGGCCTAAGCATTTTTTTATATTTCTATTTTTTTGTTATTCTTCTCTTTTTCTGTTAATTAGTTTTTTCCCATTTGAACTTTATTATTCTTTTTGAAACATAGTCAATAATTTGAAATATTGTTTGAAATACCAAAATAATAGTTTTAAGCAAATGTTTTAAATGATTTTAATTTAATTTTTTCATAAATAATTGTACCCTTGAGCTTATATGACCAATTAAAGGCACAATGCCAAGTTGTTAGAGTTTTCGACAATTTTGCATTTTCTAGAGTTTTCTCGGTGAAAAATGGCCAATAAATGGCCGAAAATGACGCAACTTGCATACTGTGTCAGAAATTGTTCAAACCTGGCATGGATGCCTATCATGGGCAAGCCCACCTGCTGGCAAAAGTTGAGGTCATTTCATGCATGTACGAAAATATACCATGTTCAACGGAGAGTGTTCAGAAGACTAGAAGGGTCCGTTTGAGAGCGCATTTTTTTGGGCATCCGTTAAATGACCCCAATTTTTTCCATGAGCTTAAATGACCAATTCAAGGTACCATGCCATGTTGTTTGAGTTTTTGACAATTCTTGCATTTTTTGGAGTTTTTTCGGTGAAAAATGGGAGATAGATGGTCGGACGTGACGCAACTTGCATATGGTGTCAGAAATCGTTCAAATTTGGCATGAATATCTACCATGAGAATGTCCACCTACCGGCTAAAGTTGGGGTCATTTTAAATATGTCCAAAACTAGACCATGTTCTATGGAGGGTGTACGGGAAGCTAGAATGCTCTGTCTGAAGCACGTTGTTTCTCGACATCCTTGAAATGGCTCCAATTTTTTTCATGTTCTTGTATGATCAATTCAAGGCACCATGCCAAGTTGTTTTGATTTTTGATAATTTTTTCATTTTCTGGAGTTTTCTCGGTTAAAAATGACCGATAAATGGTTGAACATGACACAACTTGCAGACGGTTTCGGAAATCGTTGAAACCTGGCATGGATGCATATCATGAGCAGGCCCATACTTTGGAAAAAAAATTGGGGCCATCTCATTTATGTACAAAAATAGACCATGTTCAACATAGGTGTCCGGGTAGGCTAGAAGGGTCTGTATGGGTGCATATTTTTTCGGCATCGTCAAATGAACCAATTTTTTCCATGAGCTTATATTACCAATTGAAGGCACTATGCCGAGTTTTTTTTTTCACAATTCTAGAATTTTCTGGAGTTTTCTCGGTGAAAAATGGTGGATAAATTGTCGAACGTGACACAACTTGCAATATGGTGTCGGAAGTCGTTCAAATCTGACATGGATATCTACCATGGGCATGTCAACCTACTGGCAAAAGTTGGGGTTATTTCAAAAATGTCCAAAACTAGATCATGTTCCACGAAGGGTGTACGGGAAGTCAGAATGCTCTGTCTGAGTGCATGTTATTTCTCAACATCCTTGAAATGGCTCCAATATTTTTCATGTCCTTGTATGACCAATTCGAGGCACCATGCCAAGTTGTTTTGATTTTTGACAAATTTCTCATTCTCTTGTGTTTTCTCCGTGAAAATGGCCGATAAATGGCCGGACGTGACGCATCTTGCATACGGTGTCAGAAATCCTTCAAACCTGTTAGGGATGCATACCATGGGCATGCCCACATTTTGGAAAAAAATGGGGTCATTTAATTTATGTCAAAAAATAAACCATGTTCAACATAGGGTGTCCAAGTAGGCCAGAAGGGTCACTATAAGAACACGTTTTTCGGCATCGTCAAATAAACTCAATTTTTTTCATGAGTATATATGATCAATTCAAGGCACTATGCGAAGTTGTTTGAGTTTTTGACAATTCTTGAACTTTTTGGAGTTTTCTTGGTGAAAAATGGCCAATAAATGGCTGGACGTGACGCAACTTGCATACGGTGTCGGAAATCATTCAAACCTAGCATGGATATCAGCCATGGGCATGACTACCTGCTGGCAATAGTTGGGGTCATTTCATTTATGTCCAAAAATAGACCATGTGTTCACGTTGGGTGTCCGGGTAGGCCAGTTGGGTTCGTACCCACAGCCCAAAAAAAATCATCAGTTGAGAGGAGTGTGCCACACAAGGCCAGACTGGTGCATTCGTGAACATGTATTTTTTTCCTAATTAGAATGCTTTTGTTATTTGCTATTTTCGTCATTATCAATCAACATGAATATTTTATATGTCTTAACCATTTCTTGAAATATTTCAGCAATTTTGGATGCTTCTGTTATTTGTAATTTTCATCATTATCAATCAACATGAATTTTTTTTTGCAACGCAAACATTTCTTTTATTTATGAAAAGTTCACGCATTTGAAAAAAAAGGAAAAGAAAAAAATGTTTTTTAAGAAAACCATTATAGAACAGAACAAAACCCAGCTTTTAAAAAAGAAAAAAAAACCGGTCATAAAATTGACAAACTTACATTTGTCACATAAGAAGCCAAAAAGAAAAGTGTTCAATTGTGTTCAAAATATTGTTCAAAATGTTAGTTGTTAAGTTTGCACACTCCTCATATCTCTTTGAAATTGTTCAAAATGTTGTTGCAAAAATACTCTTAACATGTTGAACTAACATATCTCTTTAAAATTTCAAATTGTTCATGCTTTTAGAAAATGCTGTTCAAAATTTTCAAAAAATGTTCATGCTTTTTTAAAAAATTATATTTTATAAATGTGTTCAAGTTGTTCACAAAATTGTTGGATTTTCGAAAATTATTCTATTTTAAAAAAATTATTCAGAATTTCCAACAAATGTTCGAAAAAATTGAGGTGTCCGGATTATGCGTTGGTGTTACCTCTGCCCGGTTATTTTACGCCACTTTTGTACGGCCGGTCGCAATTTCCTACGCGTTAATTAATAGACAGTTTGTTAATCATTGAAAATTAATTTCAAGCTGTTAAGTGAAAGTTGTGCTCTGATTGGGCCATGCAGCCAATATATGCGTGTGGTGCAGCAATGCATGCGGGAGCACTTACGGATGCGAGACGGTTTGGCAATTAATTTATGATATTTAATGCCATGCAATCCTTCTCACTAATTGGGCAGATTCAAAACCAAAAACGGGCCCCCATGTACCTTGGTCTTGCTAATACTGTCGGTAGGCCCAATAAATCCAAACAGAGTAGTTTGTAACTTTATACCCTCCTAATATTTCACAAACACTAGCCATCTCAACTGGTCAGACACTCGCTCTCACGTGCAAGAGGTCCATGGTTCGTTACCTATTGCATGGGACTTATTTTGTTAATTTTTACGTCCCGCAAACAGCCGCACTCCCTACATCCGTCACTAATGGGCCGGCCCCAGTCGGCGTACAGCGGGCGGGTGACGTATTTATAATAAAAATCAACTGCTCAGAAAAAATTAAGAAAAGACCATCCTACCCTTTCTTACGAAGGGGTATGAAGAAATCTTCACCGTTGATGTGTTTAGGGGGGTTGTACCGAAGCAGAAGTGAATTATATATATGAAATAGGGAATAGTAATATGATTGTTAAGAACCCAATTTCTCACACAGATCACATCTTTTTACTCATACATAGGTGTAACTGTGATATACCTGGGATTGATCGGATCGCCGTTAATGATCGGCCACTCGACGATGATACGTTGCAGACTTCCTGCGGGATCTATGAGTCGATGTAGGTATGCGCCGCGCCCAGTGTCTGGAGAGTGGAGACCGGAGGCGCTAGGCGATGTCAATTACCAAGGCCTGAGTGGTTGCATCCATCGCCTGGAGAACTGTCTGCCGGCTGCGGCGACTTGCGGCAGGGAGTTCGGGAGCAACGGGACAAGAGAATAGGAAATTAGGGATTTTCACGAATGGAACGAGATGATTACGTCAAATTACTTGCCTTATTATTACTGGACTAATAAAATTAGGCTGCTAACTATACGCCCCTTCCTCTCTCTGTGCCTTCGGTTGGGCTGCTTTTTTTCTAGGCGTTGGCGCTCGCAAAAACCATCAATGTCTTCTGGCTTCTTCTTCTCCTGCATACTAAAGCGAATATCACCTACGTTTGCGAATATCGCATACTAAATAAAGTCCTAAATCCAAAAATAATGATCGTGAATTTGAAAAAATGTTCGCGAATTAAAAAAGTATCATGTATTTAAAAAGTGTTCATGAATTTGAAAAAAATTCTTTAATTTTAAAAAGTTCATGACTTTTAAAAAAGTCCACTGATTTAATAAATACTCAGGAATTCAAAAAATACTTGTGAATTCAGAAAAGCTATTGATTTTGATTTTTTTCAAAAATTTGAAAAAATATTCTCAAATTATAGTAAAACATAAAATAAAAGAAAAAGAAAAACATAAAAAAGGGAAAAACATAGAAAGGAGAAACCGAGGAGAAAAAAATGAAAAATGAAAAAATCTAACAAAACCAAGTAAAACAGGCAAAAAATACGGAAAGAAAGAACAAAAGAAAAACCAGTCCAGATAACCGGGGGAATCTACTGGAAGTTCCCAAAACCGTAAAAGCTGGCTTTTTTTACTTTTTTATTGAGACAAACTCGCGAAGCTTTATTCAACCGTCACAATGTTTACAGGGACGAACAAAAGATCGCCGGGTGGCCTAACCAAACATGGCGGCCGGTCCCCAATGTTAACGCATGCTTCGCGAGGTTGTGGGCCTCAAAATTCGAGGTCCGAAACTCATGACTAAAAATGCAAGAAGTAAAAGAACGAGATCTCTCCGTTATTTCATGCACCACCGCTCCATAAGACGCCGTTGTTCCTCCTCTGATTGCCTCCACCACTGCCCTGCAGTCCGAGGCGATGAAAACTTTCTGTTCATAAAGGTCCTCAGCAAGCGCCAGTGCTTCCCTGGTAGCTAGGACTTCCAGAACCTCCGGATCTACTATGTTGCTGAATATAACTGCCGAGGCCCCCTGATAAACCCCCGATGCATTGCGGCAAATAGCTCCCACAGCCCCAAACCGGCCTGCACGCGACACTGCCGCGTCAACGTTAATCTTAACATGATCCCCCGGTGGCGGCAGCCAAGTATCTAGGCATGTAGTCGATGCTGCTACTGTCCTCCCAACAGGCTTCCGTATTTGCTGCAAATCTGCTAAGTAGCTAGTGATAAAACCATGAGTCGAGAAAGGAGTTTTGTAAATGCCTTCATGGAGCGTGTGTGCCAGCCGCGCTACCACCGGTAAGGCACTCGCAAAAAAGGATTTTCCCCGCCCGCCAGCCTTCTTCAGGCATGGGCCTAGACCATAAGCTTGTGGGAGGTGGTCTATGGGCTTGGTTTGCTTGTTGTGTTGGAAGTCCCTGCTGCATGGGCCTCCGTCCGTGTCTCCTAAGCTCTCTTTTCTCGGGTACTGTTGTCTTCTGAACTTTTTTTTTTTTTGACACATCGGTTGTCTTCTGAACTCATTGCGTATAAAGCTGAAAGTTGAGAGACCTACAGGCTGTGATGCAGGAAAAGAAGCAAGGCACGGATGATGTACTGTACTGAGCATGGCATCAATGATTGATATGCTCCAATGACAAGCAAGGCATCGATGATATGCTTCGACCTCGGAGATTTTTGGCTTTCTTGGTGCTCGCATGATTCTGCCTTGCAACAACGACAAGGCCTAGCTTCTTCTTCTCTTGCATACTAAACGAATATCACCTACGTACAACTAATTGTCTAGACTTTAATTCGGCCCACGTGCTGATATCACGTACAAACGATTTGCGAATTGATATCACACTGCGTGGAGCTGGAAGAGTTTATGCCAAACCTTCAATTCGTGCTGTAAAATTAATGTCTGTCTGAAAATTCATACTTGTTTTTATTGGGGTGCATATCAAGAATAAAAAATATACCAATTTGCCTAAATAAATTGTTTGGGGTTTATCTCAGACCAGATCCTAATTTAGTCCAGGCATCTTAATTGTTTTTTAAGAAGAAATATGATATGCGCGCAAAAGTTGGTTGAATAAAAAAAATATCGGCTCCGATCAATTGGGTAAAATAAAACTGATTCCTCGACACGTGAGAGATGCTCAAGTAACATGCATGAATTAGTACGATGGATATGTGACAACTTTTGCCAGCCTATCCAGCTGCTGAGCTCTTTTCCTTTTCCTTTATGTTAACGTGGATATATTCTTTGCTTGAGTAGCAGGGCTTTGGTCTTTATTAAATTATAAGTAGTACGTACGTACAGGGTGTATATATAACCTGGCATTATCATCCAGCAGGTGAGGAGCCCTAATTATTCTCCCCAAACGCAACTCTCTTCTCTCCCGCGCTCAACCTCAGTTCTGTTGGTCTTGTGCCAAGCTCGTGGATCATTATTGATCGCTCGCCTGACATTGACCCGTCCCTTGTGCGACGATTCGTGCGATCGATGTAAGTTCTATGTGCTTCTCTCCATTTCCCTTGAAAAATTATGTGCGCCCAATGGGTGCACTTAGTATGGTAGTATGATGTCGTATCTGTTTACGTAGAACCCCACACAGCCACACGGTGGAGGTGCATATATGGCTAGTGGTATCTTTTCAAAGGAAAAACTAGCTAGTAATATATATTTTTTGTTCCCATAAAATTTAATAGATACTCCCTCCGTTCACAAATATAAGATGTTCTATCTTTTTTGTGAATCAGATGTATATAGACACATTTTAGTGTGTTTGTTCACTGATTTAAATCCGTATGTAGTCCATATTCAAATATCCAAAACATCTTATATATTTGTGAACGGAGGGAGTGGTATATATGAGTACAAACCTGGAAACATTGAATTACGAGTACCTAATCATCGTGGTCGTTGTTGTTATATCCATTTCAGTGGATAGGTAATTAATGGCTGGAGGAGTTGAGCTGTTGGTGATGTTTTGGAGAGAATGGGGGATCCAAGCTCTGGTGTTGCTAAGCTTCGCACTGCAGGTTATTC
This sequence comes from Thinopyrum elongatum, assembly GCA_011799875.1. Lineage (NCBI taxonomy): Eukaryota > Viridiplantae > Streptophyta > Magnoliopsida > Poales > Poaceae > Thinopyrum > Thinopyrum elongatum. Next base: position 15,635,494 of record CM022298.1, on the reverse strand, counting down.
TTCTCATCTCAGCGGAGATCCGTCAGCGCAAAGACTCAGGCATGATAAGAGCCATCGTTTGGTCAGCGTACCTGCTGGCCGACACGACGGCAATATATGCTCTGGGCCACATGTCCGTGAATAGCAGCAAGTGGTTGCCCGAGCACCAGCTGATGGCGTTCTGGGCGCCGTTCCTGCTGCTGCACCTTGGCGGCCAGGACAACATCACTGCCTACTCTGTCGAGGACAACCGGCTGTGGTTGCGGCACCTGCAGACTTTGGCGGTGCAGGTGCTGGCAGCTGGCTATGTCCTCTACGAGTCCTCTATTGTGGCTCACCGGACATTGCTGCGTCCGGCTGCGATCCTCATGTTTGTGGTTGGTTTTATCAAGTATGGGGAGAGGGTATGGGCACTCAACTGCGCTAGCAGTAGTAACCTATCAGGCAAGAACTACCAGAGTTTTGGTAGGGTTTATATCGAAAATCCCTCGATGTCGATGAACGCTGAAGATCGCGAATGGCTAGTGCTTATATCTCATCAGCTATTAAGTTTCCCCAAGAATTTGTTGAAGGGTCCGTTGCCTCTTGTGGCACTTGAAATAGGGGTGAGGCATGCTACTTGGGAGTTTATGTACGAGGTGGCCGAGGTGCAGCTCTCGCTCATGCACGATGTCTTCTACAGCAAGGCCCAGGTGATCTATACTTGGTACGGGTTTTTCTTCCGTTTCATCTCACCGATGGCCACTATCACCGCATTCCTGTTGTTCCACCGATTTAGTGGAAAAAGTGATGTCTACTACAGCAGAGTAGATGTCGCCGTCACCTATGTTTTGCTAGCTGGCGCCGTCGTCCTGGAGATCACATCATCGCTGAGAGCCATGTTCTCCAGCTGGGGAGAAGCGGCCATGGACACATTGGATAATATTATTTTATCTCATAATGAGTTTCCGCTAGCTATATTATTCCTGTGGAATTGCCTTCAGTCTGCGGTTTCTTTTCCACGTTATCTCGTCACACGTGCAATGTTGAAGGCAGGACTACCTGTATGGTACTGGTCGTGCTCCATGGGGCAACACAACTTTATCCACCTGTGCACCCGGAGCAGGGTCAACTGGAGCAGCAAGGTCGCAAGATGGATGGGACGTGAGGACTGGTGGAACACGCTGGTTTACACTTCATCCACTCCAGTCCCAGCAGATTTCAGCAAGCTGCTCAAGGAACAACTGCTGCGAAGCGTGGGCATCTGCCAAGAGAGCCCACATCACATCATCAACTCACGTGGCCGGGCGGTGCTAAAGAGGATGGAAATATTGCAAGAGGAACCAAACTACTGGAGCTTGGACATCCAACTGGACGAGAGCATCCTCGTGTGGCACATCGCCACTCATGTCTTCCTCAGTTGGTATGATGCAGAATACGACATCATTGATCGAGGTGCTCTTGCTACGGCGATCGAGGTGCTCGCCAACTATATGATGTTCCTGCTTGCTGCACGTCCCTATATGCTGCCTGACAATGCTAGTCGCCAGAGGTATGTCGAATTATGCAACAGGGTGGTCAATCATCTGGAGTACAGCTCAACAGAGGATCTGGTCAGGATAATACTGAAGCACGGGGAAGCACTCAACAATAATGGCCCTCTGCCTCCTGAGACTGCTGAGACATCAGTAAAGAATTCAACATTTGATAGAGCTTCTCGGCTTGGCGCAAAGCTGGTCAGCATGGCATTATATACACCTGCAACTGCAGGTGCTGACGTGTTGGACCTCATCTCCCAAGTGTGGATGGAGATGTTGTGCTACACGAGCTACCGGTGCAGAGCAGATTCCCATGCCAGGCGGCTCAGCAATGGCGGAGAGATCACGACCATCGTTGCTATTCTGATGGAGTACATGAGATTGGATTTCTTCAAGGACAATGGACTCGAAGGATTCGAGCATCCGTAGACTGTGCCACTCGAAGATCTGAAACTTTATATGGCATGCAGACGATATGTCTAGCTTTTCCTTTTTCTTTTTTTTAACTTCAGACGATATGTCTAGCTAATCGCAACAACGCTTGTGTGTTTTCTTCAATAGGACATAGTCTGCATCCTCGTGTGGCACATCAGGACGAGAGCATCCTCGTGTGGCACATCGCCACTCATGTCTTCCTCAGTTGGTATGATGCAGAATACGACATCATTGATCGAGGTGCTCTTGCTACGGCGATCGAGGTGCTCGCCAACTATATGATGTTCTTGCTTGCTGCACGTCCCTATATGCTGCCTGACAATGCTAGTCGCCAGAGGTATGTCGAATTATGCAACAGGGTGGTCAATCATCTGGAGTACAGCTCAACAGAGGATCTGGTCAGGATAATACTGAAGCACGGGGAAGCACTCAACAATAATGGCCCTCTGCCTCCTGAGACTGCTGAGACATCAGTAAAGAATTCAACATTTGATAGAGCTTCTCAGCTTGGCGCAAAGCTGGTCAGCATGGCATTATATACACCTGCAACTGGACGTGCTGACGTGTTGGACCTCATCTCCCAAGTGTGGATGGAGATGTTGTGCTACACGAGCTACCGGTGCAGAGCAGATTCCCATGCCAGGCGGCTCAGAAATGGCGGAGAGATCACGACCATCGTTGCTATTCTGATGGAGTACATGAGATTGGATTTCTTCAAGGACAATGGACTCGAAGGATTCGAGCATCCGTAGACTGTGCCACTCGAAGATCTGAAACTTTATATGGCATGCAGACGATATGTCTAGCTTTTCCTTTTTCTTTTTTTTTAACTTCAGACTATATGTCTAGCTAATCGCAAAACCGCTTGTGTGTTTTCTTCAATAGGACATAGTCTGCATCCTCGTGTGGCACATCAGGACGAGAGCATCCTCGTGTGGCACATCGCCACTCATGTCTTCCTCAGTTGGTATGATGCGGAATACGACATCATTGATCGAGGTGCTCTTGCTACGGCGATCGAGGTGCTCGCCAACTATATGATGTTCCTGCTTGCTGCACGTCCCTATATGCTGCCTGACAATGCTAGTCGCCAGAGGTATGTCGAATTATGCAACAGGGTGGTCAATCATCTGGAGTACAGCTCAACAGAGGATCTGGTCAGGATAATACTGAAGCACGGGGAAGCACTCAACAATAATGGCCCTCTGCCTCCTGAGACTGCTGAGACATCAGTAAAGAATTCAACATTTGATAGAGCTTCTCGGCTTGGCGCAAAGCTGATCGGCATGGCATTAGATACACCTGCAACTGCAGGTGCTGACGTGTTGGACCTCATCTCCCAAGTGTGGATGGAGATGTTGTGCTACACGAGCTACCGGTGCAGAGCAGATTCCCATGCCAGGCGGCTCAGCAATGGCGGAGAGATCACGACCATCGTTGCTATTCTGATGGAGTACATGAGATTGGATTTCTTCAAGGACAATGGACTCGAAGGATTCGAGCATCCGTAGACTGTGCCACTCGAAGATCTGAAACTTTATATGGCATGCAGACGATATGTCTAGCTTTTCCTTTTTCTTTTTTTTAACTTCAGACTATATGTCTAGCTAATCGCAACAACGCTTGTGTGTTTTCTTCAATAGGACATAGTCTGCATCCTCGTGTGGCACATCAGGACGAGAGCATCCTCGTGTGGCACATCGCCACTCATGTCTTCCTCAGTTGGTATGATGCAGAATACGACATCATTGATCGAGGTGCTCTTGCTACGGCGATCGAGGTGCTCGCCAACTATATGATGTTCCTGCTTGCTGCACGTCCCTATATGCTGCCTGACAATGCTAGTCGCCAGAGGTATGTCGAATTATGCAACAGGGTGGTCAATCATCTGGAGTACAGCTCAACAGAGGATCTGGTCAGGATAATACTGAAGCACGGGGAAGCACTCAACAATAATGGCCCTCTGCCTCCTGAGACTGCTGAGACATCAGTAAAGAATTCAACATTTGATAGAGCTTCTCGGCTTGGCGCAAAGCTGATCGGCATGGCATTAGATACACCTGCAACTGCAGGTGCTGACGTGTTGGACCTCATCTCCCAAGTGTGGATGGAGATGTTGTGCTACACGAGGTACCGGTGCAGAGCAGATTCCCATGCCAGGCGGCTCAGCAATGGCGGAGAGATCACGACCATCGTTGCTATTCTGATGGAGTACATGAGATTGGATTTCTTCAAGGACAATGGACTCGAAGGATTTGAGCATCCGTAGACTGTGCCACTCGAAGATCTGAAACTTTATATGGCATGCAGACGATATGTCTAGCTTTTCCTTTTTCTTTTTTTTAACTTCAGACGATATGTCTAGCTAATCGCAACAACGCTTGTGTGTTTTCTTCAATAGGACATAGTCTGCATCCTCGTGTGGCACATCAGGACGAGAGCATCCTCGTGTGGCACATCGCCACTCATGTCTTCCTCAGTTGGTATGATGCAGAATACGACATCATTGATCGAGGTGCTCTTGCTACGGCGATCGAGGTGCTCGCCAACTATATGATGTTCCTGCTTGCTGCACGTCCCTATATGCTGCCTGACAATGCTAGTCGCCAGAGGTATGTCGAATTATGCAACAGGGTGGTCAATCATCTGGAGTACAGCTCAACAGAGGATCTGGTCAGGATAATACTGAAGCACGGGGAAGCACTCAACAATAATGGCCATCTGCCTCCTGAGACTGCTGAGACATCAGTAAAGAATTCAACATTTGATAGAGCTTCTCGGCTTGGCGCAAAGCTGGTCAGCATGGCATTAGATACACCTGCAACTGCAGGTGCTGACTTGTTGGACCTCATCTCCCAAGTGTGGATGGAGATGTTGTGCTACACGAGCTACCGGTGCAGAGCAGATTCCCATGCCAGGCGGCTCAGCAATGGCGGAGAGATCACGACCATCGTTGCTATTCTGATGGAGTACATGAGATTGGATTTCTTCAAGGACAATGGACTCGAAGGATTCGAGCATCCGTAGACTGTGCCACTCGAAGATCTGAAACTTTATATGGCATGCAGACGATATGTCTAGCTTTTCCTTTTTCTTTTTTTTAACTTCAGACGATATGTCTAGCTAATCGCAACAACGCTTGTGTGTTTTCTTCAATAGGACATAGTCTGCATCCTCGTGTGGCACATCAGGACGAGAGCATCCTCGTGTGGCACATCGCCACTCATGTCTTCCTCAGTTGGTATGATGCAGAATACGACATCATTGATCGAGGTGCTCTTGCTACGGCGATCGAGGTGCTCGCCAACTATATGATGTTCCTGCTTGCTGCACGTCCCTATATGCTGCCTGACAAGGCTAGTCGCCAGAGGTATGTCGAATTATGCAACAGGGTGGTCAATCATCTGGAGTACAGCTCAACAGAGGATCTGGTCAGGATAATACTGAAGCACGGGGAAGCACTCAACAATAATGGCCATCTGCCTCCTGAGACTGCTGAGACATCAGTAAAGAATTCAACATTTGATAGAGCTTCTCGGCTTGGCGCAAAGCTGGTCAGCATGGCATTAGATACACCTGCAACTGCAGGTGCTGACGTGTTGGACCTCATCTCCCAAGTGTGGATGGAGATGTTGTGCTACACGAGCTACCGGTGCAGAGCAGATTCCCATGCCAGGCGGCTCAGCAATGGCGGAGAGATCACGACCATCGTTGCTATTCTGATGGAGTACATGAGATTGGATTTCTTCAAGGACAATGGACTCGAAGGATTCGAGCATCCGTAGACTGTGCCACTCGAAGATCTGAAACTTTATATGGCATGCAGACGATATGTCTAGCTTTTCCTTTTTCTTTTTTTTTTAACTTCAGACGATATGTCTAGCTAATCGCAACAACGCTTGTGTGTTTTCTTCAATAGGACATAGTCTGCATCCTCGTGTGGCACATCAGGACGAGAGCATCCTCGTGTGGCACATCGCCACTCATGTCTTCCTCAGTTGGTATGATGCAGAATACGACATCATTGATCGAGGTGCTCTTGCTACGGCGATCGAGGTGCTCGCCAACTATATGATGTTCCTGCTTGCTGCACGTCCCTATATGCTGCCTGACAATGCTAGTCGCCAGAGGTATGTCGAATTATGCAACAGGGTGGTCAATCATCTGGAGTACAGCTCAACAGAGGATCTGGTCAGGATAATACTGAAGCACGGGGAAGCACTCAACAATAATGGCCCTCTGCCTCCTGAGACTGCTGAGACATCAGTAAAGAATTCAACATTTGATAGAGCTTCTCGGCTTGGCGCAAAGCTGATCGGCATGGCATTAGATACACCTGCAACTGCAGGTGCTGACGTGTTGGACCTCATCTCCCAAGTGTGGATGGAGATGTTGTGCTACACGAGCTACCGGTGCAGAGCAGATTCCCATGCCAGGCGGCTCAGCAATGGCGGAGAGATCACGACCATCGTTGCTATTCTGATGGAGTACATGAGATTGGATTTCTTCAAGGACAATGGACTCGAAGGATTCGAGCATCCGTAGACTGTGCCACTCGAAGATCTGAAACTTTATATGGCATGCAGACGATATGTCTAGCTTTTCCTTTTTCTTTTTTTTAACTTTAGACGATATGTCTAGCTAATCGCAACAACGCTTGTGTGTTTTCTTCAATAGGACATAGTCTGCATCCTCGTGTGGCACATCAGGACGAGAGCATCCTCGTGTGGCACATCGCCACTCATGTCTTCCTCAGTTGGTATGATGCAGAATACGACATCATTGATCGAGGTGCTCTTGCTACGGCGATCGAGGTGCTCGCCAACTATATGATGTTCCTGCTTGCTGCACGTCCCTATATGCTGCCTGACAATGCTAGTCGCCAGAGGTATGTCGAATTATGCAACAGGGTGGTCAATCATCTGGAGTACAGCTCAACAGAGGATCTGGTCAGGATAATACTGAAGCACGGGGAAGCACTCAACAATAATGGCCATCTGCCTCCTGAGACTGCTGAGACATCAGTAAAGAATTCAACATTTGATAGAGCTTCTCGGCTTGGCGCAAAGCTGGTCAGCATGGCATTAGATACACCTGCAACTGCAGGTGCTGACGTGTTGGACCTCATCTCCCAAGTGTGGATGGAGATGTTGTGCTACACGAGCTACCGGTGCAGAGCAGATTCCCATGCCAGGCGGCTCAGCAATGGCGGAGAGATCACGACCATCGTTGCTATTCTGATGGAGTACATGAGATTGGATTTCTTCAAGGACAATGGACTCGAAGGATTCGAGCATCCGTAGACTGTGCCACTCGAAGATCTGAAACTTTATATGGCATGCAGACGATATGTCTAGCTTTTCCTTTTTCTTTTTTTTTTAACTTCAGACGATATGTCTAGCTAATCGCAACAACGCTTGTGTGTTTTCTTCAATAGGACATAGTCTGCATCCTCGTGTGGCACATCAGGACGAGAGCATCCTCGTGTGGCACATCGCCACTCATGTCTTCCTCAGTTGGTATGATGCAGAATACGACATCATTGATCGAGGTGCTCTTGCTACGGCGATCGAGGTGCTCGCCAACTATATGATGTTCCTGCTTGCTGCACGTCCCTATATGCTGCCTGACAATGCTAGTCGCCAGAGGTATGTCGAATTATGCAACAGGGTGGTCAATCATCTGGAGTACAGCTCAACAGAGGATCTGGTCAGGATAATACTGAAGCACGGGGAAGCACTCAACAATAATGGCCCTCTGCCTCCTGAGACTGCTGAGACATCAGTAAAGAATTCAACATTTGATAGAGCTTCTCGGCTTGGCGCAAAGCTGGTCAGCATGGCATTATATACACCTGCAACTGCAGGTGCTGACGTGTTGGACCTCATCTCCCAAGTGTGGATGGAGATGTTGTGCTACACGAGCTACCGGTGCAGAGCAGATTCCCATGCCAGGCGGCTCAGCAATGGCGGAGAGATCACGACCATCGTTGCTATTCTGATGGAGTACATGAGATTGGATTTCTTCAAGGACAATGGACTCGAAGGATTCGAGCATCCGTAGACTGTGCCACTCGAAGATCTGAAACTTTATATGGCATGCAGACGATATGTCTAGCTTTTCCTTTTTCTTTTTTTTAACTTCAGACGATATGTCTAGCTAATCGCAACAACGCTTGTGTGTTTTCTTCAATAGGACATAGTCTGCATCCTCGTGTGGCACATCAGGACGAGAGCATCCTCGTGTGGCACATCGCCACTCATGTCTTCCTCAGTTGGTATGATGCAGAATACGACATCATTGATCGAGGTGCTCTTGCTACGGCGATCGAGGTGCTCGCCAACTATATGATGTTCCTGCTTGCTGCACGTCCCTATATGCTGCCTGACAAGGCTAGTCGCCAGAGGTATGTCGAATTATGCAACAGGGTGGTCAATCATCTGGAGTACAGCTCAACAGAGGATCTGGTCAGGATAATACTGAAGCACGGGGAAGCACTCAACAATAATGGCCATCTGCCTCCTGAGACTGCTGAGACATCAGTAAAGAATTCAACATTTGATAGAGCTTCTCGGCTTGGCGCAAAGCTGGTCAGCATGGCATTAGATACACCTGCAACTGCAGGTGCTGACGTGTTGGACCTCATCTCCCAAGTGTGGATGGAGATGTTGTGCTACACGAGCTACCGGTGCAGAGCAGATTCCCATGCCAGGCGGCTCAGCAATGGCGGAGAGATCACGACCATCGTTGCTATTCTGATGGAGTACATGAGATTGGATTTCTTCAAGGACAATGGACTCGAAGGATTCGAGCATCCGTAGACTGTGCCACTCGAAGATCTGAAACTTTATATGGCATGCAGACGATATGTCTAGCTTTTCCTTTTTCTTTTTTTTAACTTCAGACGATATGTCTAGCTAATCGCAACAACGCTTGTGTGTTTTCTTCAATAGGACATAGTCTGCATCCTCGTGTGGCACATCAGGACGAGAGCATCCTCGTGTGGCACATCGCCACTCATGTCTTCCTCAGTTGGTATGATGCAGAATACGACATCATTGATCGAGGTGCTCTTGCTACGGCGATCGAGGTGCTCGCCAACTATATGATGTTCCTGCTTGCTGCACGTCCCTATATGCTGCCTGACAATGCTAGTCGCCAGAGGTATGTCGAATTATGCAACAGGGTGGTCAATCATCTAGAGTACAGCTCAACAGAGGATCTGGTCAGGATAATACTGAAGCACGGGGAAGCACTCAACAATAATGGCCATCTGCCTCCTGAGACTGCTGAGACATCAGTAAAGAATTCAACATTTGATAGAGCTTCTCGGCTTGGCGCAAAGCTGGTCAGCATGGCATTAGATACACCTGCAACTGCAGGTGCTGACGTGTTGGACCTCATCTCCCAAGTGTGGATGGAGATGTTGTGCTACACGAGCTACCGGTGCAGAGCAGATTCCCATGCCAGGCGGCTCAGCAATGGCGGAGAGATCACGACCATCGTTGCTATTCTGATGGAGTACATGAGATTGGATTTCTTCAAGGACAATGGACTCGAAGGATTCGAGCATCCGTAGACTGTGCCACTCGAAGATCTGAAACTTTATATGGCATGCAGACGATATGTCTAGCTTTTCCTTTTTCTTTTTTTTAACTTCAGACGATATGTCTAGCTAATCGCAACAACGCTTGTGTGTTTTCTTCAATAGGACATAGTCTGCATCCTCGTGTGGCACATCAGGACGAGAGCATCCTCGTGTGGCACATCGCCACTCATGTCTTCCTCAGTTGGTATGATGCAGAATACGACATCATTGATCGAGGTGCTCTTGCTACGGCGATCGAGGTGCTCGCCAACTATATGATGTTCCTGCTTGCTGCACGTCCCTATATGCTGCCTGACAAGGCTAGTCGCCAGAGGTATGTCGAATTATGCAACAGGGTGGTCAATCATCTGGAGTACAGCTCAACAGAGGATCTGGTCAGGATAATACTGAAGCACGGGGAAGCACTCAACAATAATGGCCATCTGCCTCCTGAGACTGCTGAGACATCAGTAAAGAATTCAACATTTGATAGAGCTTCTCGGCTTGGCGCAAAGCTGGTCAGCATGGCATTAGATACACCTGCAACTGCAGGTGCTGACGTGTTGGACCTCATCTCCCAAGTGTGGATGGAGATGTTGTGCTACACGAGCTACCGGTGCAGAGCAGATTCCCCTGCCAGGCGGCTCAGCAATGGCAGAGAGATCACGACCATCGTTGCTATTCTGATGGAGTACATGAGATTGGATTTCTTCAAGGACAATGGACTCGAAGGATTCGAGCATCCGTAGACTGTGCCACTCGAAGATCTGAAACTTTATATGGCATGCAGACGATATGTCTAGCTTTTCCTTTTTCTTTTTTTTTAACTTCAGACTATATGTCTAGCTAATCGCAACAACGCTTGTGTGTTTTCTTCAATAGGACATAGTCTGCATCCTCGTGTGGCACATCAGGACGAGAGCATCCTCGTGTGGCACATCGCCACTCATGTCTTCCTCAGTTGGTATGATGCAGAATACGACATCATTGATCGAGGTGCTCTTGCTACGGCGATCGAGGTGCTCGCCAACTATATGATGTTCCTGCTTGCTGCACGTCCCTATATGCTGCCTGACAATGCTAGTCGCCAGAGGTATGTCGAATTATGCAACAGGGTGGTCAATCATCTGGAGTACAGCTCAACAGAGGATCTGGTCAGGATAATACTGAAGCACGGGGAAGCACTCAACAATAATGGCCCTCTGCCTCCTGAGACTGCTGAGACATCAGTAAAGAATTCAACATTTGATAGAGCTTCTCGGCTTGGCGCAAAGCTGATCGGCATGGCATTAGATACACCTGCAACTGCAGGTGCTGACGTGTTGGACCTCATCTCCCAAGTGTGGATGGAGATGTTGTGCTACACGAGCTACCGGTGCAGAGCAGATTCCCATGACAGGCGGCTCAGCAATGGCGGAGAGATCACGACCATCGTTGCTATTCTGATGGAGTACATGAGATTGGATTTCTTCAAGGACAATGGTCTCGAAGGATTCGAGCATCCGTAGACTGTGCCACTCGAAGATCTGAAACTTTATATGGCATGCAGACGATATGTCTAGCTTTTCCTTTTTCTTTTTTTTAACTTCAGACGATATGTCTAGCTAATCGCAACAACGCTTGTGTGTTTTCTTCAATAGGACATAGTCTGCATCCTCGTGTGGCACATCAAGACGAGAGCATCCTCGTGTGGCACATCGCCACTCATGTCTTCCTCAGTTGGTATGATGCAGAATACGACATCATTGATCGAGGTGCTCTTGCTACGGCGATCGAGGTGCTCGCCAACTATATGATCTTCCTGCTTGCTGCACGTCCCTATATGCTGCCTGACAATGCTAGTCGCCAGAGGATTGGATTTCTTCAAGGACAATGGACTCGAAGGATTCGAGCATCCGTAGACTGTGCCACTCGAAGATCTGAAACTTTATATGGCATGCAGACGATATGTCTAGCTTTTCCTTTTTCTTTTTTTTTTAACTTCAGACGATATGTCTAGCTAATCGCAACAACGCTTGTGTGTTTTCTTCAATAGGACATAGTCTGCATCCTCGTGTGGCACATCAGGACGAGAGCATCCTCGTGTGGCACATCGCCACTCATGTCTTCCTCAGTTGGTATGATGCAGAATACGACATCATTGATCGAGGTGCTCTTGCTACGGCGATCGAGGTGCTCGCCAACTATATGATGTTCCTGCTTGCTGCACGTCCCTATATGCTGCCTGACAATGCTAGTCGCCAGAGGTATGTCGAATTATGCAACAGGGTGGTCAATCATCTGGAGTACAGCTCAACAGAGGATCTGGTCAGGATAATACTGAAGCACGGGGAAGCACTCAACAATAATGGCCCTCTGCCTCCTGAGACTGCTGAGACATCAGTAAAGAATTCAACATTTGATAGAGCTTCTCGGCTTGGCGCAAAGCTGATCGGCATGGCATTAGATACACCTGCAACTGCAGGTGCTGACGTGTTGGACCTCATCTCCCAAGTGTGGATGGAGATGTTGTGCTACACGAGCTACCGGTGCAGAGCAGATTCCCATGACAGGCGGCTCAGCAATGGCGGAGAGATCACGACCATCGTTGCTATTCTGATGGAGTACATGAGATTGGATTTCTTCAAGGACAATGGTCTCGAAGGATTCGAGCATCCGTAGACTGTGCCACTCGAAGATCTGAAACTTTATATGGCATGCAGACGATATGTCTAGCTTTTCCTTTTTCTTTTTTTTAACTTCAGACGATATGTCTAGCTAATCGCAACAACGCTTGTGTGTTTTCTTCAATAGGACATAGTCTGCATCCTCGTGTGGCACATCAGGACGAGAGCATCCTCGTGTGGCACATCGCCACTCATGTCTTCCTCAGTTGGTATGATGCAGAATACGACATCATTGATCGAGGTGCTCTTGCTACGGCGATCGAGGTGCTCGCCAACTATATGATCTTCCTGCTTGCTGCACGTCCCTATATGCTGCCTGACAATGCTAGTCGCCAGAGGTATGTCGAATTATGCAACAGGGTGGTCAATCATCTGGAGTACAGTCAACAGAGGATCTGGTCAGGATAATACTGAAGCACGGGGAAGCACTCAACAATAATGGCCATCTGCCTCCTGAGACTGCTGAGACATCAGTAAAGAATTCAACATTTGATAGAGCTTCTCGGCTTGGCGCAAAGCTGATCAGCATGGCATTAGATACACCTGCAACTGCAGGTGCTGACGTGTTGGACCTCATCTCCCAAGTGTGGATGGAGATGTTGTGCTCCACGAGCTACCGGTGCAGAGTAGATTCCCAAGCCAGGCGGCTCAGCAATGGCGGAGAGATCACGACCATCGTTGCTATTCTGATGGAGTACATGAGATTGGATTTCTTCAAGGACAATGGACTCGAAGGATTCGAGCATCCGTAGACTGTGCCACTCGAAGATCTGAACTTTATATGGCATGCAGACGATATGTCTAGCTTTTCCTTTTTCTTTTTTTTAACTTCAGACGATATGTCTAGCTAATCGCAACAACGCTTGTGTGTTTTCTTCAATAGGACATAGTCTGCATCCTCGTGTGGCACATCAGGACGAGAGCATCCTCGTGTGGCACATCGCCACTCATGTCTTCCTCAGTTGGTATGATGCAGAATACGACATCATTGATCGAGGTGCTCTTGCTACGGCGATCGAGGTGCTCGCCAACTATATGATGTTCCTGCTTGCTGCACGTCCCTATATGCTGCCTGACAATGCTAGTCGCCAGAGGTATGTCGAATTATGCAACAGGGTGGTCAATCATCTGGAGTACAGCTCAACAGAGGATCTGGTCAGGATAATACTGAAGCACGGGGAAGCACTCAACAATAATGGCCCTCTGCCTCCTGAGACTGCTGAGACATCAGTAAAGAATTCAACATTTGATAGAGCTTCTCGGCTTGGCGCAAAGCTGGTCAGCATGGCATTATATACACCTGCAACTGCAGGTGCTGACGTGTTGGACCTCATCTCCCAAGTGTGGATGGAGATGTTGTGCTACACGAGCTACCGGTGCAGAGCAGATTCCCATGCCAGGCGGCTCAGCAATGGCGGAGAGATCACGACCATCGTTGCTATTCTGATGGAGTACATGAGATTGGATTTCTTCAAGGACAATGGACTCGAAGGATTCGAGCATCCGTAGACTGTGCCACTCGAAGATCTGAAACTTTATATGGCATGCAGACGATATGTCTAGCTTTTCCTTTTTCTTTTTTTTAACTTCAGACGATATGTCTAGCTAATCGCAACAACGCTTGTGTGTTTTCTTCAATAGGACATAGTCTGCATCCTCGTGTGGCACATCAGGACGAGAGCATCCTCGTGTGGCACATCGCCACTCATGTCTTCCTCAGTTGGTATGATGCAGAATACGACATCATTGATCGAGGTGCTCTTGCTACGGCGATCGAGGTGCTCGCCAACTATATGATGTTCCTGCTTGCTGCACGTCCCTATATGCTGCCTGACAAGGCTAGTCGCCAGAGGTATGTCGAATTATGCAACAGGGTGGTCAATCATCTGGAGTACAGCTCAACAGAGGATCTGGTCAGGATAATACTGAAGCACGGGGAAGCACTCAACAATAATGGCCATCTGCCTCCTGAGACTGCTGAGACATCAGTAAAGAATTCAACATTTGATAGAGCTTCTCGGCTTGGCGCAAAGCTGGTCAGCATGGCATTAGATACACCTGCAACTGCAGGTGCTGACGTGTTGGACCTCATCTCCCAAGTGTGGATGGAGATGTTGTGCTACACGAGCTACCGGTGCAGAGCAGATTCCCATGCCAGGCGGCTCAGCAATGGCGGAGAGATCACGACCATCGTTGCTATTCTGATGGAGTACATGAGATTGGATTTCTTCAAGGACAATGGACTCGAAGGATTCGAGCATCCGTAGACTGTGCCACTCGAAGATCTGAAACTTTATATGGCATGCAGACGATATGTCTAGCTTTTCCTTTTTCTTTTTTTTAACTTCAGACGATATGTCTAGCTAATCGCAACAACGCTTGTGTGTTTTCTTCAATAGTGTTTTATTTTGTAAAATCACATCAGACATCGATCTTTTTGCACTATTAATTTGTTTATTCTCAAAGTTATCACCAAAGAACTATAATGTTTTTTCCTTTCAAAGAATGCAATCTCCCCCAACACCCCCCCCCCCCCCCCCCCCCCCCCCCCCCCCACCCCCCCCCCCCCCCCCCCCGCGCCGCGCGCGGTATCGATCATTGGCTTCCAATGGGATCACTCACCCAGATATTTTGTTTTTTTTTTTATTCGAGTGAAGAACAGAGAGGTCGACAAACAGGAGACCGTCGCTGCTGGCGGACGACGCGGGTATTCAGCGGTGGTGTTCATCCCGATTCCTGCGTTTGATCCGGCCAGGCAGGAGCGGCGATGTGATAGGGTCCGTGGCAGCGAGGAGGCGATGCCGGCGGATCTGGTCCGTCGGGTAGCAGCGCGTTATGTGGTGAACTGGTGTCTGTTGTAGACCTCTACTATGCTGGTTATGTCTGAATTTCTACCGAAAATCCCCTGTCTTCTGCTCAAAATCCTCAGTTTCTGGGACAAATATGCACATGTACTAATTGCCGTTAATTGGCTTAGCGGCAGCTATCTCCCATTATAGCAGCTGTGGCATTTGGGAGGGCCAGCCGCTAAATTGTTTCTCCCACGATCGAAAACTTTGGGCTATGTACGGTAGCGGCTTCGACGACAGTGCGGATTTTGGCTCCTTTGAAGCGGGTTATGGTGATCCGGCGCCTCGGTTTCGTCGGAACTTCAGGCAGCCAAGACCTCGCTACCCAGGTAACGGCCGTGGGAGACGCAACCGGGATCCACCTCCTCGACGTGATCCTCCTCCAAGGCAGGGGGCTGAGGGGGATGCGCAAGGTACGCAGCCGGTTGATCCTATCCCACCGGTTCTGCTTCCGCGAATTTCAAACACTCCGGTCGCCGTTGTGATTCCAACTGCAGTTCCAGCTGGTCCTGTGTTGGGAACTCCTGATGTGCACATTGATGGTGGACAGGTTCCACACGAACCTCCAAAAATCTCGAGAAAGAAGGAGAAGGCTGCTTGCTATACCTGTGATATTAGTGGACGTGTTCAAGCCTATTGCACTGTTGTGTTGTGTGATTATTGTAGGAATCCTGAGCACCCTTCAAAGGATTGCCCTCTCCTCTCCATGCCGAAGCCGGTTATCACCACATATGGGGTGTGCAGTCATCAGTTCATGCTTTTCGAGTCAAATACATCATCTAATATTCGATCTCGCTTTGTCAATGTGAAAGCGGGTTTGGTACGTGTCATAGATGGCACTTTGTCTGCTGCCCAAGTGGTTGCACAATTACAACGCCTGGTTCCAGAAGATTTTCGTTGGGAAGCTAGAGATTCGGGTGATGGCACCTTCCCGGTGGATTTCCCTAACAAGTCTGAGTTGCAAAGGTTAATTGTGTTTGGGGATTTCAAGGTACTAGATAGTCCTTGCTCTCTTTAGTTTGCCGAATGGGTGAATTGTGAAGTGGTTGCAAACAATTTACATGATGTTTGGGTCAGATTCCAAGGGGTGTTTTTATGGGACTGACTAACAGGCAGTCGCCTGAATTTGTAATTTGGGTCAGTCACCTTTTTTTTTTGCATGCAGCAGAGTGGTGCGCGGCACTCGCGTGCGTGCGTGAGCTAGCTAGCTCCGGCTGGATGCGCGCATGAGCTAGCTAGCTCCTGCTGGCCGTGGTGCGCCGTGGATGCAGCAGAGTGTGGTGTGCCATGTGCATGCATCGATGGGTTTGCTCCGACCGGCCGCAGCGCCGGTCTCGCCGGTGATGGAGCAGCGGGGCAGAGTCGCAGTGCTTGGATAGCTTGTACGTGGTGCATGTGTGTGTCTCTCTAGACCAATGTTTCTTCACATCAGTGGAACTAGCACACGACAATTTGAACAAAGGAAAAAACAAACATAACCAAATTTCTTGGCAAGGAAAAACGAATCATACGAGCGGATTATCCCTAAATTTAAAAAACACAAATTTAAATAGGAAAATAATATTATGCAAACTATGTGTAACAAAATAGAACATAAAAATTATGCTTTCACTATCCTTCTCATTCGCTCCATACCAGCGAATCCAGGACGAAATTGGAGGGTGGGCTCAAAGTTAACGGCAAAAAAAACCGAAATGTTCGTTCGAAAAAACAACAACATCATCTCGTAATTCTTTTGTCCAAATAAGCTGAGATTTTCCTAGATTACTACTGCAAACATGTAGTATTTACTGGAATTTTTCTGGAATTTACGAAAAATATTTAATTTTAAACCAAATTTTGAATCTGCTTAGCTAAATAGCCATTGTTTTTGCGTGTGGGCTGTTGCCTGTTGTTGGGCTGATGGGCTGAGCAGAGAAGAAGAGTAGTAGTAAAAAAAAGTCATTTTTTGGAGGGTAGGCTAGAGCCCTATGAAGCCCACCTACTGGACTCACCAGTGCTCCATACTAATATACTAAAACAAAAATTGAAAAAAAAGAAGTTTTTCAGGAAAAATGAATTAGTGGCATTGGTATTACCCTAAAAGAAGAAAGAAAATGAAAAAAAATAATGACAAAATTTCCACATAATTTTTGTTTTTTTATAATATGCAAGAATAAACATATAATAGTGGAATTTTTGTAAAAATAAATTCTAAGAAGGAATGAATTAGTGGCATTAGTATTACCCTTAAAGAAGACAAACATAACATAAACACCTAAAAACAAAATCTAAATAATGAAGTTAAATTAGTGGCATTGGTCGTACCCTTAAAAGAAATAAAATAAAATAAAAATTAAAAAAATTAAAGTCAAAATAATGAAGTTTCTAAAAAGAAAGAATTATTGGCATTGATATTACCCTTTATGAAGAAAGAAAATAAAATAATCTAAAACAACCAATGGCAAAATTTACACATAAATTATGATTTTTTAAATATGAAAAAATAAGCATATAACCATGGAATTTCACAAAAAAGAAGTTTTTGAAAGAAAGAATGAATTAATGAACATAAATTGCAATTTTTGTAATATGCAAAGAATAAACATATAATAGTGCAATTTTCACACTCTAGTACAATCTGCATACAATTTGTATAATACTTTCATGTATACTTACACACACAACTGAAATGTTAATAATAAAGAAGTTTCCACATATAAAAAACAAAAAAAAATCAAAATAATGAAGTTTTCTAAGGAAGAATGAATTAAGGCATTGATATTACCCTTTAAGAAGAACGAAAATGAAAAAAAAATCTAAACAAAACTATGATAAAATGCATACCAGTTTGCACAAAAATTGCAAATATTTATAATATGCAAGAATAAGTATATTAATAGGGGAATTTTCAAAAAAAAATTTAAGAAGAATGAATTAGTGGCATTGGTATTACCCTTAAATAAGAAAGAAAAATGGAATAAAACTAAATCAAAATCAAATAATTAAGTTTTATAAGGAAGAAGAATTAGTGGCATTGATATTACCCTTAAGAATAAAAAAATGAAATTAGAAACTGAAACTAAATTAAAATAATTTCTTTCTAAAGAAGAATGAATTAGTGGCATTGGTATTACCCTTTAAGAAAAAAAAATAAAAAATTAATACAAAAATGACAAAATTGCACACTATATACAAAAAATTGTGATTTTTTAAAATATGCTAGAACAGGGATATAATAGTGTAATTAGTGGCATTGGTATCACCCTTTAAAGAAGAAAGAAATTAAATAAAAAAATAAAACAAAATAATAAAATAATAATAATGAAGTTTCCTAAGAAAGAATGAATTGTGGCATTGGTATTACCTTTAAAGAATTGAAAAAAAATCTAGAACAAACAAAACAAACAATGAAAATTTTGCACACAATATACACAAAAATTGTGCTTTTTAAAATATGCAATAATAAACATATGATAGTGGAATTTTCACAAAAAATATGTTTCCTACGAAGGAATGAATAAGTGGCATTGGTATTACCCTTACAGAAGAAAGAAAAATAAAATAAAACAAAAACAAAATCTAAAAAATAAAATTTTACAAGGAAGAATGAATTAGTAGCATTGGTATTATTCTTTAAGAAGAAAGAAAATGAAAAAATAAATGTAAAACTTACACACAACTTTGCACTGAAATTGCAATTTTTTAATATGCAAAGATTAATCATATAATAGTGCAATTTTGGCACATGTTGTATAATATTTGTGTACATATATTTACACTCACCCAACATCCCAAAATTACCCACACACAAAAAACAACTAATAAAGAAAGATAAAAAATGAAAGCAAAAACAGAAAAAATAAAGGGAGAAAGGGGAATGCTGGGTCACACCTGGTAATGAGCTTCAGCCCGTTAAGGAATCGACCGGCCCAATTGTGGGGTCAGTCGATTTAACACAACACAAACACCTCAGAGAACAAACCAGGAAAAAAAATAACAACACGAATCGTAAAGCAAGATCAACGGCACACAAAATCGACTGATACAAAATAAAATTTCAGGCGACTTTATCTATGTAGGACGTCGGTCATCTCATTGGTAAAACCAAAGTTCTTGATATGCCTTTCTCCGGCCTCCACAATGTCATGAGAGCTAGTGTTGTGGTGCTTGATGTGGATGCTATTCGAGATGTTACAGATTGGTTTTATGACGAGCACGATGGAAGGCTTTGAGCTGAAAATTGTGGTGGAAGGTTGCGTTCCGACAGACCGCACGATGAGAACCATGGAGATGATGATGCTAATAACAA
Source organism: Thinopyrum elongatum (assembly GCA_011799875.1). Classification (NCBI taxonomy): domain Eukaryota; kingdom Viridiplantae; phylum Streptophyta; class Magnoliopsida; order Poales; family Poaceae; genus Thinopyrum; species Thinopyrum elongatum. Next base: position 15,616,169 of record CM022298.1, on the reverse strand, counting down.
CAATAGGGGTAACAAGGAGAAGCCAAACAAGGATGGGCGTAATGACAGGGATGATCGCAATAAGCATGCAAAGGCGAGTGATTCTTCCTGGTTCGGTGTTCGCACATGATCCAAGGTGCCAGCATCGAAAAAGGACAACACCAATGATCATTCTGTGGCTGCTAGGTCTTGCTCTTCTACTAGGAGGAAGAGTTTGATTTCTCATGATCGTTGGTGGAGGCTTCGCCTATTTTCTATTATTTTGTCGAGAAAAGCCAGGAACGGCTGGTTAAAAACACCAGCTATCGTTATTTCATGAACTTTGACCGTTGACTTAAAAGAATCATGAATTTGAACAAAAAGTTCATGATTTGAAACATGTTCATGGATTTGAAAAAGTTCATGAATTTGAAGAAAAAGTTCATGGATTTGAAAAAAGTTCACGATATTTTTCCCATGAATTCAAAAAATTGCATATTTGAAAAAATTTCCGGATTTGCAAAATGTTTGCAAATTTGGAAAAGTTCACTACTTTGAAAAAAATTCAGGAATTCGAAAAAAGTTCAATTTTTTGGAAAAGTGTGTGAATTCAAAAAAGTTTGCGAATTTGAAAAAGTTAATGAATTTGAAAAAGCTTCTTGAATATGATTTTTTTTCATGAATTTCATAAATGTTTGAAATTTTGAAAAAAAAATGAATTTGAAAAAAAAGTGAAGTAAAAAATAAAAGAAAAAATGTAAAACAAAAAGGAAAAAAGTGAACAAAACCCATCCTGAAAACAAAAACAGAGAAACACCGCCCCACAAAACAAGGTGAACCTTGTAGGATGTTCCCAAAACCGGTTAGGGAGACTAAATGGGCCAACCTGTTTAAGAGAACTAGCGAAGCAGAGGGGTGTGCGCCTCATACGGATAGGGCTACAAGCGCCAAATAGGATTTGGCTCAACCGTGGGGTTGAAATGGTGTCGTTTGCGGTCGCCTAGACTCGTCGTGGCCTATTAGTTGTCTGTTTAGGGCATCTCCAACAGCGTCCCTCAAATTGCCCATAAATGTCCGGACCAAGGCGTCTGGACTTTTTCTTCATCCAACGCGGTGCCGCAAACGTCCGCGGACACGTCCACGCGTCCGTATTCCCACAAACCGGCCACAATCTGGGGGAGGTTTGCGGGAGTCCGGACCTTTGCCACGTAGGATTCCGACACACCAGGCCAACTCAAATCCCCTCCCGGACCACTTTTCTCCCACTTTGTCCCTCCCCCTTTCTCTGTAACCGCACCCTCCTAGTCCGGCGTCGCCATTGTACCACTCCGGCCGCTGCCCAGGCCTTGTCGGACATCCGCCGGCCCCCCATATGCCTGCCCGCCTTGGACTACGCCGCCGTCCACTTCGGATCCGTCTGCAGCCAGGTATTCTGCGCCCTCTGCTGACGTCGTCCATGCCGGACACCACGCCCGGCAAGTGTTCAGCCAAATGCCATTGAGCTTTTTTTTTACGTTCTCATTATTTCTTAGGAGCAAGCAGCATGGCGGGGTACTCGGTGATGGAGGATGAGTTGTCGTGTGATGCGTGGTTGGGTGGAAGCGCAGACTTTGTGGGCATGAAGCAAGGGGGCACACTGTTTTGGCTAAATGTGCATTCTTGGTTTCATGAGCAAAAGCACATCGCGCCTTACAACTTGCATGTGATCCATGATTTCAATGTGAAGTCGCTAGCCCATCGGTGGTACTCCATCTCAAACTCCGTCATGAAGTATTGCGGTGCGATTGCACAAGTGGAGAGAAGGTGGCCACTGGGCATATCAATCATGGAGATCGCAAGTTTTGCTTCTTATTGCTCTGCATGTTGGTCAGTTCATTGACTCACTCAATGTTACATCTTGATAATCATCATGTTTATAGCCCGGACGCGCTGCCGTGCTGTACCAAAGAACGGAGGGCAGACCATTCACGGTCACACATTGCTACCACACGTACGTGCTGAATTAACTAATCCTAGCCTGACTCAACCTTTCTAATCTAAGCACACGGCAACGCTGATCGCTATTTAGACTTAACCTATTTGCATTAGGACAAGATTATTGCCAACAATCTCCCCCTAATCTTGTCTTGTCATCTCTTTGTGCTTCCTCTGGTCCTGATTCATTGACGATTCATCCCTTGTGGACTCATAAGCTCGCTCCACGACAAGTCAAATTGATAGACTTGATTGTTCACAACAATAGATGGTGGAGAAAAGAGAAAAAAAAAACAAAGGGCACGACAAGGGCCTTTTGCTACAAAATATTTTGAGCGTGCGTGTTCGTCGTACATTGATGTAATCGATCCTCTGGGCGAATTCCAACAATTGAGTTGTCCCAAATGTGGTACCTTCCTGTTACCCTAGCCCTATATGTGGTGGTTGTGGGTAATTACCTCTCATGAGTCACATATTCACCACTAGCCACGTTGGCCGGCTGGCCATGGGTCAACATTAGTGCCGACTGGCTCAATGTTTTAAAATTTACGTGAATATTTTCAAAATACATGAACATGTCTTTTAACAAATGAACATTTTAGAAATAAGTTCTTTAAGAGAAAAAGCGAACAAGAAGACAAAAGGGAAAAGAATATGCTATTAGGCCTGGCCCATGTGGGGCGAGCGCTCTTTCCCGCTCCAACCAAACCCCCCCCCCCCCCTCCCCCGCCCCGCGCTCCATGTGGGTCTTGATTCATTGACGATCCATCCCTTGCTGACTCATTAGCTTGCTCCACGACAAGTCAAATTGATAGACTTGATTGTTCGCAACAATAGGTGGTGGAGAAAAGAGAAATATAAAAAACAAAGGGCACGACAAGGGCCCTTGGCTACAAGTTTTTTTGAGCGTGTGTGTTCGTCGTACTTTGATATAATCGATCTTGTGGGCGAATTCCAACAATTGAGTTGTCCCAAATGTGGGACCTACCTGTTACCCTAGCCCTATATGTGGTGGTTTTGGGTAATTACCTCGCATTTGCCACATGTTCACCACTAGCCACGTTGGCTGGCTGGCCATGGGTCAACATTAGTGCGGACTGGCTCAATTTTTAAAAATTTACTTGAATATTTGCAAAATACATGAACATGTCTTTTAACAAATAAACATTTTTGAAATAAGTTCTTTAAGAGAAAAAGCAAACAAAAAGACAAAATGGAAAAGAATATGCTATTAGGGCTGGCCCATGTGGGGCGAGCGCTCCTCCCCCTCCAACAAACCACCCCCCCACCCCTTTTTTTTGAAACAACGCATAAGACTTGGCATTTTCATTAATAAAGACAGAATATTTTAGACATATTCCCGCAAAGCGGGGGAACAACAATTTACTCTCGCGGCATTACATTACTCAAATGCTTCGCACCCGCAAATGGCCCAAAGTCGGGCCTCTTCTTTGATCTTAGCGACAATCACTGTAGTTGGAGTGGCAATGTTTCGGAATACCCTTGCGTTGCGCTCCTTCCAAATCTCCCACGAAACAAGCATCATCAAGGAGGCAAGGGCCCTCCTATGACCGCTTCAGTTGCTCACCGTATCAATCCACCAATTTTTCACCGAGGTAGCGTGCCTCCATTCCCTAGGCAAAATATCATGTATACCAGGCCAATTGATGATCTCCATCCAAACTCGGATGGTGTAGCAGCAATGGAAAAGGTGGACGGCGGATTCCTGGACTTGCTTGCAAAATGGACAAAGTCACAGTTTGGCCATCCTCGTCGATGTAATCTGTCTGTCGTTTCGTCCCCTTCTTCGTGATTAGGTAAGATTGCTAAACGATTTGGAGATTCATAGATTTGGGGCTTAAATTTTGCGGTCAGGCGGTGGGGCATTTGCCTCATGATTTTCTATAGCACACTATTTGTATTTTCTATCTGACTATCTCTATTCTTGCAAGCTCTCTACGAAACCGTCTAGTTTACAACCCTCAACTTTCAAAACCAGACAAATAACAACCTTGGGTTGGTTTTTGATAGTTTTGACTGGTTTTGACCGGTCAACATCCCAGTCAGCAATCCCAGTCAGCCTAGTCAGGTTAAACCATCTCTCCCAGCCAGTCACTTACATCTGGGATCCACAAAAAAAAACCTAGCCCACATAACACACACACTCACCTACTTTCCTACCCAGCCGCCGCCGCATAGTGCATACAGCGCCCGCACATGACACGCTTGTGCCGCCGCCACCATGCCTGGCCCCGCCACCAGCCGACCGCTGGAGAGCGCCGCCGCTCCAGCGAGTTCCTCCCCTCCTTCCTCCCTCCTCTCTTCCCTTGGCGAAGGCAGGGTTGAGCTTAGCTGTATCCATGGCCGCGGTAGCGCTGCAGTGGGGAGGCGACGTTGGTGAGCGGGGAGCTGGGTGGCGCGGAGGAGTGGGGCTTGCTGGAGCCGTGTGTGGCGGCAGGACGACGTATGGAGGTGGCAGCGCTCGTGCTCGCTGCCGGCGGCGCGCAGCAGGAAGGTGGCCATGGAGCACAGCGTCGGGCGAGGTGGTAGCGTAGGGCAGGGTGCCGACATGTGGGAGGAGCGGTGCAGGCGGTGTTGGGGTCGCCATCCGGCTGGTGGCGGCGGAGGTAGGCCAACCATGGTGGATGGGGCGGCGACGAAGGTGAGTGGGGAGCAGGTCGGGTCGTCGGGCGGGTGGAGAAGTAGGACGCGGAGGGCTCGGCCTCGCGCAGGAAAAGCGGGGGCGCGACGCAGGTGGCGGGGCTCGCCGGCCGGCAGTGCGATCTTGCCCCTGGATCCGGCGCGGCGCGAGGGTCGCGTGTGAGCGTCTCCCGCGGGGCGGCGGCATGCTACAGGGAGCTCGGGAACGTCGCGGGTGCTGTGTGTTATATATATTTTTTGATTTTTTAATGCTGACTAGGATTTTGACTGTTCAAAACCAGTCAAAACAGGTCAAAACCCAGCCCAGGGTTGTTGTTTGTCCGGTTTTGAAAGTTAAGGGTTGTAAACTAGGCGGTTTCGTAGTTCAGGGTTGTGTTTTAGACTTTGGTGATAATTTGAGGTTGTAATATGGACTTCATTATTAATGTGGATTTGTGGTTCCGAAGTTTGGGGCAATTTTATATGTCGTGTATCCGAACATCCGATTTTGATTTCCAGATTAGACACTTAGGCTAAAGCTCAGGGGCGGAGACAGCCCCAGGACTGGGGCCAGAGGAGCAAATCCTTTGTATACTGTAGCCATAGTGCTACAGTGTATGAAGGCGGCCCGGGGTGGCCCGCTGGGCTGGCTCCACCACTGCTCAAGCTTGCCCGGGCTTCACAAAAGTTCTGACTCTGCGACTACGAGCGGTAACACGCATACACTGATCAACATGTCAGTATGCCACAGCTACATCACGGGGAAATAGACGGTGGCATCCAAGCTGAAAATCTTTTCAAGATGGAGCTTGACTATGCTGCACCACTGGAACAAGTGGCCAGTGACTTGGACACAAATTCTGTAGCTATACCGTTGCTAGAAGGAATTGGTCGCATCCTACGAGTACGAGGAGGGGTGTCATGTGAATGTCTACCTTTTGCTTCACTGTTTGCGGAAACAAGATCAAATGGACAGGATCACTGGATACTATACCTTATGCTTCATTGACTACTTCAACAACCTAAACAGAGCAGAACAGACTATAAACATCAAGCTTCAGGTTATCTGACTTCGCCAGTCAGTCCATGGAGAAGCCCCTAGCATCACTTGCTATAGGTAATCTAGAAAGTGAAGATTAATATTCTAGCAATGAACAGGATCAGCATGAATCGGATGTTCTGCACAGGTTAGGAACAAATTTGGAATATGAAATTCACACCAAGCAATTCAGAACCCACAATAATCTGGTGAGAAAAAAAAAACACCTCTCCCGGAGAGAGAACAGGTTGACGATAGTGATTTCAGCCGGAACCTTCACCATGTATACAGAACACACAAAAGACACCGCAAATTATGCTACCTGCCAAGCATGTATCCCAGGTAACCTGCAGGGTGACCACAAAATGCATGGACAAGGAGATTTGGTGTACGTTCGTGGGTGTGCAGTGTGCGGCCGGCATGGCTACCAGATGAAGCTCATCGCGGCGTTGGCACGGGCGGCGTCGTGGTCGTCACCGGAGGGCGAGTGGACGTGGCGGCCCTCGTAGGTGGTGATTACCATGCGCGGGTCCTCCGCCAGCCGCTCCACCCGCTTCTTCACCCCGCACTTGTCCTGCGTGCACCGGTAGTAGCTCCTAACACAACACACAACATTAATTTCCATCCGCTTCATTAATTTTCTATTTGGCGCAACGTACGGCATTTCTTTTTATGTATAGCTAGACTTGTTCACTGCTAGCCAGGGTAGTACAAGTGGTCACTCATGGTACTATTCTGCAGGTTGTACCAAATTTTTTTCCGGTGAATATTCACACACGTACTAGGTGAAGTATGATGCTGGAACAATTTCTCAATCATGGCCTGACAACACATCAACATGGAAAGCAATAATAATAATATATAGAAATGATCAAATTCCAGGTACTGCCATCCATCATTCTTCGTCTCACCCCGAGAGAAAGGGGCATAGATTGAGAAAGATGTGGTAATAATTGCGGAGTACAAAAATAATAATATATGAAGAGGGATGATTGCCAAGATTTGCGAGTTGATTGGAAAAGCCATGGTGTTGCGGTGGTGTGTGAGCCAGAGATCTACCAGAGGGTTGGGTTGGGTCACTGAGTGGCATCATTTCCTGCACGGGTTTGACTGGATGCTTGTCCGGTGCTAGCTATGACCATCTCTAGTGTTACGCTGACTGGAAGACCAAAAAGCTGCTATGTGCGGTTCAAGCAAATGTGCTCCAGTGTGTGGTACACATAATGTTATCTAGGATCCAACATTTCATATTTTAATTTTTCTACCTCCAGCTTTTCCCTTGGCAATCTCTCCAACTCTCTCTTTCTTGCCTGACATGTGGAACCGACATGATAGTCCAATAAGTTGGTTCGTCTCAAAGGAATCTTAGTTGAATTCGCCCTCCCCAATGTATTGAACCAATTCAAGGGCATATGAGAGAAGGCTTCGAACTGCTTTTCCTGCACACTAGAGATGGTCTAACTTTGCAGACACTTGCTAATTAACTTGTGTTGATAGGAGGTGTAGAGAGCAAGGGGACCAGACATAAGAAAGTCATCTTAGGACCAGCTAGCTTTGCAGACACTTGTTCCATAGCTTTTGTGATTCAATAACTGGAACTTTAGGAATAGTTAACTACTGTAGGAGTGTACAAAGGTTTGTGAGAATTGGCTCTGATTTCCTGATAGCAGAAATGCACGAGTGAGTTTTTAGTTTCTGCATGTGATAACTCTCTTAGCTTTTCAAGTATTATTCTTAATATTATATTTTCAATAATATTCACTAAACTATCGACAATTCAAACCGTACCAAAATAATTAATTCAATACATGTTGAATAGCATCAAAGCAGTGTGGATTTTCTACCCTAGCGGAGATTCGCCGTTAACTGGTATATAGAGATTCATGCAACATCCGCGCGTGGTTACAATCTGCATGCTAAGTAAAATTGTTTAATGGTCATTAGCATTATGTGTGGACAAAACATTGTACAGGTCGTCAATCAATCTGACTCAACTGTCACACCACCTTGACCGTGATTGGACACTATTGTTTATTTCGGGGACTAGATTCCATGGTATGGTACGTTGGACAATCAGCGGGTGCTAAGATGTGACATTGACTTGGATTCCATGGAATCCCACGTTACACAAATATGCACTCATACAATGTCTACACATGCATGCATATGTTGGAAATAGGGAATGGAAATCCAAGGTATGTGTTCACAATTCTTGTGGGACTGTTGGTGGACATTTATTGTGCCAGAAACAATAATCCAAGCCATGCATACTTAATTGTCTGGCATGAATAGCAATCTTTGTATGGTTGTGTAACTTTATTAGCAGATGCTAGTCGGACCTTGAGTTATGAAACAACCAACAAGTTGAGAGGGATACATATCTTGAGGCAACCCATCCAATGGTAACAAGCCTGGGGGCAGCTATCCTCCTGTGCATTAGTCTATTTCCCTATTTTCAAATTCTTCTCCAGTGGACAATTTATACCAACTCAATTGGATCGTAAATGTAGCGCTCATAGAATACACTTGAATTAATACGATAAGATAATATGAACCTTATTTATATTAAGACCATAAGATTTATAAAATACTCATTATTTTTTTGATAAATGGCGCTTTTAATAACTCAAAATGTAGCATCAAGCGGAAATACTCATTATATAAATGACCGCTAAAGTGGGCGCATTATAATTATTCTACGCTCCGGCCACCATGTTCTAACCAGGCAAGTCAATCGAACCAACCCCGCACACACGTTATGGTTCTAGCCAGCAGAACCAACCCACCAGATGCAAACCTCCCCTTGAAGTTGATAGTAAAAATTAAGCAATACTGTGTAGTAAGGCAATTACTTTATAGTGACAATCAGGCAATACGTAGTAAAAAACTTTTTTGTAGTAAAAGACAAGCACAGCTAATAAAATTTTCCTTGTAGTTCATACACACTTCTATGATAGGACATACCAATTACTAGGTCTTCTTCCTAATCACAGATGATATTACAAAGAGTACGTAGTAGTAATACTAGCATGCAGCCGCTAACCATTTTAATTCTGTTATAATGTTTACTAGGAATTTACTAGCTGATTCAGGCGGGGCGGGGGATCGGTGCATGCAGCTAGTGACCATTTTAATTCTGTTACTATATTTCAAAGGATGATAGAGCATTCAAAACATTTTGTATTTAAGCATCTCAAATCAAGCTTTCACTAATGATGATAGAGTATTTAAAACTAATTAGCTTCAATAAAATGATCCCGATATGCTCCAAATAATCAAGTCAAAATAGTGGTGGTTAATTAGTTATCGCCTTAATTAGGATGCACATAGTAATCTTCAGGTAAAGCATGCATGCGTAGCTTCAAATTAAGCCGAAGTTCATTGTTGGTAAGATGAACAAGTGGAAGATTAGCATGCAACAATATAAGAATTAATGCCTATTACAACAACACAATGATACATGAAGAAAGGCTAGCTAGTTCATAACTTCATACTATGCATTGGACTAGTAGCAAGAGAAAGAAAAGCGGAGGTCATAGTTTTTTCCCTACATATTTTTAGCATTCACTGCGTGGTAGTGTCCTTTGATCTAACACTGATATCTGAAATAGCCATACATAAATTCTTCTAAAAACAGTTTTAAAAGGTGCTTTATTGACACTGTTTGTAAATTATGTTCGTTTTAAAGTTTTCTGGCAAAAAAAATGAATATTCGTTTTAAAGTTTAGAAGCAACCAAGATCTGTACGTCCAAAAAATTAGTTCACATATATAACGTGCGGCCACTAAACCTATTTATGATTGACATATTACATTCTGAACAAATTACACTGGAATCTAGAGTTTTGCAAGCGGAATTAACAAAAACAGTAATCCCTGTATGTTCAGGGAATTGGAAACTAAATCCATACTATATACTTCTATACCGCAGTAAGCAACTAAGCATACACATTTTCAATTCTAATTAACTGATAACCCTAGTTTTTTAGAAAAGGTAACCCCAGCTAAGTGAGTTGTGAGTGACTTGTGATGAGTTCATCACCAAATTGGACATCAGTGTTCCCTTCACAAGCAACAACCTCAATTCTTCGTGGTGTAGCGTATATATGCATGAATCATGAGGATTGTAGCTAGATGTACTGTACGTACCGTGGGTGCTGTGTGTTCTTGACGATCTTCTGGCCGTACTTGCGCCACTTGTAGCCGTCGTCGAGCACGTCGACGTCGCTCATCGTCTTGAAGCAGAACCTCGGCTCCCGCACCATCCGCCGTGCCTTCCCACCTCCTCCTCCCCCCGCTACCTTCTTCATCCTCACCGTGCCGACCCCCATCCCCACCGCCGCCGGCGACCCATGCAACTGTCCGCCGCCTCCGCTTCCCCCCGCCGCTGCGCTGTTAACCCCCATGGCCACCACTGCACCCTTCCCCCTCTGCCTTTCTAGATCACCTTCCTCGCAAGACCTAATAAAAGAAGGAGGATATATCTGTCAAACATGTAGAGAGAGACAGCAACAGAGAGGGATCAGGTTATTACCATGGATGTGGAGGGGATGACCTCGGAGGATGGAGGACGGCCTGTGCATGGAGGTGCTGAAGGGTGGGAGCAACCAGGATAGTGGAGGAGGTAGAGGTGGTGGTTGGGTGGTCGAGGACGAGGGGGTTATAATCTAGGAGCAGGAGCCCATGGTGATGGTGGTGGGAGAGACCACCGCTGGAAGGAGGATCAGAGGGTTCGAAGCTGAAGCTTATGGCGGTAGGCGTGGAGGCGGCCACCATGCCGCCGGTGGTCGTTCCGGCCGTGCAGGCTGCTTGCCCGTGGGCCATCGCCATCCTCCCTTTCTAGCTTCGCTCTCTTTTATCTCTAGATTTGCTCTGCCCAAGTGTTTGCGTGTGTTGTGGTGATACACAAGTCTGCACGACGTTATATCACGGGCCCAAACGTCAGTACTTTGTTGCGTGTGCACACCCGTAGCTTGAGGAAGAAGAGAAACACGACATCCATATCCCAAATAGATTCACGGGCCCAAATCTGTGTCACGATTGCATCCTTTGAACCCAAAGCTCCTTAGCTCTATTTTTTCGGCAAATTTGACAATTTTGACCTGTAGATGAAATCATTTCACAAAATGAACTGTCCCTAAAAAAAATTCACTCAGTTGACCTTTTTGAGTGGCGCCCGACACGAATGCGCCACACTACACTGTGCAACGCCTAACTGACAGGCGCTACACGCCTGCCCAGCGTCGCACCCCGGACTGCCTAAAAATTACTAAGTCAATGTGCAGCGCCTAAGAGCTAGGCGCCACACTATACAGTGTAGCGCCTAGCTCTCAGGCGTTGCACACTGACTTAGTAATTTTCGGATCACCCGGGTGCGATGCTGGCTAGGCGTGCAACGCCTGTCAGTCAGACGCTGTGCAGTGTAGTGTGGCGCCTTCGTGTCGGGTGCCACTCAAAAAGGTCAGCTGAGTGATTTTTTTTTAGAAGCAGTTCATTTTGTGAAATGATTTCATCCACAGATCAAAATTGTCAAATTTGCCTATTTTTTCCCCTGTCGTGTCCAAAAAGCTCCTCAGCTTCGCAATCAATGGCAAAGTTTCTGCTGACCTGCTGTAAAAGGCTTCCGCCTTTTACAAAGCCAGACATTATTCTTGGTCTTTTGGACTCATGTGATCGATTCATCTTTTTTGGTACGATGAATTAATGCATGGCCGGCAGCATTGTGTACGTACTCGTGTTTCAACTGTGTGACAGCGGGAATTATACGGGAAAAGACGCTTCCAGACATTCTTGTGTTTCAGCTGTGCCTGTATGTTGTTTTCTTTTACATGGAGTCAAAAGATTTGTGGCATATTATTCAAAAATACTTCCGCACATACCTCTTCTATTCAAAATACTTGTAATGTATAGCTACCCTACAAAATCGCGCTCACTAGCCAAGACTCGTTTTAACCAGTTTTTAAAAATAAAGAATCTTGGGTTCGTATTGGTTTGGCCTTCAAGGATATAATCGAAATATCAACTAATATGACAGCAACATCAGTTGATACTCTATTAGTGGGAAGCCTATGGACGACATGTAGAGCACTCTTTTCAACTGCTAAATGATCAATTATTTCACTCTGGGATGTAGATTTTGTTTTAGCATTTTCTTTCATCCATGTCCGAGATTCACAAATTTTACAAAATTAACAAAATTTCAGGAAATGGTTTCAAACTTTTTGGCCAAATTCAAATTTGTACACCACAAAATGTATTAATGGCATATGACATGCCATTGTTAAACTTGAGCTATGCCAGCGCCATGGTTTGTGCTAGTCTAGAGTTTGAGTCCAAACTTTCTGAAATTTGCATTTACATTTTCGGCCAATTATGTAAAATAGAACAAATTTTTTTGATTCGTGGTGTTATAACACACAATAACATGAGACAGAGAAATAGCACTTTACCACTACACCAGGAACCATAACGTACCAAGGTACTTCTGAAAGAATAATTAACTAAATGAAAATTTCAAAACGAACAATATTTTTGGTCCGTACCAGAAAAAAAAAACGCCACCTAACGAAAATCATTTATTTCGTGAATGTCGGTCCAAATTTCGATGAAATTTAAATCCCTGGTTTCACTAGTCCTCGCTTCCTCTCCCCCTCCCTATTCTTACAACACCAATAACAGATCACTCTGCACCTCTATTGTCGTTGTTCACTTCTCATTTCTTCAGGAGCTACCGTCACCAGATCTGCCTTGACCCCTTCCCACCAAGCTTAACTTAGTGCCTCGCCGCAATCTCCTCCATCGCCGCCACTACCTTTATCTTCCTCATATGTCCTTGATTGCCATGGAGGCTGAATCCGTCTTCTGACCTAATGTTTTGTAATTGTCCACCGGCTACTCAGTGCACTTCTACCGACCCTCTACCACTGACCTGCTGGTAGTCCTTACGACTCATGGTCAAGAACGTTGAAGCACCTGCTTGTTGCACCACAATACCGCCTGTCCAACCCTCCCAGCACCTCTCTACAAGTCCTAGGAGCACACGAAGAAACACCTCCTCGTGACCCCCACCTATGAACTCTAGACTCTAATCCAGTGAAGTCAATTTATTAGAGGAAGACGATACATTGGAAGGAAGCAGAAGAAAGATCATAAATCATTGGGGCCAAACTGATAGGAAACATATTTACTAGTTGAAAATTAAGTCGATCGAATCACGCACCACGGAACTTAAAGTTGCATGTAAGAACCCGTAGTTCACCGACTTGGGAAAAATATTTTTTTTGATCATTGATTGTGCTTCATTGCATTTATGCATGCTAAAAAACCGATGGAATTTCAAAAAAATGTTCGAATTATTAAAGTAGTTAAACAATATATTAGTTAATTAAGTGTTTAAATTGTAATTAGCAATTTTAGAAACTCTAACGAAACCTTTGCTAATTATTTACATTTTGGACATATATCAAAATACAGATAATAGGAGGATCAAAGTGCATAAAGCACAATACAACAGATTCCAAATATTTAAAATTAAGATTTAATAAATTAATTACAAGTACAATGTTTGAATTCAAATGCACAAAGATAAACAAGAAAGAATAGTACAATTCTAAATGAATATTTCAATGTCTAGTGAATATTTTAAATGGATTACAAAGAATTTAAATTACAACAAATAGAAATCCTAAACTAAAGTTTGGACTTGTCTTCAAGTCTTATTTTTTTTTCTCTTCTTATTCATCCTACAAACACAGAGGCACTAAACAAAAGAAATTTGTTAGTGATAAAATGTTTGCATCTCTATTTAGGGATGCAACATTGGTCTAGGAGCATAGCCTTAGGAAACCAGGAACTAGTCTGATTTCCAATCATATTACAGAGATATAAATCAGTCGAGGCAACATCGGATTGTTTAGGCAACAGATGGCAGCCAACATGCCAAATTCTGAGGGACAATCTTTGATCAATGGGACAACAATTTAGCAACTGAAGACGACAACAATTAGGCAACTGAGGCAGCAAGTAATCTTCTCTTGGTCAGACTAAGCTCCATAATTACTCAAAGGCAACATTTGATTAATTAGTGGGGTTTAGTTTTCATATCTGAATCCAACTATACCCATTCCTGTCTAAAATGTTAAGCAATTCAAAATTATCCTACCAGCCAGCTCACATGGACAAATAGCCAACCTTTAAGCCCTCAAAACATTGCCAGAGAGGAGATAAATCTCAAATCCGTACCCTATTTTGTTGAGGAAGCAAGCCTCATCCACAAAGTACCCCCAGCTAATTCCAAAGATATCTATCTAGGAGAAGAAGGCAACAAGGCATACGCGTTAGTAACACCGAGTAAATCAGATAATTAGAGCTTGACAACAAGTAGCTCACTCAACCGGGATAAAACAAGAGTCACCCCAATAGGTGTCATGATGCCAGAGGCAACAAGACACTATTAATAGGAGCCCAGACCATAGCTAGAGCCTAACAACACTGCCATGGTACAACAGTACCAACAGAGAAGGACCACCACCTCTATTAGATTAAGATCAGGAAGATGAAGCTAGGATGAGGAGGCTAACCACAAAAAGCAGTTTTTTTCAGAAATCCTAGAGAGTAAGCTTCACAAGCCCACAAGTTAGGAGAGGAAGAAGTAGATTAGAAATAACAGAAGTCTTGCCCAACTTGGACAGTGATATTCCATGTTAGGCAGATTTAACACAAAACAAATGACTTATCCAAAATCAAACCTAGGATATGTTCTTATCAGATTTGGAAAGGTGGTAGGAACTAGGAGAAAAGAACCTTAAGGATCCAAGGAAAGAATGGAATGGGATTACACACCCCATCATCAGCTAGGAATGTGCCCTATAGGCAATAATGTGATGATCCAGTTCCTTTGTATCCATGAGTTATTTTCAGTTACCCAGAATATCATCTAGACCTAGACTGATGAATGTGTGATTTGTCTATGAATCTATACATTGTGTGATGTTATCTTATTTTCCCAAGTCATGGAGGATATGGGGGCACTTATCTGAAGACTAGTATGTCTATCAGCTGATGGCCATGTTTCATAGGTCATGGATATAGAGATATCAATTTGATAGATGTAACTCGAGTTAGATGAACTCTGAGTTGGTAGTGACCCATTTCGAGACACATAGAGTAGTGTCATCTGTTAGTCTCGAGTTCAATGTATATTCCATGTCCTTAGACTTGGGGTCGTTGCATGATCCTCGGGATGTGAATCAACTTGCTTAGGGATTATTAAATGCTACTCCATAATTGGGTAGTTATAAAGTTGGTTTTTGGGCATGTCATGAAACCTGCTATGAGGCATGGTTGATCAATAAAGGATTTGCCCCTCTAACTTGGAGAGATATCTCTAGGCCCTCTCGAGTGACCAGATTCATAAATGCATGACCGTGTGACTTAGGTTAAGAGTTAACCTAGTTTAGGAATATGTATCATGAGTTTGAGAAGAGAGGTTGAGCCACCCAACAAGAATGACAAGTTCGTGCCTTGGACTTCGACCACGTATATCGTTAGGCAAAGGGAATGATGCATATGACATAATGAGAGGTTTGTCGAAACGACTTTGTGACACCAGGGAGTTGGCATATGGGAGGTGTAGGATGGTAGTATATTCTCCTCTCAAGCAACCCTGTAATTAGGATACGAGTAGTTTCTTATGTCTCCAACACACCTAACACAATTGTCAATTGCGTAGGTACAATAGTTCGGCGAGGAGATTGACAATATAGATGATAAAAATCATTTTGTATATTTGGATTAAATGAAAAAGAAAATTGAAAGTGTGTAAAAGTGAGCGAAACGAGTTTTTAATGGTTGGAAACAAAGCCTGGGGTCATAGATAAACTAGTGGCAACCCTCATCATTAATAATTGCATTAAGATCCATGATATAATCTCACTATGTTCCCATTACTGGATAAACATACGTGAGACCTTGTAGACATGGAAAAGCATCACATCTTGAAGACTGTCTTTCTATCCCTAATCTATGCAGATGCACCCAAATGTCACCTCAAGTGTCCCCCCAAGATTATACTAAATAATCACTGTATAATCTCATGATTCCCAAAGTTCAACGCACATCATTACCAACATGCATCAAACAATATTCAATACAAAGTAAAGAAACTTATATCCTGAAGAACATCATATAATTCAACTCCATTAATAAAGCCCATGATCACAGCCATGTTCGGCAGCTCATATGATCAAGAGAGAGAGAGAGAGAGAGAGAGAGAGAGAGAGAGAGAGAAACATAGCTACTACTTCAAAACCTATAGCCTCAAGGGAGTCTACTCACACATCGTAATGGGAGGATTACATAGGGATTTCTAAGGTGAAGGTGATGGTGATGATGGAGGTGTCCCTGGTGGCATTCCTGTGCAACCAGACACCCCGAGATTGGATCTGTATATCAGGGGACCATTTTTTGGATAGTATTTTTTGACCCCTCTATACCATTTTGTTAACTCCCAGAGGTCCGTAACTCCCATTGTTTTTTAAAAAGCTATACACTTTCGTACCAATGGTGCTCAGCTTCTCGCGAAAGGGCACTCTCTAGAAAAATCCATTGGGCCCACATGGGGGCCCATGTGGTTGGAGGCTAGAATGGGTCGAAGGGCCATGTGGGCCCCATGTTGCTTCCCTGGCTTGCCCTTTTGTTTGCCTCTGTCATCGACGAAGTTGATATCCTCAAAGTTTTTCCAATTTTTTTTTTATTTCTGGAAAATTCCTGGAATCACAACCATACAAAAAGGGAACTCTGCCTTCCGGCATTTTATTAGTAGGTTAGTCAAAAAGTATAAAATATTCAAAAAACATAGGTAAATATGCAATTAAACTTCAAAAGGAATCGATATATTTTATACGTATCAACATTCGCAAGCTTAATCTTTAATGAAATACTTACATAGAGCATGAGTTTCTCTCTCTCTCTCTCTCTCTCTCTCTCTCTCGTGATTCCCTATTAGATCTCAAAGTAAAAAATAATAGGATACATGGCAATTGTCGCTTGATGATTCTAAGTTGTTTAATATACATAAACAAGTAACCATGTTATCCTTAATGATCGCTTTGTTATGTCTAAATTTTTAATGCCTAAGATATATAATTGATAGGTTCAAAATTATTGGGAACAAAAGCAATAACTCTCATGTCACAAAACGTTAAGAAATGTCAATTACATCAGTACCAACCTGAGGTGAACTCAAATACAATAACTGGACATGTCATGCAATAGTCAGCCCCTCTACTAATCATGAAGAAAATGAGCACATGTCCTCAATCCAATATTTTAATGGAAATATAGAATATTATTGGGGGTCTATAAGAAGTGAAAAATAAAGATAGTCTTGCACCAACGCATCTGATACCTAGGCCAAGAGGAAGGCCTTGCATGCACTCCATCCGCACCGTTCACTACGCAAGGCAGATCTCACCCGTTGGCCCGGCATGTTGAGGTGCTAGCACTTGAGCCCTAGCTCGCTTCGTCCTCTCCCACTCGTGCTCCCTCCCTCTAGATCATACGCCGACGCCTTGCGCCATCCTAGACTAATTTGAACTTGATTCACATCAAGAATTAAGATATAAAATCATGATCTCATGCAACATGGTGAAAAAAATGAAGTCAACATTTATCGCAAATAGATGGTCTATGTCGCAACTTACTCTAATTTTTAATCTAAGCAAATCAAAAGCGCAAGTTATGATGGTATACATTCTATCTAGGCCGTCTAAAATCTTTATTCAATTTTCATAGTTCACAGTAGAGCTATTATGGATAAAAATATTGTACCCTTTTAGGATCACCTTATAGTTATTGCATCAGTGTTTGCATAACCCTAAAATAAATCCAAAATATTGAACATGTAACATGAAGCAGAGTTTTTTTATGAGAGAATTATTGATTTGTCTCTAAAAATTGGCCTTGTAATTCCAGATTTCTATATGATAGCTGACCATTTTAGTAGATGTGAGCTCGTTGCGTATTTATGAATGACGAAAAACCCTCACCTCACCCTATAACAGCTAACCAGGACCCCTTTTCAGCAACCCGTGAGTTGGTATGCTAAAATAATGTTATAATATGCAAAACCACCATCCTAATTTCAACTATGAGCTACCAGAAAAAATGATAATTTTAGGTAAGACACTGTCAAGCGATGAAAAGGATGATTCAGAATTATCAGCAAATAAGATTTGTTCTTGAAATTGGCAGGTGGTAGGGTTTTCTTTTGCTCGTGCCTAGTGCCGTTCTTTTCCTCTTCGCTTGAACTTCTACTTCGTTTCCTTCGCCTGCCTCTCTCCCTCCCATCACCGGTGGCCATGGTGGCCGACGATACATGGGAGGGAGGCCTGGATCTTGTTCCATATGTATAGGAGTAGGGTTCTTCCCCCAAATAAACCGGATATGGGGTTATCTCGCCTGCTCTTTGTGATCCATCTTGTGGCCATGGTGGTTGAAGTTAGATTGCCAGAGCTGGCCGGTTGACCAGATCTGAGACCCTTTTCGAGGGTTCCACTCGCGGTGGTATCCCTGATTTGGAGGATCGCCAGCGCCTCACCTAGTTCTATCGTGCTGATGGTGATGAAGAGGAGATGGGGTGGAGTCTAAGCTCCTGCTGACTAGGTCCGACCAAATCCTTACCGGCGCTTGAAGTAGAGCTATGACACCTGCTAAAGCTGGCAACAACGGTCGATGGCCGGCCTTCGCTACCTCACCGGTAACTTTTCTGGCCGAAGGGCGGCCATTTGGAGCAACGATGTCCTTGCCGACTCCTGTCTTTCCTCCAGGTATAAAGCCTATATGTAGGAAGCTCAGCGCCAGTGTGGAGTCCTCCTCTCCTATTTTTAGTCAGCTCTGTTCTTGGAGAGGGAGGGGCGGTGATCCTAAGATTCCAAGTGGCTCCGTCCCCGGCTATGGTAGGAGTGGATCTGTGCCAAGGTTGTTGAATGAACCCAATTGTAATCTCGGCTCTTAGTTGGGGGTCCTTTCTACAAATGTCAGGGACTGTGTTGTAATTTTACTTTCTTTGAAGGTCTTATGTGACATTTGTATTGTCACTGTTCAATATTAACAAAGCTCTGGGCCCTTCGGGACCCATCCTTTGTTAAAAAAAGAATTACAACTAAATTGGTTTTTTGAGTGGGAGCTGAGGGCAAATCCGGAAGGAGGAAAACTTTAATGTCATATTTTAAACCCGAATAAAATTAAATGATAAATCAAGATTTTTTTTGAACCATGCAGGTGAGCTGCATGTGTATTCATTACATAAGAAGAAGATACATCACCAAAGAAGGCACGATCAATACAAAGCCAAAGCGACACAACCTAACTCGACAACCACGACATGAAGATCACAGACCTGAGAGTTGGCAATCCACAACCCTGAGGCAACCAAACCAAAACTAGGCAAATGTGAGAGTACAACACAAGGCGTGGAAGGGAGAAACATTTTCTGGTAGAGTGTGAACCACAATCAACTACAACACAACCTAACTTGACAACCATGATGACCGCGACTGAAGTACAAGCACCACAGGGACAAGTCTTTCATCAGCCTCATGACAATACCACACACACAAGCCTAGGCACAACATCACCGAAGAAAGAGGCCCCCAACTCAACGCTACCAGATCGACCGTCACCTAGGCCATAGAAGGGGGACCATCAGGGGACGAGAACCGACCGGAAGGGAGCAAGGGATGCACTCATGCCGGGGACGAAGCCCACCATGACCGATGACCTAGATTGAGGTATTGCATGATCCGCCTTAGAGCAGAAAACAACCTGCAACCCGATGAGTGTTATTTTTACGCTCATCAAACCGCTGTTTAAACTAGATAATCTTAGAAATTCTAAGAAAATCACTCCGATCTTTCCACTAATGACTAATGAGTGCGAGAGATTGCAAAATCCATTGTTTATTTTATTTCCACAGTAAAAGAGGCCATACATGGATAAAAATCATCAATTGTATGGACACAAGAAAAATGAAGAAGGAAGGAATGAAATTGGAGGCACAGCAAATGATCCAGGGCACAAGACGGCGTCTGGTAGGAGCGCAAGCGCTGGTACCAGGTGCCAGCGGCTCTGTGGTATCCAACCCAACCACTTTTATAAAGGGGCCAGTACAAGAATGCTGAAGGAGCATCGTCGAAAACCACCATCCGTGAACCAGAAGCCATTCTCTAATCCTAGACGCTGCCATTTCCCATCTCATCTCCATAGCCACCTCCATCGCCATCACCACAGCAAACCACCTCCAAGTTAGCCATACTTGTAATTGTGTATCGCATCCGGCAACCATTGTAAGACATATTATCAATAAAGCATTCATCTTTATGACTTCTCTAATGATTTCTTCTTGCGATCCGATCGCCATGTGTGAGTAATTTGGTAAGGCAATGGGTTGGGGCATAGCCTTGCAACCCAATGTATTTGTATGAGGGATCAATGGAACTGACTTTGAATTAATGTCATGTATGTGTTAGAAATGCATCATAGTTGTCTATTGTCTCTTTCTCGTTCTTCGACCCTTCAGGTACCCAGGATTCCGGAGTTCGATCAAGGAGGAGGTTAGGAGCAGGGAGGAAGAGGAACGCTATTCTGAACACCAGTGATAGAAGGGATTAGTACGGTGGCGGAAAGCCAACCCTTGGGGATACATGAGGCATAGTCATTAAAGGCCCAATGCTTTTGTTTGATTTATTCTTAATAACCGAGGTAACGCCGCGCGACGGTAAGGGCCTGCGGTTGGACAGTTGACTCTTGATGCTGGTCGTGAGCCGGTCAAGATGCAATTTGGACATCCCCCACTTCATCTCGTTGCAAGCACATCTTAATGGGTGTCTTCCAGAGCACAAATTAAGATCATGATGATCCCGATCACAAATATTTGGTTGTAAGAAACAAGTCCTCATTTGTCTCAAAAAAAAACAAGTCCTTATAACCATGCCTGTTTTAATTTGAAGTGTTTACATCCTAAGGTTGTTAAGGTCCGGTTACAAAAACTGGAATTTAATTCTCCCGCAAAGACTTGGTAGAGCCTCTGTCGTTGTGCACATCCTCTCGTGGATTCGATAAACTCAGGGTCACTCCTTGGAGAAAAGGCAAGGAAATCTTTGCTATCTAAACTGGATCTCAAAGGGCATCACAACCTATGACCAAAAATCAGCCTCTGGTTGTAGACGAGCCTCCGATAGACGAATCTGAGGCAGCAAGGAAGAATGACCAGAACATGAGAACGACCAGAAGGATGCTGACGAATACAAGCGAGCAACAGCCGGGAACGACCAGGGGGTGGGGTGGGAGACATCTGATCTGGTGGTAGGATGAATGGATTCGGCAGCGTCGGCCGATTCCAGTGGCAGAGCAGCGCGATCCGGTAGCAGGGAGGCCAGCTCCAATCGGCGACAACCATGGGGACCCGGGAGCACCAGACCATTGAAGGTACGGCCGGATACAGCGGCGTGACGGCCTAATCTGGTGGTGGACCAGTAGGATCAGGTGGCCAGATGGCCGGCCCCAATAGGTGATAACCGAGGGGCGACGATGGCAGTCACGGTGCCGGAACTGGCTGCAACGACCAAAGGGGTGGGGATCGATGGAGGGGATTGTGGGAGAAGGACGGCGGCTCACCGGAGACAACCAGGAGCCACACCGTCGCTGACGCTGGAGGCCTTGGCATCCACGCACGACCAAATAGGGGCTCGAAACGACCCAAAATAGAGCGTTATGGGGCTGCCTCGCCGCCACCGTCCTTGGTGGCCGGAAGGCTTTGCCTGCGGCGACCTCGAGCCGCGGCGAGGAGTGGGGAATCGGTGGGGACTGGTGGCTTGGGTTAGGTGGAGGTCGGGGGAAGGAGCGCATACATCAAGAATTCTATTGATTTTTCGTGCAAGTGGACAAGTTGACCCAAGGTACTTGTGCACTTTGTCGACCTAGTTACTCAGGATTAAAATGATACTTTTCTTCGAATTCTTGGTAGGAGTGCTGCCCATTCTACTAGAGGAAGTAAAGTTTTTACAAGGGTATTTTTTTTAACCAACCGAAATTAAGAAAACATTCTACCCATGTGTTATTTCACAGATCCTGTTTTGAGTTACTAATATTAGCAACCAAACCAGTATCAAATACCAGGCGCTACTATGAGCACTAGTAAGGTACACATCAATAACATGTATATCAAATATACATTTTTGACGTTGCCAGCCTTCTTATCTGCTAAGTACTTGGGGCAGTTCTGCTTCCAGTGGCCATTCCCCTTGCAATAGAAGCACTCAGTTTCATGTATGGATCCAGCCTTGGGTTTCTTCACTGGAGTGGCAACTGGCTTGCCATTCTTCTTGAAATTTCCCTTCTTTCCCTTGCCTTTCTTCTTGAAACTAGTGGTCTTATTGACCATCAACACTTGGTGCTCCTTCTTGATTTGTACCTCCACGGCCTTAAGCATCGCGAAAAGTTCAGGGATTGTCTTCTCCATCCCTTGCATATTATAGTTCATCATGAAGCTCTTGTAGCTTGGTGGCAGTGACTGAAGAACTCTGTCAATCGCTACTTCATCCAGAATATTAACTCCCAATTGATTCAAGTGATTGAAGTACCCAGACATTTTGAGTAATCGCTCGCTAACGAAGCTGTTCTCCTCCATCTTGTAGCTAAAGAACTTGTCGGAGGCGTCATACCTCTCGACCCGGGCGTGAGCCTGAAATACCAATTTCAGCTCCTGGAATATCTCATATGCTCCATGGTGTTCAAAACATCTTTGGAGCCCCGGTTCTAAGCCGTAAAGCATGGCGCACTGAACTATTGAGTAGTCATCAGAACATGCCTTCTAGATGTTCACAACATCCACAGACGACGCTAGAGGGGGTGGGGCACCAAGTGGTGCATCAAGAACATAAGCCTTTTGTGCAGCAGTGAGGATAATCCTCAGATTATGGACCCAGTCCGCATAATTGCTTTCATCATCTTTCAACTTAGCTTTCTCTAGGAGCGCATTAAAATTCAAGGGAGCTACAGCGCGAGCCATTAATCTACAATATAAATTTGCATTGACATTTACACTATGTTCATGATAATTGGTTCAGTTAATCAAATTACTAGTGAACTCCCACTTAAATCAATATCCCTCAAGTTGTCTAAGTGTTTACATGATCCACATCGACGAACCCATGTTCGATTATCATGTGAGATGGGGTAGTCATCAATGGTGAACATCTCTATGTTGATCATATCTACTATATGACTCATGTTTGACCTTTCGGTCCTCCGTGTTCCGAGGCCATGTCTGTACATGCTAGGCTCGTCAAGTTTAACCTAAGTATTCCACATGTGTAAAATTGGCTTACACCCGTTGTATATGAACGAAGAGTCTATCACACCCGATCATCACGAGGTGCTTCAAAATGATGAACTTTTGCAATGGTGCATACTTAGGGAGAACACCTTTTATCTTGAAATTAATTATGAAGGAATCATCTTATAATGCTACTGTTGTCCTAAAAAAATAAGATGCATAAAAGATAAACATCACATGCAATCAATATGTGACATGATATGGCCATTATCATCTCGTGCTTTTGATCCCCATCTCCGAAGCACCGGCATGATATCCCTCATCACCGGCATGACACCATGATCTCCATCATCGTGTCGTCATGTGGTTGTCTCCACCAACTATTACTTCTATGACTATTGCTAACTCATAGCAATAAAGTAAAGCAATTACATGGTGTTTAATGATTGACAAGCAGGTCATACAATAAATTAAAGACAACCCTACGGCTCCTGCCGGTTGCCATACTCATCGACATACAAGTCGTGAACCTATTACAAAACATGATCATCTCATACATCAACATATATCACATCACATTTTGGCCATACCATATCACAATATACCCTACAAAAACAAGTTAGACGTCCTCTACTATGTTGTTGCAAATTTTACGTGGCTGCTATGGGCATCATATAAGAACCGTTCTTACCTACGCAAAGCCACAACGGTGATATACAAATTGCCTTTTAACCTTCTACAAGGACCGCCCTTGTCAAAATCGATTCAACTAAATTAGGAGAGACAGACACCCGCCAGCCACTTTTATGCAATACAAGTTGCATGTTAGTCAGTGGAACCGGTCTCCTGTGCATGGACAAGTAAGGTTGGCCCGGGCCGCTTCGTCCCACAATATCACCGAATCAAGAAATAACAAAGGAGGTAAGCAATCTGAACATCCACACCCACAACTTCTTTGTGTTCTACTCATGCATATACATCTACGCATAGACCAAGCTCTGAAGCCACTGAAGGGGAACGTAGCATGAAAATCAAAAAAATTCCTATGAAACAACCAAGATCTAATCTAGGAGATGCATAGCAATGAGGATGGGAGTGTGTCTACGTACCCTCATAGACCAAAAAGCGTTAGCATCGTAACGCGGTTGATGTAGTCATACTCTTCATGATCTAATCGCGATCCAATCTGATCTAGTGCCGAACAGATAGCTCCTTCGAGATTAGCACATGTTCAGCTCGATGGTGTCCTCTCCTTCTTGACCCAGCAAGCGAGGGAGAGGAGGTAGATGAGATCGGAACCAGCACAATGGCGTGGTGGTGGTGGTGGCAGTGGAATTCCGGCAGGGCTTCGCCAAGCGCTGACGGAACGTGGAGGAGGAATAATGGGAGGAAGAATCGGAACTGAAGGGCTGCCCCTCCCCTCCTTTATATAGAGGAGAAAACTTGGAGGAGGATGAATAGTACCACATGAACAATACATGTGTGAACAGTAACCCCCTCCCAAGTAAAGCCTCCCCTTTCGATCTTATCTCTTATTTTTAAGGGATTTGATCTTATCCCTTGGGGGGCAGCCGCATGGGCCAAGGGGGCTGCAGCGCCCGGCCCATGTAGGGCTGGTGCGCCCCCCCTTGTGTCCATGTGGACCCTCCGGGGCAGGTGGGCCCCACTGATGGACCCCCGGAACATTCCGAAACCTTCCCGGTACAATAACCAAAAAAATGAACTTTTTCCGGAACCCCGAATATGACTTCCCATATATAAATCTTTACCTCCGAACCATTTCGGAGCTCCTCGTGATATCTCGGATCCCATCCGGGACTCCGAACAAACTTCAAACTTTCCACTATTAATATCTCAATACTACCCTAGCGCTGCCGAACGTTAAGCGTGCGCCCCTATGGGTTCGGGAGCATGCAGACATGATCGAGACACCTCTTCAGCAAATAACCAATAATGGGACCTGTATGCCCATATTGGTTCCTACATATTCCACGAAGATCTTTATCGGTTGAACCACGATGTCAAGGATTCAGTTAATCCCGTATATAATTCTCTTTGTCCGGCGATATGTTACTTGCCCGAGATTCGATCGTCGGTATCTCCATACCTAGTTCAATCTCGTTACCGGCAAGTCTCTTTACTTGTTTCCGTAATACAAAATCCCGTGACTAAACTCATTAGTCACATGAAGCTTCTTGTGATGTTGTATTACCGAGAGGGCCCAGAGATATCTCTCCATCACACGAAGTGACAAATCCCAGTCTCGATCCGTGCGACCCAACAGAGACCTTCGGAGATGCCTATAGAGCACCTTTATGATCACCCAGTTACGATGTGATGTTAGATAGTACACAAGGTATTTCTCCGGTATCCAGGAGTGGCATGATCTCATGGTCTAAGGAACTGATACTTGACATGAAGCAAGCTGTAGCAGATAACTAAACGATACGGTTGGGTCTGTCCATCACATCATTCTCACAATGATGTGACCTCGTTATCAAATGACAACTCATATCTATGATTAGGACACCTTAATCATCTTTGAGCAACGAGCTAGTCTAGTAGAGGCTCACTCGGGACACAGGTTTGTTTATATATTCACGCATGTATTTGAGTTTTCGGTCAATACAATTCTAGCATGAATAATAAAAATTTATCATGAACAAGAAAATATGACAATAACCTTTTTATTATTGTCTTTAGGGCATATTTCCAACACTACTAGAATTGAACTGTATGCCGAGTGCCACAAACACTCTGCAAAGGGCCAAAAACACTCAGCAAAGTCTTTGCCGAGCGTTGCACTCGGCAAAGAACACTCGGCGTACCCCCTTCCGGCAAACAGAAATTTGCTGAGATCCATTTGTCGGACACTCGGCAAAGTCTTTGCCGGGTTCCAAATACGGTCACTCGGCAAAAAAAAGTGATCAGACGGGACGGAGCAAACGGCGTTGTAGCTACGTGGCAAGGTAGTTTACTGAGAGCACCACTCGGTAATGGGAGTAAATAGAAACAAAAAAAATAGCGCCGCCCGACCTCGTGCTAGATCCATTGGTGGTCAACTGCAGGCGCCGGCCGCTACTGTTGCTTGCCATCGTATGCCCGCTGCTGCTTGTCGCATGCGCTGTTGCTGTTCTTGATCCTCGCAGTCCTCCTGAGCTACTAGTGCACCGGCTAGCCACAACATCGGCGTACTAGTTAGCTAGACACACCAGCGTACTAGCAAGCTAGCTGCGCCGCTGGTGCTGCTGCTTGCTTGGTCGACGAAGAGACGGAGCCGCGAAAGAGGAACAACAGCTAGGCTGGGAAGAGGAGCAAAGACGGCAGAGGCGAGCGCGTGCAGGCGGGAGTCCGGTGGCTGGTCCCGCACGACCTCGACGTACCACCCGATCCGGCGCGTCGTCGGAAGGGCGAGGTCAGCGGCCGGAGGAGACGAAGAGCAGCGGGCCTTGTCCTCCACGGCGCGCTCGCGATGTCGCGGCGGTGCTGGTGGTCGGCCGCCGCCCGTCTGTGGTGGCCGTGAGAGAAGATAAGGAGATATATGAGGAAAAGAGATGCTGATGTACATACGCTCGTGATTTAGAAGAGAGGGGGAGAGAGAGATAGTAGAGAGTAAGAGAGGTGCGGCTGTCATGACGCCACGTCATCGATCCATATGCTGTTCTCAGATTGGTTAAGAGTGTGCTTTCTCTCGACCAATCAGAAAAATGCATGACTTTTACCGAGCGTAACACTCGGTAAACAAAAAAAAATTAATAGAAATATTGTGAACATACAAAAAAATATACAAAATCTAAGCGGTTCTTTCATATAGTGACTATTTGTGTATCTAAAAATGTTTAGGACAGAGCAATTACAGACTTGCATTTCAAATTTGAAATACTTTTCGGAAATCAGAAGTTATTTAAATGTGCGAGAATAGCAAGAAATCTAGAAAATTCATAAAACTTGGGAACTGTCCATCAAATATGGTATATTTTCTGTGAAAATTGGAGTGGTGCCATTTTACACCCTGTTTTTTGTGCTTGCTTCATAAAAAAATACCCATTTTTTACAGTTAGAAAATGGAAATGACTTAGTTTTACAAAAAAGTTGGAAACTCTATTTGGCAACATTGTTTGTAATGACAAGATGCATCCATGCTCCAAGGTTGGGTAGATTATAATAAACTATGCAATGAATATGGCCGTCACTTGGTCATTTGACTTGAAATCCATGAATGTTCATAGACCCATTTTGTGAAGGAGTTTTTTTAAAATTAGTCATATGAAAAGTTTGGTATTTTTCCTCGCAACTAGTACACATAAAAGGACTCCATGCGAAATGATTGCATTTTTTGAACTTGTATTCATTTTCTTCCTTTTTTTTTCAAAATGGGGTCAAAATGACCGGCATGGCTATTCATCGCAAGGGGTTGAATCTCTCAAAAGTCTAAGTGATTCTCCCATATAATGAATATTTGTGTACCTAAAAATATTTGTTGCTAATTTTTATGACAGAGCTATCACACACTTGCAGTTCAAATTTGAATCGCTTACGGGGAATTGACATAAACTCATTTAAATGTGCGAAAGTAGCTAGAAATATAGAAAATCCATGAAACTTGGGAATTGTACATAAAATATGGTCTACTTATGGTGATAATTGGAGTGGTGCCATTTTGCACCCTGGTTTTTGTACTTGCTTCACAAAAAACACCCATTTTTTACACTTAGAAAATGAAACTTGATTTTTTTTGTACAAAAAATGGAAACTCTATTTGGCAACATTGTTTGTAACGTCAATATGTGCCTGTGTGTCTAATTTGGGAACATTATAATAAACTATGCAATGAATATGACCATCACCTTGGTCCTTTGACTTGAACGCCATGAATGTTCATACATGATAGCCTGTTTGTGAAGGATTTTTTTTTCAAATTTGTTATATTGAAAGTTTGGTACTTTTCCTCCCAAGTACTACACATAAAAGGACTCCATGCGAAAGGATTGCATTTTTTAAACTTGTATTTTTTTTCTTTCATTTTTTTCCAAAACGGGGTCAAAATGGTCGACATGGCTATTCATCACAAGGGGTTGAATCTCTCAAAAATCTAAGTAGTTCTCCCATATAATAACTACTTGTGTACCTAAAAATAATTTTTGCTAATTTTTATGACTGAGCTATCACACACTTGCAGTTCAAATTTGAATTACTTTTGGGAAATTGACATAAAGTGATTTAAATGTGCGAAAGTAGCTAGAAAACTAGAAAATCCATGAAAATTGGGAATTGTGCATAAAATATGGTCTACTTACTGTGATAATTGGAGTGTTGCCATTTTCCACCCTGATTTTTGTACTTGCTTCACAAAAAACACCCATTTTTTACACTTAGAAAATGAAAATTGATTTTTTTGTACAAAAAAGTAGGAAACTCTATTTGGCAACATTGTTTGTAATGTAAAGATGCACCTATGTGTCTAATTTGGAAACATTATAATAAACTATGCAATGAATATGGCCATCACCTTGGTCATTTGAGACTATATTAATATTTGGCATGCTAAAAAATGTAATTAATATGGTCTAATCTGATAAGTTTTCAACATGGAAATTGTCCATCTCGTCAAAATGAACAGCTTTGATTTTTGGACCATCTTCATCCGAGGTCGTATGCAACCTCTACAACCAAAAGCATGTAGTTTAGCGAAGACCCCCCTTTGCTGAGCGTGACACTCGGTAAAGACCCCCTTTTACCGAGTGTAGCACTTGGCAAAGCCCTGTTTGCCGAGTTTTATTGTTTTACCGAGCGTTTTTTCCATGACACTCGGCAAAGTGCCTGTTTGCCGAGTTAATTACTCGGCAAAGATACTATTGCCGAGTGTCCGACATAATGCACTCGGCAAAGAGCCTAACACTCGGCAAAGAGGAAAATTCTAGTAGTGCAACAGTCATGTGAATGTCTACCTTTTGCTTCGCTGTTTGCGGAAACAAGATCAAATGGACAGGATCACTGGATACTATACCTTTTGCTTCATTGACTACTTCAACAACCTAAACAGAGCAGAACGGACTATAAACATCAAGCTTCAGTTTATCTGACTTCGCCAGTCAGTCCATGGAGAAGCCCCTAGCATCACTTGCTATAGGTAATCTAGAAAGTGAAGATTAAGATTCTAGCAATGAACAGGATCAGCATGAATCGGATGTTCTGCACAGGTTAGGAACAAATTTGGAATATGAAATTCACACCAAGCAATTCAGAACCCACAATAATCTGGGGAAAAAAAACACCTCTCCCGGAGAGAGAACAGGTTGACGATAGTGATTTCAGCCGGAACCTTCACCATGTATACAGAACACACAAAAGACACCGCAAATTATGCTAGCTGCCAAGCATGTATCCCAGGTAACCTGCAGGGTGACCACAAAATGCATGGACAAGGAGATTTGGTGTACGTTCGTGGGTGTGCACTGTGCAGCCGGCATGGCTACCAGATGAAGCTCATCGCGGCGTTGGCACGGGCGGCGTCGTGGTCGTCACCGGAGGGCGAGTGGACGTGGCGGCCCTCGTAGGTGGTGATTACCATGCGCGGGTCCTCCGCCAGCCGCTCCACCCGCTTCTTCACCCGGCACTTGTCCTGCGTGCACCGGTAGTAGCTCCTAACACAACACACAACATTAATCTCCATCAGCTTCATTAATTTTCTATTTGGCGCAACGTACGGCATTTCTTTTTAAATCTAGCTAGACTTGTTCACTGCTAGCCAGAGTAGTACAAGTGGTCACTCATGGTACTATTCTGCAGGTTGTACCAAAATTTTGTCGGTGAATATTGACACACGTACTAGGTGAAGTATGATGCTGGAACAGTTTCTCAATCATGGCCTGACAACACATCAAAATGGAAAGCAATAATAATAATATATAGAAATGATCAAATTCCAGGTACTGGCATCCATCATTCCTCATCTCACCCCGAGAGCAAGGGGCATAGATTGAGAAAGATGTGGTAATAATTGCGGAGTACAAAAATAATAATATATGAAGAGGGATGATTGCCAAGATTTGCCAGTTGATTGGAAAAGCCATGATGTTGCGGTGGTGTGTGAGCCAGAGATCGCTACCAGAGGGTTGGGTTGGGTAACTGAGTGACATCATTGCATGCATGGGTTGCTTGTCCGGTGCTAGCTATGACCATCTCTAGTGTGTTATGCTGATTGGAAGACCAAATAGCTGCTATGTCCGGTTCAAGCAAATGCGCTCCAGTGTGTGGTACACATAATGGTATCTAGGACCCAACATTTCATATTTTAATTTTTCTACCTCCAGCTTTTCCCTTGGCAATCTCTCCAACTCTCTCTTTCTTGCCTGACATGTGGAACCGACATGATAGTCCAATAAGTTGGTTCGTCTCAAAGGAATCTTAGTTGAATTCGCCCTCCCCAATGTATTGAACCAATTCAAGGGCATATGAGAGAAGGCTTCGAACTGCTTTGCCTGCACACTAGAGATGGTCTAACTTTGCAGACACTTGCTAATTAACTTGTGTTGATAGGAGGTGTAGAGAGCAAGGGGACCAGACATAAGAAAGTCATCTTAGGACCAGCTAGCTTTGCAGACACTTGTTCCATAGCTTTTGTGATTCAATAACTGGAACTTTAGGAATAGTTAACTACTGTAGGAGTGTACAAAGGTTTGTGAGAATTGGCTCTGATTTCCTGATAGCAGAAGTGCACGAGTGAGTTTTTAGTTTCTGCATGTGATAACTCTCTTAGCTTTTCAAATATTATTCTTAATATTATCTTTTCAATAATATTCACTAAACTATCGACAATTCAAACCGTACCAAAATAATTAATTCAATGCATGTGGAATAGCATCAAAGCCGTTAACTGGTATATAGAGATTCATGCAACATCCGCGCGTGGTTACAATCTGCATGCTAAGTAAAATTGCTTAATGGTCATTAGCATTATGTGTGGACAAAACATTGTACAGGTCGTCAATCAATCTGACTCAACTGTCACACCACCTTGACCGTGATTGGACACTATTGTTTATTTCGAGGACTAGATTCCATGGTATGGTACGTTGGACAATCAGCGGGTGCTAAGATGTGACATTGACTTGGATTCCATGGAATCCCATGTTACACAAATATGTAATCATACAATGTCTACACATGCATGCATATGTTGAAAATAGGGAATGGAAATCCAAGGTATGTGTTCACAATTCTTGTGGGACTGTTGGTGGACATTTATTGTGCCAGAAACAATAATCCAAGCCATGCATACTTAATTGTCTGGCATGAATAGCAATCTTTGTATGGTTGTGTAACTTTATTAGCAGATGCTAGTCGGACCTTGAGTTATGAAACAACCAACAAGTTGAGAGGGACACATATCTTGAGGCAACCCATCCAATGGTAACAAGCCTGGGGGCAGCTATCCTCCTGTGACTGACTCTCTTTCCCTATTTTCAAATTCTTCTCCAGTGGACAATTTATACCAACTCAATTGGATCATAAATGTAGCGGTCATAGAGTACACTTGAATTAATATGATAAGATAACATGAACCTTATTTATATTAAGACCATAAGATTTATAAAATACTCATTATTTTTTTGATAAAGGGCGCTTTTAATAACTCAAAATGTAGCATCAAGCAAAAATACTCATTATGTATATATGACCGCAAAAGTGAGCGCATTATAATTATTCTACGCTCCAGCCACCATGCGCTAACCTGTCAAGTCAATCGAACCAACCCCCCACACACGTTATGGTTCTAGCCAGCAGAACCACCCCACCCCATGGAAACCTCCCCTTGATGTTGATAGTAAAAATTAAGCAATATGTAGTAAGCCAATTACTTTATAGTGACAATCAAGCAATACATAGTAAAAAAACTTTTTTGTAGTAAAAGGCAAGCACCGCTAATAAAATTTTCCTTGTAGTCCATACACACTTTTACGATATGACATGCCAATTACTAGGTCTTCTCCTAATCACGGATGATATTACAAAGAGTACGTGCTAGTAATACTAGCGTGCAGCCGGTAACCATTTTAACTCTGTTACTATGTTTACTAGGAATTTTACTAGCCGAATCTGGCTGGGCGGGGGATTGGTGCATGCAGCCAGTAACCATTTTAATTGTGTTACTATATTACAAAGGATGATAGAGCATTCAAAACATTTTGTATTTAAGCATCTCAAATCAAGTTTTCACTAATGATGATAGAGTATTTAAAACTAATTAGCTTCAATAAAATGATCCCGATATGCTCCAAATAATCAAGTCAAAATAGTGGTGGTTAATTAGTTATCACTTTAATTAGGGTGTACATAGTATTCTTCAGGTAAAGTATGCATGCATACCTTCAAATTAAGCCGAAGTTCATTGTTTGTAAGATGAACAAGGGGAAGGTTAGCATGCAACAATATAGGAATTAATGCCTATAACAACAACACAATGATACCTGAAGAAAGGCTAGTTCATAACTGCATACTATGCATTAGACTAGTTGCAAGAGAAAGAAAAGCGGAGGTCATAGTTTTTTTCCCTATATATTTTTAGCATTTCACTGCATGTTAGAGTCCTTTGATCTAACACTGATATCTGAAATAGCCATACATAAAATCTTCTAAAAACAGTTTAGAAGGTGCTTTATTGACACTGTTTGTAAATTATGTTCGTTTTAATGTTTTCCGGCCAAAAAAAATCATTAAAAAGTTTAGAAACAACCAAGATCTGTAGTTCCAAAAAATTAATTCACATGCGAACCAACTTGTGGTTGGATGGTTAGAGGGATCGTGGTATCCCCAGCCCACCAGGGTTCAAGTCCTGGTGCTCGCATTATTCCTGAATTTATTTCAGGATTTCCGGCGATGGGCTTTCAGTGGGAGGAGACATTCCCGTCGATGACGAGGCGACTACGGAGACTTCGTAAATCTCAAGATGACATGCCGGCTCAGTCTCTCGGAGGTGCTCATAGGGGTAGGGTGTGCGTGTGTGCGTTTATAGGGGTGAGTGTATGCGCGTATGTAT
This sequence comes from Thinopyrum elongatum, assembly GCA_011799875.1. NCBI lineage: Eukaryota > Viridiplantae > Streptophyta > Magnoliopsida > Poales > Poaceae > Thinopyrum > Thinopyrum elongatum. Next base: position 15,583,185 of record CM022298.1, on the reverse strand, counting down.
GAGCGCTTGCGTCTGTACTGTGTTCAAAAAAAAAATTAGTTCACATATATAACGTGCCGCCACTAAACCTATTTATGATTAACATATTATATTCTGGGCAAATTACACTGGAATCTAGAGTTTTGCAAGCGGAATTAACAAAAACAGTAATCCCTGTACGTTCAGGGAATTGGAAACTAAATACATACTATATACTTCTATACAGCAGTAAGCAACTAAGCATACGCATTTTCAATTGAGTTCTTTTACAGTGCATCCGGTCGATATGGGCCGTCCGTCGGACCAGATTGGACGGTCTAGATTCGATGCAATATAGTGATGTGATGTGTATTATATACACGCCCGAGGGGCATTTTCGAAAAAATATATTTAAACTAATCAGGTTTTCCCTCTCAATTTTTTCAAGGGGTATTTTCGGTACAAGTTTTAGGGGTATTTTCGGTACATATTTTATTCACTTCATTCCTCCTGCGCCGCCGGCGTCTCTATGGTTTGACTCCTCACCCGATCCCTCGCTGGTGGTAGGGTTTGATCCCTCGTCGCACGTTGCGCCCCCTCCCCTCCACCCCAATCCCCTCCCGATCCCTCTCCATCCGGTAGTGTTTGATCCCTCGCCGCACATCGCGCGCGCCCTCCCCTCCACCCCAACCCCCTCCCGATCTCGCACCTCCGGAGGGATGATGTCTCCAACGGTCACTGTACAGACTGACGATGGAGGCGACGCGGGGGGCGATCAGGGCGCTGGCTCGCTTGATGCGGTGACGGTGGCCGTCGGCGCGGCCTGGCAGGTGGTCGGCGCGGGCTCCTCTTCACGGAAGAACACAAGCAGAGGTTGTCCTTCCTCCCCGCTGCGGCCACCGGCCATGATTCGGCGCCATCCCACCTCCCCGGTCCTCTATGCGTGTGCCTATAGCGACGTGAGCCGCTACCACTTTCCCCTTCCCACGTGGTTGCTTGTGTCCTCTCGCTCACCTCTCAGCCATGGCCGCAGCTTGCTCTGGCCCTGCATGTCCTCCGGGGGCAAGGTGGTTGGGCATCTAGATGCTGTTCGCACTAATGGCGGGGTATTGCGGGACTAAGATGAGCCAGCCATCCCTGACAGCGAGCTCCATTCGTCCGACCTCATCACATCACTGCAAGATCTACATGCAGGGGAATGCGACAGAAAACAAAAAAAATTGGTACAGCGAGCACGCCCAGGATCACTATGGAGACTACATACAAGGTTTGATCTGATCATTACCGACTCAAAGCGCAGCGGAAGTAGAGTCGGTGTAGATCGTCGGTGCAGATCCCCGCAGCTAGCATTCACAACCTCCCAACCGCGAGGATGTACTCCCTCGCCAAACAACCCTTCGGGAGGCGGTCGGACAGTCCCCCGGACGATGTCACGTACAGCGCTTCGGGAGGACCCTCGAAGCTCGAACCATAACTCGGACAGCCCTTCGGGAGGACCCTCGAACAGCCCCTCGGGCAAAAAATCGAATCAATGACCTCTCTACGGGGTTACACATATACGGTGTCAGCTATCCGGCTGGGCTTCACTGTCCAGAACTAGTTCCTGCCGGAACCCAGACAGCCTTTCGGCTCTACGAAACTATTTTGCGGGGAGGGAGGGAGAAGGCCAGATCATGCATGGCTTGTGTATGAGAGTAAGGAGTGATTTTGGAGAGCCCTCTCCACCTCTATATATAGGAGGAGCAAGGGGTAGAGGCAAGGGGTAAAAAGACCAAAAGGGGCTCAAGATCTTTTCACCCAAATGCCACATAAGGGTGTGTGTAGAACATATCCACCATGAGGTGGAAGGAAACCCCAAGGGGGCCCTCCCCCACCACCATGGATGAAATTTGGTGCTGCCCCCTTTGGGGGGGGGGGGGGGCACCACCTTTCACACACCTTTATCTCTCACCAAAAGTGATTTCCTTCTAGAAGAAAAACCAAAAAAGCACTTTCACTATTCACAAAGACATTTTTCTGCAACCGTTAAATCTGAAAATATTTTTGTGAGTCTTAGAAAAATTCCAGTACCCACTGAAACAATTCTGGATGCATTTCAAAACATTTCTAGATCAATGATTTTCTTCAGCGAAAAGCAACCAAAGCGGTTCGGGCAGCTCCGGAACATTTTCGGTTTTTATCCTGGAAAAATTCCAGAAGTTTCCAGAACAATTCTGGCACCCTCTAAGAATTTCCAGGCATGTGCCGAAACCAATTTGACTTAATGGTATACTCCAAAACAACTTTCCAGTTTTACCGAAACTATTCCGGTGTTCTCTCCGCAACGTTTTCGTTGTCTCCGAAACTTTTCCGATGACTTTATCTCAGACTCCCTGTCTAGTATTCAGCAGATAGATGACCGTTAAGCGTGTGACCCTATAGGTTTGGTGAAGCATAGACATGACCGGAACACTTTCCGATCAATGATCAACATCGGAGCCGTAAACACCCATATTGATTCGTATACCCACATGAATAAATATTCGAGTGAACCTCCAATTGCCGTGTGCTATTCCTGTTGCTTCACGATCAATTACAAACACCCGAGGTGAGATTTATATGCATCCCCGTGGATCAACAACTTGTCCACTATGCCAGTTACCTCGTTACCGGTTTTGTTCTCTTTTCTCGTTTGCATGTTCCGGCATCCCTGTGATCAAATCACATTGTGTCTGGCCAGACGATGATGGATACCGTAACACCGAGAGGGCCCCAAAATATCTCTCCATCGACGGAGGAGCAAATCCCAATCTTGAGCCATCTCGTTCCTTGTCATACTTTCCTGTGAACCCGTAAGCCGCCATAATAGCCACCCAGTTACCTATGACGTTTAACAAACTCCAAAGTTCATGAAGCAAGCATGAAGGAACTGGATACTCTCATGGTCTAAGAAATTATGCAAACATTAACTATCTCTGTGTTATTAACCATTAACTTGTGACAAATGTATCTCATAGTATAACATCAATTCGGGTCGATTCAACACAAGTGTTCTTCTAACATTGTGCCCTCAAAATTGCCGGCATAGCCATGCCCATGATCAGGAAAATAGGATCATCATGCAATACTTGAGCTAGTCGTAGAGGCATGACTAGGAATACATTTTACCATTTATTATACCATACGTGCACATGAGTTTCCCTCCCAGCCTCATGGATATTGTAGACTCGAGAATCATTGCAGTTATAGCATGGAACATAAACATTCATTACAAACTTGGAGATACAAAATAACTGTTATTACTGCCTCTAGGGCATATCTCCTACAAACTCCCACTTGCACTAGAGTCATAATCCAGTTACATGGCTTCCCTAACACCAATGGCTATCCGATGCTGCTCATGCTTTGCTCATGGTAGAGGCTTTGTCATCGGGTCTGACATGTTCAGATCCGTGTGAACTTTGCGTACTTTCACTAAACCTGCTTTGACATGATGTCGAATTAGTTTATATTTGCATTCAATATGTCTTGTCTTATGGTGCGAAGATGGCTCCCTAGCCTGAGCCATGGCGCCACTATTATCGCAATAGATCTCCACCGGGTCCAGCGCACTCGGAACCACACCAATGTCTTCAAGAAACGGCTTGATCCAGACCGCCTCCTTGGAGGCTTCTGAAGCTGCAACATATTCCGCCTCCATCGTAGAATCAGCCACAGTCTTTTGTTTGGAACTTTTCCAATCAACTGCCCCACCGTTCAATATGAAAACATAGCCTGATTGAGATTTGAAGTCATCTGGCTCAGTCATGAAGCCTGCATCAGTGTAACCACTTACAATGAGCTCTTCATCACCTCCGCACACAAGGAGTAAATCCTTGGTCCTTCTGAAGTACTTAAGAATACCTTTGACTATGGCCCAGTGTTCCAATCCTGGATCACTTTGGTACCGGCTACTAACACAGAGCGCAGCGGAAGTAGATTCGGTGTAGATCGTCGGTGCAGATCCCTGCAGCTAGGATTTACAACCTCCCAACCGCGAGGATGTACTCCCTCGCCAAACAACCCTTCGGGAGGCGGTCGGACAGTCCCCCGGACAATGTCACGGACAGCCCTTCGGGAGGACCCTCGAAGCTCAAACGGTAACTCGGACAGCCCTTCGGGAGGACCCTCGAACAGCCCCTCGGGCAAAAGATCGAATCTATGACCTCTCTACGGGGTTGCACACATACGGTGTTTGCTATCCGGCAGGGCTTCGCCGTCCAGAACTAGTTCCTGCCGGAACCCAGACAGCCTTTCGGCTCTACGAAACTATTTCGCGGGGAGGGAGGGAGAAGGCCAGATCATGCATGGCTTGTGTATGAGAGTAAGGAGTGAGTTTGGAGAGCCCCCTCCACCTCTATATATAGGAGGAGCAAGGGGTAAAAAGACCAAAAGGGGCTCAAGATCTTTTCACCCAAATGCCACATAAGGGTGTGTGTAGAACATACTCACCATGAGGTGGAAGGAAACCCCAAGGGGGCCCTCCCCCACCACCATGGACGAAATTTGGTGCTGCCCCCTTTGGGGGCGGCACCACCTTTCACACACCTTTATCTCTCACCAAAAGTGATTTCCTTCTAGATGAAAAACCCAAAAAGCACATTCACTATTCACAAAGACATTTTTCTGCAACCGTTAAATCTGAAAATATTTTTGTGAGTCTTAGAATAATTCCAGTACCCACTGAAACAATTCTAGATGCATTTCGAAACATTTCCGGATCAATGATTTTCTTCAGCGAAAAGCAACCAAAGCGGTTCCGGCAGCTCCAGAACATTTCCGGTTTTTAGCCCGGAAAAATTCCAGAAGTTTCCAGAACAATTCTGGCACCCTCCAAGAATTTCCAGGCATGTGCCGAAACCAATTTGACTTAATGGTATACTCCAAAACAACTTTCCAGTTTTACCGAAACTATTCCGGTGTTCTCTTCGGAACGTTTCCGTTGTCTCCGAAACTTTTTCGGTGACTTTGTCTCAGACTCCCTGTCTAGTATTCAGCAGATAGATGACCGTTAAGCGTGTGACTCTATAGGTTTGGTGAAGCATAGACATGACCGGAACACTTTCCGATCAATGATCAACATCGGAGTCGTAAACACCCATATTGATCCCTATACCCACATGAATAAATATTCGAGTGAACCTCCAATTGCCGTGTGCTATTCCTGTTGCTTCACGATATATTACAAACACCCGAGTTGAGATTTATATGCATCCCAGTGGATCAACAACTTGTCCACTATGCCAGTTACCTCGTTACCGGTTTTGTTCTCTTTTCTCGTTTCTGTGTTCCGGCATCCCTGTGATCAAATCACATTGTGTCTGGTAAGACGATGATGGATACTGCAACACCGAGAGGGCCTGAAAATATCTCTCCATTGTCGGAGGAGCAAATCCAAATCTTGAGCTATCTCGTTCCTTGTCATACTTTCCCGTGAACCCGTAAGCCGCCGTAATAGCCACCCAGTTACCTATGACGTTTAAAAAACTCCAAAGTTCACGAAGCAAGCATGAAGGAACTCGATACTCTCATGGTCTAAGAAATTATGCAAACATTAACTATCTCTGTGTTATTAACCATTAACTTGTGTCAAATATATCTCATAGCATAACATCAATTTGGGTCGATTCAACACAAGTGTTCTTCTAACATTGTGCCCTCAAAATTGCCGGCATAGCCATGTCCATGATCAAGAAATTAGGATCATCATGCAATACTTGAGCTAGTCATAGAGGCATGACTAGGAATACATTTTACCGTTTATTATACCATACGTGCACATGAGTTTCCCTCCGAGCCTCATGGATATTGTAGACTCGAGAATCATTGCAGTTATAGCATGGAACATAAACATTCATTACAAACTTGGAGATACAAAATAACTATTATTACTGCCTCTAGGGCATATCTCCTACAAACTCCCACTTGCACTAGAGTCATAATCCAGTTACATGGCTATCCGGTGCTGCTCATGCTTTGCTCATGGTAGAGGCTTTGTCATCGTGTCTGACACGTTCAGATCTGTGTGAACTTTGCGTACTTTCACTAAACCTACTTCGACATGATGTCGAATTAGTTTATATTTGCGTTCAATATGTCTTGTATTATGGTGCGAAGATGGCTCCCTAGCCTGAGCCATGGCGCCACTATTATCGCAATAGATCTCCACCGGGTCCAGCACACTCGGAACCACACCAAGGTCTTCAAGAAACGGCTTGATCCAGACCGCCTCCTTGGAGGCTTCTGAAGCTGCAACATATTCCGCCTCCGTCGTAGAATCCGCCATAGTATTTTGTTTGGAACTTTTCCTATCAATTGCCCCACCGTTCAATATGAAAACATAGCCTGATTGACATTTGAAGTCATCTGGCTCAGTCATGAAGCCTGCATCAGTGTAACCACTTACAATGAGCTCTTCATCACCTCCGCACACAAGGAGTAAATCCTTGGTCCTTCTGAGGTACTTAAGAATACCTTTGACTGCGGCCCAGTGTTCCAATCCTAGATCACTTTGGTACCGGCTGCTAAAACATAGCGCATAGGAAACATCCGTCTTTTACATAGCATGGCATACATAATAGAACCAACTGCCGAAGCATATGGAACATCATTCATTTGTACTCGCTCATCGAGAGTCCGAGGACACTGATTCTTGCAAAGCACTGTGCCAGGTGACATGGGGAGTAGGCCTTTCTTGGAGTTCTCCATGTTGAATCTTTTCAACACCTTGTCAATGTACGTGCTTTGGATAAGCGCTATCAGGCGTTTTGATCCATCTCTATAGATTCTAATGCCCAATACATATGCCGCTTTGCCTAAGTCTTTCATTGAAAAACTCTTCTTCAATGAGTCTTTTATTTTGCTAAGGAAATTCACGTCATTTCCAATCAACAATATGTCATCCACATACAAGATTAGAAATGCTTTTGTGCTCCCGCTAAACTTCTTGTAAACACAAGATTCTTCGTCATTCCTCATGAAACTAAACTCTTTGACTACTTCATCAAAACGAATGTTCCCGCTCCTTGACGGTTGTTTCAGACCATAAATGGCTTTCTGAAGTTTGCATACCTTTCCAGCATCCTCATGAACGACAAAACCTTCAGGCTGTATCATGTATACATCTTCTTTGAGATTTCCATTTAGGAAAGCCATTTTGATGTCAATCTTCCATATTTCATAATCAAAATAAGCAGCAATTGCTAGTAATATCCGAACAGACTTAAGCATAGCTACGGGCGAGAAAGACTCGTCGTAGTCCACTCCTGGAACTTGCGTGAACCCTTTCGTGACAAGTCTAGCTTTATGGATAGTAATGTTACCATCCACGTCTGTCTTTCTTTTGAAAATCTATTTACAACCAATGGGCTTTACACCTTCTGGAAGTTCTACCAACTTCCAAACTGAATTTTCGTCCATGGATTCCATTTTGGATTTCATGGCTTTGTGCCATTCCCTTGAGCTGGGCCGTGCCATCGCTTCCTTGTAGTTCGCAGGTTCATCGTCTTCAAGAATGAAGATTTAGTTATGAAACCACTCAAGTGGTTGGATAGCCCTACCTTATCCGCATGATTCAGTTACAACATTGTCTGAAGTTTCGCATCACATGCGACAACTTCCGGCTCGGTTGTAGGGATAATTTGCGGAATTACTTCCAGTTCCTTAGCCATATCAACTGTTGTCGAAAATTCACTAATCTCATTAAGCTATACTGTCCTCCCACTTACTTCTTTAGCGAGAAACTCTTTCTCGAGAAAGACTCCATTTCTAGCGACAAACACTTTGTGCTCGGAGGGAAGATAGAAGGAATATCCAATGGTCTCATTTGGATAACCTACAAAGTTGCATTTATCTTCTTTGGGATAGAGTTTGCTAGGTTATAAACATTTTACGTATGCCTCACCGCGGTACAATGGGTTTCTTCCCATACCATAATTCAAATGGTGTCGTCTCAACAGACTTAGACGGTGCTCTATTTAATGTAAAAGCGGCAGTAAGTAGTGCGTGACCCCAAAAAGATATTGGTAGATCTGTAAGAGACATCATCGACCTCACCATGTCTAACAGGGTTCGGTTACGTCGTTCTGACACTCCATTTTGCTGTGGAGTTCTGGGAGGCATAAGCTGTGAAATGATTCCACGGTCACTCAGATGTTGGCTAAACTCATGACTAAGATATTCACCTCCACGATCTGATCGCAGAAACTTAATCCTTTTGTTACGATGATTTTGTACCTCATTCTAAAATTCTTTGAACTTTTCAAAGGTTTCCGACTTATGCTTCATCAAGTAGATATAGCCATACCGACTTAAATCATCAGTAAAATTCACAAAGTAGAAATACCCACCCCGTGCGGTTGTGCTCATCCGATCACATACATCACTATGTATTATTTCCAATAATTCACCCACCCATTCAGGATGACCCGTGAACGACATCTTGGTCATTTTTCCCATCAGACAAGCTTCACATGTGTCAAATAATTCAAAATCAAAAGACGGTAAAACTCCATCTTTATGGAGTCTTTGCATGCGTTTCTTTCCGATGTGGCCAAGGCGACAATGCCACAAGTAAGTGGTGGTGGTGTAGGGTAACGTAGCAGAAAAAAAAAATTTTCCGACCTACGCACCAGCCCAGGACCACTATGGAGACTGCATACAAGGTTTGATCATTTTCGTTACCGACTCGTAGCGCAGCGGAAGTAGAGTCGATGACGATCGGCGGTGCAGATCCCCGCAGCTAGGATTTACAACCTCCCAACCGCGAGGATGGATACCCTCGTCTTCCCTTCGCATAGCCCTCCGGGAGGCGGTCGAACAGTCCCCCGGACGGTGTCGCGGACAGCCCTTCGGGAGGACCTTCGAAACTCGAACGGTCACTCGGACAGCCCTTCGGGAGGACTCACAGAACTTGGACCGTCACTTGGACAGCCCTTCGGGAGGCACTCACGAACAGCCCCTCGGGCACTAAGATCAAAACTACGACCTCTCTAAAGAGTTGCACACATACGGTGTCATCTATCCGGCAGGGCTTCGCCGTCCAGAACTAGTTCCCACCGGAACCCAGACAGCCTTTCGGCTCTGCAAAACTATTTTGCGGGGAGGGAGAGAGAAGCCAGATCATGCAATGGCACTTGTATGTGAGAAGGAGTGAGTGTGGAGGGCTGCCCCTCCACCTCTATTTATAGGAAATCCCAAGGGGTAGGGTGGTTTTACAAGAAAACCCAAAAGCACATGAATGAAGTCCTTCCACAAGGACCCAAATGTGAAACCAAGGCACAAGAGGGGGCTGCAAGGAGGAGCCCCCATGTGGCCGGCCACACCTAGGAGGGGCCCCCCCAAGGGAGCCTCATCCATCCATGTCACCCCCCAAAAAATATCTTGGGACAAAACACAAAATAATGGCTTTCCAAAAAGTAACCCAAAAAGCACTTTCACTATTCATGACTACATTTTTCAGCGTCCGTTCGAACTGAAAATATTTATGTGGGCTTAGAACATTTCCAGTACCCACTAAAATAATTTTCAACGCGTTCTGGAACAATTCCAGTTTAGTGATTTCATCTGCGAAAAGCATCTGAAGCGGTTCCGGCAGCTCCGGAACATTTCCGGTTTTTCTTCTAGAAAATTCCCAAAAGTTTCCAGAATGATTCTGGCACCCTCCAAGAATTATCAGGCATGTGCCGAAACCAATTTGACTTAATGGAATACCCCGAAACAACTTTTCAGTTTCACCGAAACTCATCCGGTGTTCTCTCTGCGGAACTTTTCCGCTGTCCGAAACTTTTTCGGTGATTTTCTCTCAGACTCCCTGTCTAGTATTCAGCAGATAGATGACCCTTAAGCGTGTGACCCTATAGGTTCGGTGAAGTATAGACATGACACGGAACCCCTTCCGATCAATGATCAACATCAGAGCCGTGGACACCCATATTGACCCCTATACCCACACGAATGAATATTCGAGTGAACCTCCAGTTGCCGTGTGCTATTCCTGTTGCTTCACAATATGTTACAAATACCCGAGGTGAGACATGTTGGCATTCCCGTGGATCAACAACTTGTCCACTGTGCTAGTTACCTCGTTACCGGTATTGTTCTCTTTTCTCGTTACCGTGTTCCGGCATCCCCGTGATCAAATCACAAAGTGTCTGGCCAGACGATGATGGATACCGTAACACCGAGAGGGCCCAGAGATATCTCTCCATCGTCGGAGGAGCAAATCCCAATCTTGAGCTATCACGTTACTTGACATACTTTTCCATGAACCCGTAAGCCGCCGTAATAGCCACCCATTTACGGTTGACGTTTAACAAACCCCAAAGTTCATGAAGCAAGCATGAAGAACTCGATACTCTCATGGTCTAAGGAATCATGCAAACGTTAACCATCTCTGTGTTATTAACCATTAACTTGTGACGAATGTAACTCATAGTATAACATCAATCGGGTCGATTCAACACAAATGTTCTTCTAACATTGTGCCCTCAAAGTTGCTGGCATAGACATGCCCATGATCAGGAAAACAGGACCATCATGCAACACTTGAGCTAGTCTTAGAGGCTAGACTAGGAATACATTTTACCGTTTATTATTCCACACGTGCATATGAGTCTTCCTCCGAGCCTCGTGGTTATTGTAGACTCGAGAACCATAGCAGTTATAGCATGGAACATAAACCTAATTATGAGCATGGAGATAAATAATAACATTTATTATTGCCTCTAGGGCATATCTCCTATAGGTGGTATCAGCCTTCTTAAGGCGTTTAGCATTCACGTTAAAGACATCATTTCCACATTCAAGATTTAGTATGAAAAGGCCGTCAACAATGGGTGCAAATCCATAAAACATATCCTTACAATAAAGTGAACAACCATTGTTCTCAGACTTGTAAGAGTACCCATCATGTAATAAACATGATCCAGAGATAATGTTTCTACACAATGAAGGAACAAAATAACAGTTACTTAGTTCTAAGGTAAATCCTGAAGGGACACGTAGATGCATAATGCCGACGGCTTGAGCGGCGATCCCAGCACCGTTCCCGACGCGCATCATGACTTCATTCTTTGGCAGCTTGCGCACCTTCTGAAGCCCCTGTATCGAGTTGCAAATGTGAGCAACCGATCCAGTATCAAATACCCAAGACTTAGAATTTTCACTAGCAAGCAAAACGACAATGACATTAACCTGTATAACAATTATACCTTTTCCGGTTTTCCCGGACTTCTTATCTTCCAGATACTTCTTGCAGTTTCTCTTCCAGTGTCCTGTGCCCTTGTAGTAGAAGCACTCAGTTTCATTCTTGGCTCCGCCATTAGAGTTGCTTCGGGAGCCGGTCTTACAGGAGCTCTTACAGGAGTTTTATTCACAAGCAACACTTGCTTGCGATTTTTCCGTAGTCCTCCTTCCACAGTTTTCAGCATGGCGAGCACTTCCTCCGGTGTCTTATCCATCCCACTCATGTTGTAGTTCATGGTAAAAGCGTCGTAAGATGGGGGGAGTGAAGCAAGCACCATGTCCATCATATGGGCTGGTGGAATTGGAAATTCCATGGTTTTAAGCCTTTCAGCGTAGCCAATCATTTTGACCATGTGTTCGCCAACTGAACTGCCCTCAGCCATCCTGCAATCCATCACGGTCTTCATGATATCAAATCGTTCAGACCGTCCAGGTCATTAAAGTGACAATAATATGGCTCCAGCCATCATGTGGAATCATGACACGCAGGTCACGTTAGTAAATTTACATCATATAGTCATCTCATACATAATCGAATTAATATGAGACTTGCTATACCACATCACATGCACATCCTGCAAAACCAAGTTAGACGCCTCTAATCGGTCTATGCAAAATTTTATTTTACATGGCTTCTAATGTTTTGACTTAAACCGCAGCTACCAACGTTCATCATCAAGTATGATTATTCAAGTCGCTAGATTAACTTTCTGGGGTGTATGAAACACGAGATAATAAAATCTCGAGCCCCATACTGAACTTCGTCATATGCATGACCCCCGTGCAGATCATATCTGCATTGCCCTTTCGTCTGCGAAATTTCATCTTTCTCTTAACTATGGTGGAACCCAAAGATTTGATAGCACTTCGTTGATCAATCAGGATCGCGGATTGCCAGAACTTTGTGAAATTCGACCATGCCATCTCAAGATCAGAAATACGCAAATTCTAGGGAAGCAACAAGAACATCGGGTAACAGATTTCATCTGCCACCCGCATAAATAATTTTCAGCAATAGATCTCATCTACTACAAAATTATATTATGCAATACCCACACAACTTTATGTATTCTAGATCACAACCTGCATCTATGCATAGCAAGGCTCTTGATGCCACTGTAGGGGAACGCGATAGAAAACCAAAAAATTCGATACAACGAGCACACCCAGGACCACTATGGAGACTACATACAAGGTTTGATCTGATCATTACCGACTCGAAGCGCAGCGGAAGTAGATTCGGTCTAGATCGTCAGTGCAGATCCTCGCAACTAGGATTTACAACCTCCCACCCGTGAAGATGTACTCCCTCACTGGATAGCCCTTCGGGAGGCGGTCGGACAGTACCCCGGACGATGTCACGGACAGCACTTCGGGAGGACCCTCAAGCTCGAACGGTAACTCGGACAGCCCTTCGGGAGGACCCTCGAATAGCCCCTCGGGAAAAAGATCAAATCTACGACCTCTCTATGGGGTTGCACACATACGGTGTCAGCTATCCGGCAGGGCTTCGCCGTCCAGAACTATTTCCTGCCGGAACCCAGACAGCCTTTGGGCTCTACGAAACTATTTCGCGGGGAGGGAGAGAGAAGGCCAGATCATGCATGGCTTGTGTATGAGAGTAAGGAGTGATTTTGGAGAGCCCTCTCCACCTCTATATATAGGAGGAGGAAGGGGTAGAGGCAAGGGGTAAAAAGACCAAAAGGGGCTCAAGATCTTTTCACCCAAATGCCACATAAGGGTGTGTGTAGAACATATCCACCATGAGGTGGAAGGAAACCCCAAGGGGACCCTCCCCCACCACCATGGACAAAATTTGGTGCTGCCCCCTTGGGGGGGGGGGGTACCACCTTTCACACACCTTTATCTCTCACCAAAAGTGATTTCCTTCTAGAAGAAAAACCCAAAATGCACTTTCACTATTCACGAAGACATTTTTCTGCGACCGTTAAATCCAAAAATATTTCCGTGAGTCTTTGAATAATTTTCCTCTGTTTTGAGGGCTATGACATAACATGCTATGTGATTCCCTAAGGCAGGATGGATGTACCATGGCCACCCCTCTGTGCTCCTGAAGGTGCCGACTGCCCCGATGATCCCTTCAATTCAGCGCACGCCCTGCCATGCCATACCATGGTTGTTGCAGCACCGGCAGGCCCCCTTCGGTACATGCTTTACTCTTGTTATCCTACGCTCTATTTTATCGGCTTTGCGGCCTGGCCTACGAGACATTGGCAGTGCCATTTCCTGGGAGAGTTAGGATTGAGTGTTCACTCATGCAGTATTTTACCTTCTTTTCTGAGGCTATGCTCATGCTCATACCTTTTTCCTCTCGTATATGTGAGAGAAAATTTTGTTGAATTACGTCATGGTCCTGCTCAATCTGGCATGACACTTGCAATTACCGACAGAAAATTGTAGAACTAAACCAATCATAATCCATTATTCTTGTAGGGTTGCTTTTGCACTGTTTAATTGATCTGAATCTTGTCCAGACACTGACAATTCAGATTTGAGTTTCACTTTCCTAATCTTGAAACAATTGTCACATGGTTGTAAAAAGCAAATATAGATTTCTAGGTGCTCCCATACATACCAAATTTATTTGAAGCAACGTATTGGAACCAATATTCTTGAAATTTTACAACTTAAGTAATCCGCAATGGACTAAGAAAATGGCTAGGAAACCTTCTCCGAGACTAAAACCCAACCACACCCTACTCTATCGCTTTATACCCAAGTGTACACTCCACATGTAAGAATGAACCACTACTGGACTAACTTCTTGCATCATCATCATCTTCATCCGCAGCTGCATCCGATAGTCTAGCATGGTACATCTTGAACCGTTAATTGTATTTCAATTTGTTGTAGAGTGAATCGACAAGCACAACAGGTAGCTCTCTTATGTATTTGTCGATGTAGGCCTGCATGGGAGGATATGTTAGTATCGTTCTGTCATTTTAAAAGAATTTCAGAAACATATGTGTTACTGTACGTACTTGGTCATATTGTAGTGCCAAATCTTCTCCCGTAAATAATTCAATGTTCTTCAACTTGTAGAGTGCACAAGAAGAACTGCAACATTTTATTTTGGCAGCAGCATTTCAAGTATTAACAATGAAAACATAAACAAAATCTATATTGTTGACTGACTTGTCATCAGCTTTTGGCACGCAAACATGATTTACTGGCCATTGGGTCATGTTAATGTCTTCCCATACATTGCTTTGTGGTCCATCGATTCGCATCGATGCTCTCAGATGTGCTTCCATCCCACATACCTGCAAGTCCATGGGATGAGAGATTGCTTACGATTAATACTTAGGTAGGATGTTAAATCCTTTGTTTTAATGAAAGTTGTTAAAATTCTCACCACGTGATTTACTTCTCTGTGAATCATAAAGTGGAAAAGTGAATCAAGAAAATGAATCTCCCTCCTTCTGGGGTTTACGACCACAATGAACCAGTGGATGTTTAAAGTGTTTGTAGGTAGGAAAACCTGGAGTGCACAGATAATTAGATCAATGTGTATAGTAATAATAAAAAGAAATGTGTTTTACGTCATGGTTATAGTACCAGATCATGTTTCAGGTAGTTGGTGCCTTTTGTTGTTCCATGAATGCCCGCCAGAACGTCCCCGTGGCACTTCTCTATCCTACCATCTCTTTTGAGCATAGCGACGCCGGCCATCCTCTCAATGTAAACCAGTTGCCCGTTCCCTGTGTCAATTGGGTCATCATTACGCATGAGTTGTATCGCAGCATCAACCACCTAAAACAAAAATCAAGTTAATTGTATTGTACAAATAAAAATTTATAAACTAATTTGTGAAATATCTTACTTCTTCACCCAACCATATGCCATCTTCTTCTAAATCTTTATGGGTGAGGCATTGCAAATGCTTCGTTAGCACAACAATGTCATCAACCAACAACATTTGTTTTTCACTGTCTGTAGTGTTGATCAGTTCGGCCATAAAATCCTGTCGAACCTTGTCTAGCTTGTCCCTCTTCTTTTTAAAATTGCTAGAGCCGAGTTTCCTCTTTTTAATCTGTGTGTCCTTGGAATCGTTGGTAGACACTGACGGAGTCTTGTTTTTTCTTTTTTTCTTTTTAGTATCATACAAAGAGTATTTGTCATCCTTAAATAATGCCGATACCACCCTTTTCCATCCGCTCACATGATTTGGTGGCGTCGATTCAACCACACTTACTTCTTGCTACATTTGGAAGGTTTCATCATCATGCTTACTCCGTCTCTTGAACGGATCCGGTTACAGGAAATAAAGCGTGTGTTAGCCTTTAGCAGATTCTTACTTAGTCTAATGTAAAATGTGCATCACCTGGAAAGCTTCAAGGCTTCTAGTGGCTTCAGAATGCTTTCGCGAATCCAAACTAGGAGCACCCTGCAAAGCATCCACCTCATTTATTAGCTCTGAAACATTCCTGAGATTCTCCTCGATATTTGCAGCAGTTCTTTTGAATGCTTCATCCTATATGTGGAAGATAACATGTTATTAGGCAAACAGAAATGAATGTATCATAATTTAATTGACATGCGTAAGGCAAAATCTTCATCAAGGCTCTTCATGGGGGCCTTCGTGACGTATGTTTGTATTCCCTGGTTAGAATGGTCCTTAGGATCGACCTCCGTGACACCCTTTTGTTTTCCCTGGTGAGAACCATTCTCAGCAGGGGCCTCCATTGCGTCAGAAGGTGCTCCGAGGTCAGAAAGATGTATGTCCTCCACTCCTGGGATTATTCCATAGTGGTTGTTCTTCATAAAAACATGTTAGTCTGGGGTGTTTTGATAGTAAATTTATTTAGACAAAACCTTCTACACATATATTTCCAGTTATAATAATCTCATAATATGATTATTTACAAAATAATGCTATGCTTATGTTGAATTCTTTGACGAGGTCCTCCAGGAGTCTGCCATGTACGAGGGTACGCCTAAGGCACTCATCCATTTTCTTTTCAAGGGTACACATCCTATCGAGTTGTTTTGCACCGGCCTCCCGCACGAGGGACCCAACTTCTTTCAAATCAGTCAATACACGGCCGACGAGTACCTTAATCTGCAACTTTGAAGCAGTTAGAAGCGATAGTACTTGCAATGTTACAATATATATTTTTGCCTGATGTAACTCATTTACCTGACCGCCAGTCTTCGGTTTGGCCAGCGTACCATCTTCTGGCGGAATGAAAGGCCGCAGCAGGTCCTCAACATACTACAGTTTAGTGTCGTTAGTATAATTAAAAATATATGGTACATAATCAAGGCACAATACTGACACTTTACCTCTCCAACTCCTAGATAATTTTTGTTGATTATGTTGTCAAACTTGTGTGCCTTCTCCTCACTCTAGTTCTGGATCAGCAGCCTTAACCTTGATACATACGAGATGCTGGAGTCCAATTGGTGCAACCTGAACCTCTCGTAGTACCACGCTTGCATGACAATAAAACCAGTTTAGAAACTTTGTCTTAGATTACATAATGTATGTTAGGTAACTGATGATTGTATTAGTGCAAATTACCTGCAGCAGTGGTAGGTTCCCCTCCAGATTTGGTCCACCATTAGCAAATTTCTTGTCGCTAGCCATGAGATGGTCAAGCGTTAGCTGTCCAAGATTGGTGCCCTTTATTGTCTCGACGTTTTTAATGATCCCAAGGTATTTGTTATCCACATACTGTTGTGTTGTCGGGCATAGATATTTTCCTATAGTGTACAAGACAAATGGCCTGACAAAATTAGGCGTGTTGTCTTCCTTTGTCTTGGCTAGTAGTCCTTTCAAGGTTATTTTTGTGTCATTGGGGTCTTTCAGTTTCTTCCGCAACTCCATAGTATCATCGAGATTTGAAGGGACATGCTTCTTCCCCGTGCAGGGCATGCCTGTTATATGTGCAACATCTTGTAGTGTGATCCTACATGGTCCCCCATTAATGATAAAGGCATCCTGCTCTGGATCATATGAATTAGCGATGGCCTGGCACAGTAGACGTCTAATTTTGATGCTAGGTGTCTTGAGAAGGTCACTCATTCCTATCAACTTGATGTACGTCTGTTGTTGCGTGTTCAGTCCGTTTATAAACTTGTCATATGGCGGCAAAGAAGCATCTTGCGTTCCATGAATGTGAAAATTGTGTGATTAGATTCAGCATGGTATGCAGCAAAGGCAGAAATATTTTTCAAGTGTGGCGATGTTTGTGAACAAGAAAACCATAAGCAAGAGCTTCATGTTCAACAAATACAACCGAAATGCATAAGTTATGTATTGGCACTAAAAATATTTCATTAGATGGCATTTTTTTTCACTCAATTGATATTACATGGATGACCCATCACCAATTTATCATCTATATTAACTACACGGGAATAAAGAAAATCTGCAATAGAAATAAACAATAGATAATCATGAATTAATAACTAGTGGGATAGAATCATAGAAAACACATTATGCAAGTGAAGCTACTTAGAAAGTGGACATTCCCATTAGGAAGCTTTACTTTCAATAAGCAGACGGAACAAGTTTCCTGATCCAAAGGATTTAGATTCAACAAGCATAATCTCTGGAATTTTTTCTTAAATAATCATCAACAGTTTTACGTATGTGCAATGTTTATGGGAGAACGTGCAGTGCACTCAAGACACACGCTGACCTGCCCCGAGCGTTAGCAATCAGTCGTATAGGCCGGCATGGTCTGACGGCTTAGCTAAAGACTTCAAGCACGTACTATATAGGAGTATGCCAGTATATATAGCTAGTGTTTGCACTGAAGTTTAGGTGTGGCAGGGGCCAAACCTTGCGAGATTGCTGGCTTTGCCCCTAACATCTTATGTATAGCAGTATAAAAACTGAAAAAGGGAATTGTGCTCTACGGTGCTGCATCTACATGAGTTAATTTATTTACAAGCATGGTGAGTTCCATGAATTGAGATGTTGCGAAGGACTAATTTTTTTTCAGGTGTGGCAAACTAGCACTAAAAATTGGACAGCAAACCAAAGTACGAGTAGTTCACACACTCTAACACGGCGAATCATGGGAGGGACATCGTGGCTGGAAAAAACTAGGTATACAGCAGGAGATCGTTACCAGAGGATTCATCGTTGGCTCGGTTTGGGCGGCACGTAGAACAATAAATGATCGTAGGAGGCTTCCGTCTTGCTGGGTTCGCTCGGCTTGGGCGGCGCGTAGAATGATGAACGATCTAAGGAGGCTTATGGGTTTGGTCTTGAAAGTCTTCCTATTTATAAGGCGGAAAAGCTCTTTCACGATCGAGCGTCGCAACGCTCGATCCTAATCTCTCTCTCCCCCACGATCGTAATCTTCTCCCCTGATTTTAAGGTGGGCCCAAAGAGATCTCTCCTCTAATCTCTCTGCCTCCCCCCCCCCCCCCCTGATTTCAACGTGGGCAAGTAAGATATTTGATGTAATCCCTTTTCCCATGGTTAATCTCTCCACTTATCTCTCTCCTTCCTAGTTTAAAGGGATACCTGGCTGGACGTGGTTGCCTTATAAAGCCTAACTGCCTTGTCAAAAATCGCTCGCTCATCTAACTACCGAGGAAGAGAATCTATTACATGCTTTTACTCTTGTTATTATTTTTTTTGTTTTTGTTTTTTTGAACACAGTACTAACACAAGCGCTTGTTGGCTCTGTGCCATTTCCTGGCCTAGCTGTGATTGCACTCATGAAGTGTTCGACTCTCCGTTGTGAAGCTATTTTTTGCCCATCTAATCTTGCCTGCTCATGCTCATATCTTTTTCCTCTCGTATATGTGAGAGCAAATTTTGTTGATAATACTGAAACATGTCTGGTCCTGCTCAAGATGGCACGGCACTTGCAATTAGCGATAGGAAATTTAAAGAAACCCACAGTCTAATTTTGTTTCTCCGTTAAGGACTCCATCTAGGTTCGGTCGTGCACTGTGTGTAATTGGTGTGAATCTAGTCCAGACGCTGACGAAACTGAACTATAAAATTCAGATTTCAGTTCCACTTTCCTAACCTTGAAACAAAAGTTCTGGTTGTAAAAAGGAAATATATATTTGAAGGTGCTTCCATTCATACCGAATTTATTTGAAGAATAGTATTTGGAACCAGTACTGTGAAGTATTACAACTTGATTAATCCGCAATGGACTAAGAACATGGCTAGGAAACCTTCTTCGGGACTAAAACCAAACCACATCCTACTCTATCGCTTTATAGCCAAGTGTACACTCCATATCTAAGAAAGAATCAACTGCTTGCATCTTCACGATTGATCTTCAACCGCAGCTGCAGCAGATAGGCTAGCATTGCACATCTTTAGGCTTTTCATGGATTTCAATTTGGTGTAGGGTGAATTGAGAAGAACAACAGGTAGCTCTCTTCTGTAATCGTCGATGTAGGCCTGCATGGGAGGATATGTTAGTATCATTTTGTAGGTTTAAAAAATTGAAAGAAATTAAGGTGTTACTCTCCGTACTTGGTCATATTGCAGTGTCAGTTCTTCTCTCGTAAATAATTCAATGTTCTTCAGCATGTAGAGTGGACAAGAAGAACTGCAACATTTAATTCTGTTAGCAGCCATTCACGTATTAACAATGAAAAACAAAAACAAAAGCTAATATTGTTGACTGACGTGTCATCTTGTCTTGGCACATGAACAAGCTTTACTGGCCATTGGGTCACGTTAATGTCTTGCCATGCATGACTTTGTGGTCCATTGATTCACAGTGATACTCTCAGGTGTGCTTCCACCCCACATATCTGCAAGTCCATGGGATGAGAAGTTCCTCACGACACATAGTTTGGTATGATGTTAAATCCTGTGTTTTATTGAAAGACGTTTAAATTCTCATCACATGATTTACTTGTGTGCGTTCTACGTAGCTAAAAAGTGAATCAAGAATCTGAATCTCCCTCCTTCTGGGGTTTACGACCACAAGGAACCAGTGGGTGTTCGCCATGTTCGTAGGTAGGAAAACCTAGAAAGCAAAATGATTAGATCGACATGTATAATAATAAGAAAAAGAAATGTGTTTTACATCATGGTTATATGGTACCAGATCATGTCTGAGGTAGTTGTCGCCTTTTGTTGTTCCATGACTGCCCGCCAAAGCGTCCTCATGGGAGTTGTCTACCCTACCATCTCTTTGGAGCATAGTAGCTCCGGCCACCCTCTCAATGTAAACCAGTTGCCCGTCCCTTATGTCCGTAGGATTATCATGACGCATGAGCTGAATCACAGCATCAACCACCTAAAACAAAAATCAAGTTAATTGCACTGTACAAAAGAAAATTGATAAATTAATTTGGGAAATATCTTACTTCGTCACCCAACCATTTGTCATCTTCGGCTCCATCTATCATGGTGAGACATTGCCAATGCTTCTGTTGCAGAACAATGTCATCAATTACCACCATTTCTTTTTCAAGATATGAAGTGTTGACAATTTCGGCCACGAATTCCTGTCGAAACTTGTCTAGCTCGCCCTCCAGCCTGGAAGCTGCCATATTTTTTAAATTGCTAGGCCGGTTTTTCCTCTTTGTATTCTTTGAGTCCCTGGAATCATTGGTAGACTCCGATGCAGTCTTGTTTTTCTTTCTCTTATTCTCACTATCGTACAAAACGTAATCTTCATTCTTGAATAATGAAGATGCCATTCTTTTCTGGCCACTCACACGAGTTGGTGGCGTGGATTCAACCACACTTTCTCGCCACATTTGTAAGGAATCATCACAGTTTTCCTCATCAATTCTGATATCTTCGTCAACTTGTTTTCTTCTTTCTTCTTCAGCCTTTTGCACATTCTTACTGTGCCTCAAATCCAGAGGATCATGTGATTCAAAATAAAGCGCGTGTTAGCTAGCAATCTGCGCGAACTTAAAAACAAAACCAGTTTAATGTGAAATGTGCATCACTAGGAAAGCTTCAAGGCTTGGGGTGACTTTGGAAGGCTTTCATGAATCCAAACTCGGAGCACCCTGCGAAGCATCGACCTCTTTATAAAGCTCTGAAACATTCCTGTGACTCTCCTTGCAAGCTGCAGCAACAACTTTGTCTTCTTCATCCTGAGCATGGAAGATCATATGTTAGCTAGCGATCTGCGCGAACTTAAAAACAAAATCATTTTAATGTAAAATGTGTATCACCATGAAAGCTCCAAGGCTTGTGGCGGCTTTGGAATGCTTTCGCGAATGCAAACTACGAGCACCCTACAAATCTTGACCAACGTTCTTCATGGGGGCTTCCTTGTCATCTTTTTGTATTCCCTTAGCTGAATTGCCTTTGGCAGTGACCTCCGTGTCATCCTTTTGTTGTCCCTGGTGAGAAGCATTCTCAGCAGGGACCTCCATTAGGTCTGCAGGTACTCCCAGGTCAGATAGCTGTATGTCCTCGACTCTTGGGCGATCAGCATCGAATATTCCATATCGGTGGTTCTCCAAAAAGAAACATGTTAGTCTGGGGAGTTTTCAGAGTTAAATTATTTAGAAAACCATAATGGTATGCTTACATTGAATTTTGTGATGAGGTCATCCACACATCTGCCATAGGCAAGGGTACGCCTAAGGTACTCATCCATTTTTTTCAAGGGTGCACATCCTATCGAATTGTTGTGCACCGGTCTCCCGCACGAGGGAGGCAACTTCTCTCAAATCAGCCAATACACGGCCGATGAGTGCCTTATCCTGTAACTTACAAGGATTTAGGAAGCATAGAACTTCAATTGTACTTGCAAAGTTATAATATGTATTTGTGCCTCATCTACCTGACCGTCAGTCTTCGGTTTGGCCGGTGTACCATCTGTTGGCAGAATGAATGGCCGCATCAGGTCCTCAACATAATGCAGTTTAGGGTCATTAGTATAATTCGGAATATATGGTACATAATCAAGGCACAGTACTGACACTTTACCTCTCCAACTCCTAGATAATTTTTGTTGATTATGTTGTCAACCTTGTGTGCCTCCTCCTCACTCTAGTTCTGTATCAGCGGTCTTAACCTTGATGCATACGAGATGGTAGAGTCCAATTGGTGCACCCTGAACTTCTCGTAGTACCACGTCTGCATGACAACAAAAGCAGTTTAGTAACTTTGCCATACATTACGTACCGTATGGTAGGTAGCTGATGATTGTATTAGTGCGAATTACCTGCAACAGTGGTAGGTTCCCCTCCAGATTTGCTCCACCATTTACAAATTTCTTGATGCTGGCCATAAGATGGTCAAGCGTTAGCTATCCAAGATTGGTGACCTTTATGGTCTCGACGTTTCTAATAATCACAAGGTATCTGTTATCCACATACTGCGGTGTTGTCGGGCATAGATGTTTGCCTATGGTGTACAAGACAAATGGCCTGACAAAATTAGGTGTGCTGTCGCCTTTCATCTTGTCTACCAATCCTTTCAAAGTTACTTTTGTGTCATTGGGGTCTTTCAGTTCCTTCCACAACTCCCTAGTCTCGTTGAGATTTGAAGGGACGTACTTCTTCCCCATGCAGGGTAGGCCTATTATATCCTCTACATCTTGTAGAGTGATCCTAGGTAGTCTCCCATTAATGATAAAGGCATCCTGCTCTGGATCATTTGAATAAGCGATGGCCTGGCACAGTAGACGTCTCATTTTCATCCTAGGTGTCTTGAGAAGGTCACCCAGTCCTATCAACATGATCTACGTCCGTTGCTGTGTGTGTATTTCTTGTATGAGCTTCTCATATTGCAGACGAGAAGCAACTTGAGTTCCCTGAATGTGCAAATATCGTGATTAGAATTAGTATGGATACATTTAAACACTAATAAAACCGACTAAATGTAATATATGCCAATACAAAAATTGTGCTCTACGGTACTGCATGAAATTTCATACAGCTTCTCGGCCATATAATCTGAACCATATAGAAATAACAAGAACAATAAGGCATTGCATCAGCAGCAGACATAGAAAAACAAGCTATTCATCTCTCTCGGCAAACTGACTGATACTAGTATAGATATTTAGTAGAACCAGCAGAGTTTGGTGTATGCGCACTACTAAAGTTCAGGCACCAAGCTTACAAACAATTACACAGATGTTTGGAAGCCAACAGTTTATAGATAATCTGAAGTAAAGAATGTAGCAATTTTTTAGCATATAAACAGAGGTGATAACCATGATATCCAGTAAACATGACCATAATAGTGACTCCAGGAGCAACCAAAAACACAACTAGGCATAATCAAGCAGCCTAAAATTGACGACATGGACCAAAACATGTGATCCTTATATAAATTAGTAAAAAAAAGACTGCCATCGCCAAAAAGACTACAAAAATATTCTGTATGTTTTACAAAATCATATCGATTGTGACCATTGAAACACGCACAACTCACAAGTTGGCCAAGCGTTCACAGATTCATAGTGAACAAATTAGCTCCAAACACTAGCCATGATTTGTAGAAGTTTAGTATAAACCGTGCCAATCAACACAAAGAGAAAACATCTTACAAAACTGCTTTGTATTCTGTCTACTGCGTATTTTGTTAATTCAGTGGCTAGTTTTAAACAGAATTAGCAGAGAGATGCATTCACAACTAAAAAGAAAACTGAGCGAATTAGTGCACGTTGATCATTACTTGTGCCATCGTACAGAGATAGGCATTCACGACTAAAAATAAACAAGATAGGAAGGCATCCACGATCTCCCTTCCAGTAAAACTGGGATAGTTAGTTATGGCTGTAACTAAATGAGAGAGAAAGGCAAGTGCGCCGTAAATAATGGGATTGCATGCAAAAAATAAGACGCCCAAGATTTTGGGAAGGATGGAGTATTATAAGCATCTCGCTCGTTACCGGAGGATTCTCTCGATGGTGTTCCTTAGAAGGACCGGCTCCACTGCCGTTTTCTTTCATGTTTGGCTTCGCCGGCTTCTCCGATGTGCCCTTCTCTTTCATCGGCTTCTCTAACGCGCCCTTCTCTTTTATCTTTGGATTCACCGACGCGGGCTCCGTCAGCTTCTCCGACCTGGGAGCTACTTTGGGCGGCGTGGGGTGGTAATTCGGTGAAGTCATGGCAAGGCTAGGTATGGGAGGCGTGGGGTGGTAATTCAGATCGAGTACATGATCTATGCCGTCAAGGGATTTGTATTTATAGGGGATATGATCTAACAACCGACCACAAGGAAATATTGGGATATACCATAAACAAACAATACAAAGAGGTAGTTTTACATCACGTAGAGATCTCACGAAGAGGTAGTTTTAGATCACGTAATGTAATCGCAACCGTGAAGCATTTGGGCCTTTTCTGCTTTCTTATATGGGCCTATTATAATGGGGGGAGCCCATTTCAAATTAAAAAATGAAAGGAAAGCGAGGAGTCCCCCCATCCAAAAAAAGGGAAAGCGAGGAGTCCAACAGGCAGGAGGAGTCCATCAGCCAGGAGGAGTCCCACGACTCTATTATATTGGGCATGCGCGAGGGCGCTTTGTCCTTACTGCCACAACTCTCTCCGATGGTTCCTCTGCCTCTACGTCCACTCGACTTCCTTTGCGCCGCCCACTCGCCCAACAATCTGGCTTCTGGATCGGTGAGTTCTCCTTGCTGTCAATTTCATTTGTAGTTCTCCAGTAGCAGAACATGTGATGGCCTTCTTCTTCTTGCCAATTTCTTGTTGTCCTGCTTCTTTAGTTTGTGCACAATGATTCATCTGCATGACCGATGAACACATCAATCTAAGCAAGAAATCGATCAGACTGTTGTTCCTGCTATATGAGAACTGTGCTGAAAAAGAAGACAATGTCACAATTTTGATTGTTCATGCAGACTGTTGTTCCTGCTACATGTTGTTGAGTGTTGATACACTTGTTTAGATTAATTTTCAACAGCTTGTGAATTTTTGATTCTGAATTCATAGATAGATGTTCATTCTTGATTGTTGATGCAGTTATTTAGATAAAATTTCAACAGCATCAGATTTTTTTATTCTTAAATCACAGATACTCCCTCTGTAAAGAAATATAACATCTTTTAGTTCACTACTTTAGTGATCTAAAAGATCTTAAATTTCTTTACAGAGGGAGTACATGTTTAGTTTAAATTGTTGATGCACTTGTTTAGATAAATTTTCAATAGCGTCAGAATTAGTATGTACTATCTGCCGTCATATTCATCTCGGCTTTCTGTTGTCAATGTTCTTGTCATGCTTCATATGTTATACTGATTTAATCAATCACAGTCCTTCGGCATGGCGTTCGCGAAAGATTACGCTGTCAGGGCAGATGGCAACACCGAACTTGCTGTGAAGTACACGAACAAGGCCAGTTGTGTTGAGTACTGCATTGGCAGATTCAAGTACTGGCTGCAGAAGGACGACCCGAAGATAGTTGGACTGGATGTGGACTACACCTGGCCTCAAGGTCCGACATAGAAGGCTGCCGTGGTCCTGTTATGCGTGGCGTATACGTTCTCGTGTACCAGATAAGCATTGCTGATGAGCACTGCGGCTCGCTGGCCGCCTTCCTACTCGACAAGGAGTACACCTTTGCTGGGGTGGACATTAATAATGATCGGGAAAAGCTTCGCCGTGTTGGTGTGCTGGTAGGAAACTTTGTGGATATCCAGAGTAAGTGGAGAGTGCCTGATCTAGAGAAGTTCAAGTTGATGGATGGCTTGGCTGACTACACTGGTTCGCTCATCCACCATAGTTTCAAGAAGATGAAGGATGGTATGACACAAGATGACCACAAGATATGGGCGGAAGAGCCCCTGCCCTTGAAGAACATCTATTATGCTTCCATGGAAGCGTATGCCACCTACGATGTATACAGGCGATTGGTCAACTTCCAAAAGGGGTTTGCGAGGCTGTGCGAGCCCGTCCCCGTCCAACCATCTAGGCGGTCGAGGAGGTCCGGAAGGAAGATTTAGTCAACCTATCATGTTTCTGTTAATCTAGCTGATAGTTTGTAAACATTATTTTACTGCTAGTAAGTCATAAATTCAAATTTCCTGCAAGTTGAATCATCCTTTTCTTGCTGTCTGCTTATGTGCCTCTGAATCATCATTTTGTTTTTTGTCTTCCCTAATTTGATCCACGATAAACATGAAGCAGGGTAAGATAGGATGTTTATTCTGTTTCAATTTTGCTAGGTATGATTCAGAATGTATAGCAAATCAACAACATGCTTTTCGGTTAGGGTTCATGAAAACAACCATAAATGAATACTATTGTCAATGTAGCATCACATATAGGCAATAGCTAATTTTACCAAAAGACTCTTTCAGATTTTTCATAAACACTGTTGTCAACTGGAGTTGCAAAGAGAAAGTTCTTTTTTTAATCAAAAGAAGGGTCACCCCCTCAGGTTTTCCATTAACAAAAACTAGATGGTCTTTTAAGCCCCAAATACAATCTACAGCTAGAAACTAAAGTCATCAACTAGCAGCATAAATCACACATGGTAGCAAGACCAGCCAGACTTAACATCAAGGTCCAAAAGATAGAACTACGGTAGAGGACTGAAAATATAGCTGAGAGATGGCCAGGCGACACCCCAGGACGATGTGCCTCCACACTTGCGATGATCTGTACAATTCACCTGCTACTTGATCTAGCAGCTTTGCTCCCAACATCAGCACCTCTTTGATTTCCACCTTCGTCTGCAATATAGACACTCTTGCGTTGTCATACTACATTTGTGGCTCATCGGTCAGGATGTTCATAACCACCTTGACCTGAAGATCTTCACGGGTGGTGGTCTTGAAACCGAAAAGAACGGCTTTATGAATCTTGAGCTCATCACTGTCCATAAAATCACTCCGTCCCTTGCCGGAGATGATGCGGCCATCATCACACTGGTGGTACTTGATCGGCCTGAAACTATCCTCGCCCGGACCAATGCCAGCAAGCCCATCTCCCGGTATCTCCGCATCTCCTTGGGTCTTCAGGGTGTCGACAACTTTCGTCGGTAATCTCTGTATGCACCATCATAGGAAGAAAAAAAAATCAAATATGTGAAGGAACTGTAAACAAAAGGATCTTCTGCTACATCTACATATATGCGAAACAAAAGAATATGCAAAACACACATCAGTGTATTCAGTATTTCCAGGTAGAATAGCATAGCATTAATCTTTCTCTCTGTCGGTGTAAAAACCGGCAGATCTTGGGTAGGGGGTCCCGAGCTGTAGGTCTAGGGATCAATGGTAACAGGAGACGAAGGGACACAACTTTTACCCAGGTTCAGGCCCTCTTCATGGAGGTAATACCCTACGTCCTGCTTGATTGTATTTGATGTAGATGAAGGTTACAAGAGTAGATCTACCTCGAGATCATGGTGGCTAAACCCTAACTGGTATGCCTATGGTAGTTCTGATTTCTCCCATGGACTAAAACCCTCTGGTTTATATATACACCAGAGGGGCCTAGGGTTGTACAGAGTCGGTTACAGAGAAAGGAAACCTTACACCCGGACACCTAAACTTGCCGTAGCACATATATAAGAGTCCTAACCGGACACGGGGGCAGCCTTCCACATTGTCTTCACGGCCCAGTAATCCGGCCCATGTCAGGTAGACCGGACACCTGAGGACCCCCTAGTACAGGACTCCCTCAGTAGCCCCTGAACCAGTCTTCAATGACGATCCGGTGTGTGAATTGTCTTCGGCGTTGCAAGGCGGGTTCCTTCCTCCAATTACTTGAACGAGTTTCCTGCATAAAAGGCATTGTATCCGGCTCTGCATCATTAATACAACCCTTAGCCGCGAAGGCTAGGCTTCCGAATGGAAACCGCATCTTTTACTGACAACTTTTAGCGAAGCGACACACTTATCTTTTCATATTTCGAACTGTCGTGTGTCCTTGTTTCGCGGTTCGAGGCCAAGCCTCTATTGGTACGTCTTATCAAAACATAGATCGTGCCCGTCCTTTAAGGGATACTCATCAATGAGATTTGGGTAATCCAACCGCACCTTACGCATGATTTCATTGGGAACAGGCGAGGTTTACTAGACGGGGAGGGATGTTTGGTATACTTCACAGCCTATAAGAGGGGAAAGATAGCTCCTTTTTTCACCCCATGCCATCATCTCGCCTCTGTTCCCCAATCTCCCCAAAGCTCCAGCGCCCATAGCCTCAAGCCTTTCCTTCGGAGCCACCGCTGCTCAGTCATGGCCGGATCTGGCTCAAAGGGCAAGTGGGAGACCTCAATTGTCACATCCAAGGACATCGAGGACCTCAAGCGCGTGGGCTACCTGTCTCCGAACATCGCGCACCGGGTTCTAGAGGAGAACCAAGTCATCCCCACACCAGAGCCCGGGGAGAGGGTCGTCTTTATCCCTCATTTCCTTCGAGGGCTTGGCTTCCCTCCGCACCCCTTCCTTCAGGGTCTCATGTTTTTCTACGGGCTAGATTTCCACGATCTAGCCCCGAACTCAATCCTCCACATCTCGGCCTTTATAGTCGTGTGTGAAGTTCTTCTCCGAATCCCCCCACACTTTGGCCTATGGCTCAAAACTTTTAATTTGAAGCCGAAGGTGGTCGACGGCCAGCAGGTGGACTGCGGCGGAGCCATGGTGAGCAAACTCGCCAATGCTGTCTGGCCGAAAGGGGCATTTGTCGATACCGTAAAGGTCTGGCAGCAGGAGTGGTTCTACATCACCGAACCCCGCAACGCCGACTGGGCGGCCGCTCCAGCTTTCAGATCCGGACCCCCCATGAGGCTTACCTCCTGGACCGAGAAGGCCCTCGATTGGGGGTCTCAATCTGAAGTGAAGATGCTCCAGAAGCGCATCTCCAACATGATAGATCGCAACACCGCTCTCACCAACATGGTGTAGGTGATGCTTTTTCAACGCCTCCTCCCTTGCCAACTTCGGGCCTCCCCTATGTGGGAGTTCGACCCCAAAGCTCCTCGAACCCTTCAACACTTCCACGGCACTACGCACGAAAATATCTGGAAGCAGTTGTTCAAAGCCCAGAAAGAGTGGCCAAAGAAAACCTAGGACATCGGGCTTGACGTCACCCACCCGGCTACGTAGATAAACAATCCCTCCGAACACTAATCTGCATAATCTTTCATACTCTGAAGTGTATGATCTCAGTCTTATTCTCATCATAGGGCTGGTCA
This sequence comes from Thinopyrum elongatum, assembly GCA_011799875.1. Taxonomy (NCBI): domain Eukaryota; kingdom Viridiplantae; phylum Streptophyta; class Magnoliopsida; order Poales; family Poaceae; genus Thinopyrum; species Thinopyrum elongatum. The sequence continues at coordinate 15,553,865 of CM022298.1, read as the reverse complement.
TCGAAGGCGGTGCTGGTTAATAGTCCGGCACCTCAGCCCAAAGACCCCATGACCCCCCAGCTATCCAAGATGCTGGCTCCGGTGCCTTACCAGGCACCTGAGAAGAAATCAAAGAAGAAGAAGAACGAGGAGGCGCGAGGCGGCCTCCTTTCCAAGGGTCCTCCGGAGAGACCGAACTCCCCTCCGCACATGATGGGGACGAGGGGAAAGAAGAAGAAGAAGGAGAGGGGAGCGATTCTCCTCTCCAGAAGAAGAGAGCGGCCCCCGAAGATATCGAGGAGGCCACTCCGAAGAAACTGAAGTTGACCCTTTCGGACAGCTCGGACTCAGAGTCCGAGGTCATCCCCAAGTAGAAATCCAGGGCTAAGCCCTTGGCCAAGTTGTAAATCTTCGGACGCTCTTGATTAATTTGGACTTAACCGTTTTAGCTCAATGAATGATCCGCTATTCGTCCTTTCAGCCCTCCACGTACAATCCCCACCACGCCGCTGTCCGAAGGGAGCTCTCTGCCCGCCGAGATGGCGGAGAGCAAAATACCACCGAAAGCCCCCGCTTTTGCCACAATGGAGGACAACGAGGTGTCATCCCAAAGGACACCTCCAGGCCAGGAGGAGGCTGGCAGAGCCGACAAGGGCGCGACCGAGGCGAATACCTCGATCGCCGAAGACCGGGGGGAGAAATCCCCCGTGGTAGCTGAAGGAGGGGGGTCCAGCCAATCCGGGCCCTCACCGAATACTGTTACGGAGTCAGATAGGACTCCGGAATCGACCTCCGAGCCCCCTACTAAGGAGGGGACCGGAGGACCAGTTCCGACGCCGATCTCCACCAATCCGGAGACATCAAGGGCGCCGGACGCTCTAGAGGAAGCACTGCAAGGTGCTTCCATTGTGGAAGAACACCGTACCATGATGGATATGGTGATGGAGAAGATTCAGTCCGCCAAGAGCGGGCTGAATGACGCCTTTAGCAGCCTACTGACAGGCTTCGAGGTAGGCGATGTAATAATCTTAATATGTTTTATTTTGCTAGAAAAAAGGAATTAGCCTATCTTTACACACAGTAGCCCCCGAGACTCTGTCTGGTTTGAAAAGAACTGGACAGAGGATCGATATAGTCTTCGGGATTGTTTAGTATCTACATTTTATCATGACAGGCCTCTATGCTGGCGGCGATCGTGAATGGCGCGGAGGTTTCTGAATTGAATCGGAAGCTCCAAGCTGCACATGAGGAAATAGACCGCATCAACAAGCGGTTTGAAGAAACGCGCGGTACGCGAATAGGAATGTGTATATAATTCGAAGACACTATTGCTCGTGGGGAATTTAACCCATGTATGTCTGCACGTGGTAGCAGCTGGCGCTGCTGAGGTCGAAGCCCTCAAGAGTGCCCTCGCCAAGGCCGAGAAGGAGGCGACGGCGAGCAAGGCGGCCGCTGACAAAGCGGCTGCCGAATTGGAATCCGAACAAACTGCCCGTCGCCAACATGAGGCGCGGGTGGCCGAAGTCGAGCAGGAGCTGAAGGACGCAATTAGCAAATGCGAGACCCAGGAGCAGAAGGCTGCGGCCCAGTCTGTGGAACTTGCCAAGACAATCAAGAATGCCGAAGAAGCGCGGAGCGAGTCCCGGAGCGCCCGAGAGGAGATCCGCCAGGCAAAGCTCATAGCGGATGGTTTTGCAGAGTGTCTTTGGAGGTTAGCGGTACGCTTTGCTCACGAGACTATGGCGTTCTACAGGCGCGTTTGCGGATTTGCCGAAGAGTGCCGCCGATGTCGCGAAGTTATTCCGTGCTCGGTAGGGGGATTCGACGGATAAACTGTTCTGGTCGCAATTCCTTGCGCCCGAACACCCCGACCTCCTGAGCAACCAGGTGAAGCAACTGGTGGAGCTCCACAGGGTGGCGGCGCTGGCCATGAAGGATTTAATTATCCAACTGTGGCCGGCCGAGCCAATCCCTATTAGTTACTACGGGCTAGTGAAGCGACTGCTCGACGCACGCCCGCGGATTGAGGCTGTAAAGCGCTCCTCTTGTATAGAGGGTGCGCGGATGGCCTTTGCGAGAGTCAAGATGCAATGGCCGAAGATGCAGGCCACCGAAGTGTCCACCGAGAACCCTCCTCAAGGAAAGGAGCATCGGAAGCCAGAGAGGTACTTCGCCGAGGTCCTGGATGGGGCTCGGGCGATCGAGGGCCAATGCTCAAAAGATGTATTGCTTGAGTGAATTATCATGTGGTGTAGAACTATGTCATGAACCTTTTGCATGATTAATGTATTATATTTGCGCCTCTTACCCAGGCGACTTGTTTTATATTTTGACTCCTTTGTGGCCGTTTTGTACCTAAAAGTTACCAGTCGTTGGCTTCAGCCCCCATGTAGATACTACAGGGGTGTTCAGAATTACACATCTCAACACTAATCCAACGTCTTGGTCCATTAAGGAGGTCTATGTGTGCAGAACCAGGCAATCAGACTATGCGGCGTTTTTACTGTCACTTAGCCATAGGAGCTTGAATGTGAGGCTAAGGACTAGCCCCTGGTGTGTGTGCGGCCAATCCGAACTAGGGTGCCTTTTCCACACGGCTGGACAAGGACCAGTGTGACACCCTGGTTTTTGCCAACTTTTTCTTTTCGAAACCCTTTTGGTTTTATTTGCAATTTGGTGGGTTTTTGAATCCTTTCAGTTGATTTGGACATAGGAACCCTCTGAATCTTTTCCTAAGCAATCCAAATCCCTCCACATCTTGCCATCACCATGTCACATACCTCCTGGACCACAATTTATTTTCCATAGTATTTTCTATTATTCTTTTATTGCTTTGGGAATTATTTCACCACTATGGTTGTGAAGCAACCTATAGATTGGATGATCAATAAATTCCCAAACTCCTGCCACACCTTCCTATCATCATATGACTTCATAATCTCCAAAAACATTTCATTGCCCAATGCAAAATTTTGGTCAGAATAAATATTTTCTTTCTGGTCAGAATTGTCCAGTTGTGAAGCAACTCTCATTTTCCTAGCTCAGAAAATTCCCAATAAATTTTCTAAGATACTTTGGATCCTATCTAGCCACAATATTCAAAAACCTCACTTTGGCCAATACAACTTTTTGGCAAGAATGCTCTGACAAGCTGCTGCATTTCTGAAACCATTATGAAGGAAGTGCCAGCTAGCAGTACCAATTGCCATGAAACTTTTATGGCATCTTGTATACCTGAAATAACTCCACCATACCAAATTTCAGCTCCAGAAGATTTATCATTGGAATGCCACAAGCAGAAACAGTTTCTGGACCAGTATGCCTGTTTGTACATGAACTACCCTCAAATCTTTTCCAAACCCCTTCAAATTTGGCCAGTTTGGAGTCCTTCCAACCTAGACCCTCCCAGACATCTCCACTGGCTGCTACTCCAGCTCATCTCACCTCTAGATCTCTCTCAATATCTCTGTCAGAAACTATAGTTGATGCTACCATTCGAGCCAGCTTGTATCTAGCCAAGATAGAGGTGCAAGGGCACTAGATGATCAAAGGAGAAGGCCCTGGACATGTTGCGCTGGATCTGCATGGCCTCCACGCGTCGGGCACCATGATGAGTGTGGTGCTGGCATGCCAGAGCGCGCGCGCTGTAGCTCGCCCGCGTCTGGAGTCGTCACATCGGCCGCCCCGCATTGCCAGAAGGTGTCTTGGTGTGCCGACATCATCGATGCCGTCCACGTAACCCCCTGCCGTACCTTCCACTCGCCGGAATCCTCATCGGCAGCCGCCACGATCCAGCGCACTATGCCGCCCGTGGCCGCGCCGCTCCCCTGTGCTTGTCTCCTTCCTCCGCTAAGTTCCACCGCACATTAACTAACCCCTGCCCTCTACCGTCCCGTCGCTCGCTCCCCGCCAGCCGGCGAGTCGTACTAGCGCTGGCGACGTGTCCTGCGCCGTGCACATTCGGGAGAGCTCGCCTGAGCTCGCCGCCCGCCTATATAAGGGCACGCCTAGGCCTCCCGAGCTCCTCAATCCACCTCACCACCTCCTAATCACCTCCTCGAGCAACGAGCCACGGCCGAGAGGCCCTCTGGCGTCGAGCTTCGCCGGAGATCCGCCGCCACCAGAGCTCCGACGCCACACTGCTCCAGTCCTCCCCGACCTACACTGAAACTACCAGCGAGCTCCACACACTTCACTGGTCACGCCTGACCCCTCGCCCGATCCAATCCTCGCCGGAATCACCGTCGCCGTCAACACCCGAGCGCCACCGCCGCCGGAGACGAAGGGGGCGATGCCGTCCGGCCACCTCGTGCTGAGCTGCGGGTACGTATGGGTTCGCCAAGGTGAGCTCGTCGCATCCCCACTCTCTCCCGACCTCGCCGCAGCCTGTAGCATCGGCAGCGATCGCCGGAGCTCCGCCCCTCTCTGTTCTCTCTCCCCTCTCTCTATTTTAAATCTAGCCGGCCCCACCCATCAGCGGCTCCACAGCGCACGCGCGAAGGGGTAAGTGGAGGCGCACTCTCCCTTTATGCCTTCGACGTGGCGCTCTGTAGGTTTTTCTGTTTTTAGTTTATTTTCTGTTTTGATCAACAACTTTGACCTTTAATAACTTTTTATTAAAAGGTCCAATTGACTTGATTCCTTTTGTATTGTGTTCATATTAAACTCCTTTATTTTCTGACTAAGTTTGGTATTTTTCCAACAATCATAGAATTTCTGGTAAGCAAAACAGTGTTATGTGATATTTTAAAGTGCTATTTTAAATCATTTTCAGAGGGAAACTTTGGCAACTTTGAGGACCAGGAGTTTTCAGGCAACCCAACTGATCAAGGCAAGCCAGGACATCCATCTTTTGAAGCATTTCAATAGCATTGCATTTTCATATGCATATATTTCCATTTAATTGCTATATGGTAACTCATATTAAATTGATTTAAATACTTAGTTGCTGCCAACCACTATGTTCACCTGATAAAACTTAGTGGATGATCTTGAGTCACCTGTCCGGGCTTATCCGTGCAACCACATTTGCCGGTATGGCACGGCCTTGACTTGGTCTGGCTCCATGCTCTTTCACCGGTACCTCCAGACAGGGAGGGTTATGCGTGCGTGCTGCCCTCATCAGGTAGACGGCGATAACCCTGTGAGCCCAGTTAAGTTTTGTGCCGGCGTCCCCATTTGGGACAGTTTAGTTTGGCCACGATGGTGGCAGGTGTCACGAGGACACAGGGGCCACCCAGGGCAGGACTCCGGGGGAGAATAAATGCCGGTGGTACGATGGGAGAGTCATGAGTCAGGCAGGTTTCATTGGAGCAACGCTGGTCCACCCGAATGGGATCGCGAGGCCAGGTGCTCCATGGTGTGGGTAAAGTGCGCAACCTCTGCAGAGTGTCAAATCTATTCGAATAGCCGCGTCCACGGTATTGGACAGCCCGTCCAGACCTCACTAGATGGTGAACCATATTAAGGATAATAATGATGGAAGAACTCGTCTTGTGTTCGAAAGTACTCGATGGGTTATGAGTATTCCGAGGGTTGTGAGACAACCCGGAAGAGAGTAAGTTGGCACCCGGTAATAGTTAGTGAATCACTTAAGAATTTAACCTGTTGTTTGCATGCTATTGTTTGCTGCATTACTTGGTTGTCATGAGCTTGCGAGTACATTCGAAGTACTCACCTGGCGTATCATGCCAGATGCAGGAGATGCCGAGGACGGAGGTTTCGATGGTCCTTGCTGCGCTAACTAGGCTGTGTTCTCAGCAGTGTCCCTATGGATGCACGTTCTGCTATTTTCCGCTACGCTGTAGATTTACCTATTAGTTCCGAGGCCCTGCCATGTTTCATAAATAATGTAGATATTGTCCTCGCACCGAGTGTGCCTTTGGCCTCGCTATCATGTAATATAAGAGTTTGTACCTGATGATTATCAATAAAGTTTGGTTCTGTTCTGTGCCAAGATGTTGCGTGTTTCCAGAAGACATGATCTCTGGGTTGGAAACACTGGTAATCCAGTTCTCTGAGCCGGGGTGCCACAATGCTTAGTATCAGAGCCAGGCTGACTGTAGGACACCCTAGTTAACCCGCGCTACAAACTGCGATTAGTGTAGGCTCTGAGTATGCATCTTGCTTGTTGCATTTGATTGTTGCATGGCATGGTTCATTATGTTACTAACCGTTGGACTTGTGAGTGTAGATGGCTCCAGTCCCGTACCACTACCATCATGAGACAGCACCCTTCACCTTCCCAGTACTGCTCCGGAATGTCTGGCTTCGGCTGTACCCCAACGGCGAAGATCCAGTGTACCAGGTGTTTTGAGAGCAGCTCGCCGAGTCGGTGTACGATTACCATGCGGAGGCATATCTGATCGCAAGCTCGGACATTGGTAGCTATTCTCGCTCTTCCAAGGGTGGAACGGCTTCTACTCCAGAGCTGGCGATCCAGTTTGCTGCGATGGAGGCTCTCACTGACTTGCGCTTCCATGATGTCGAGATGCAGACTCATCCAGGTTTCCTTCACTACCCCACCCTGTCGCCTTCGACAGGGTGAGCCATTTTTACACCAGTTAATCCGGCGAGTGATCGTGCGACTAGCCTTCTGTCCTGTTATCTGAATGCTAGTTATCGCTTGATCATTGCTTTGGCTGAGGACTTGTCTCGTGTCCAAGGGACACTCGCAGCCATAGTCACTGAGCCATCTCCACCCCATCCCACATTTCCACCTATGCATCCACCGCCCTTTCCACATCCACCTATGCTGGATACTCTTTCTAGCTCCACTGTGCCACCAGGCTTTTCGTCTGGTAGCCGACGTGAGACCCTTGCTGAGTGGGCCTTGCTCTTAGCCACTCCAGCTGCTCCGATGCTGAGGCGTCCTGATCCTTCTACCTCAAAAGGAGAACTGTCTCGGCAGCGTTGTCGTGTTTCCTTTGAATCGGAGAATGCGATCCACATTATCAGTTCTGATTCCGACTCAGGATCCGATGACGAGTAGTCTTCAGTCTGGCAGTATTCGTGCCACCCACACCGCTAGAGTAGAGGCTTGTGTTGTAGTGCATGCATCTTTCCATATGTCAACTGCCGTATGAGCAGTCTAGCCATGTTATTCCCCTACTAGCTTGCCATGTATAATGTTGGGTTATCTTGTATAATTATTTCGTTTGCTTTATTCGCCTTTCTCGTGAGTTTTCTTTCTGGTGTCATATTACGGTGTTTCCCTTATGGATGTTGCTCATCGATTCGGTATTTTGCAGTGGGAACAAATTTAGGATGAAGAGAGGTAGCACACAAGGCGGCGATGGAACCCCCGTCCGTCGATCCGCCAGACAGGCAGGACAGCCACCAGAAGATTTGCCACCACCACCACCTCAAGCACCAACTACCGATCAAATAATGAGAATGTTTGACGAAAAGAGAAACCAGGATCTTATGGAATTCCTGAAAAGCATGCAGGTGATGGTAGGTCAGAATAGTAATAACAATGGAACACACTCGAAGTTGTCAGATTTTCAGCGCACTAAGCCGCCCAGTTTCGGTCAAGCTTTGGACCCAATAGAAGCTGACGATTGGATAAGGACTGTGGAAAAGAAGCTGGATATAGCCCGCTGTGAAGAATCAGACAAGGTTCCATTTGTCACCCATTACTTAGAAGGGCCAGCCGCAATATGGTGGGACAAATCTAAGGCAATGTAGCCTTCTAGAGAAGACATTTCCTGGGAGAAGTTCAAGGAGCTGTTCTGCAAGTATCATATCCCTACTGGCATAATGAAAGTAAAGCAAAGGGAGTTCCTTGCCCTCACACAAGGAAATATGTCCGTGGGGGAGTACCTGAATAAGTTCAATAATCTGGCATGATACTCCACCCATGACGTGTCAACTGAAGAGAGGAAGATTGGTCGATTCCTAGGAGGACTGAATCATGGCCTCCGTTGTCAGCTTTGCATGCTGGTCTTTCCGGACTTTCAAACTCTAGTGAACAAGGCCTTCATAGCAGAACGGGAGCATAAGTTCTGGTATGATGACCGTAAGCAGAAGTTTGAACCAAAGAAGGACAACCGGGAGCAGTTTGTGCAGAAGCCACACACCTGGCAACCAGGCCCATCCGAATACAAGCCCACGTGGAGCAATGGCAATAATAACACCAAGACGGTCAGTTAGAACAATACTTTCAGCAAACAGCCAGTGCAGGAAACTGTCGCCGCAACAATACCTGCTTTACCTGCGGCCAAGGTGGACACTACGCTAAACAGTGCCCAGCCAACAACGGGAAGCCAGCCTCCGACTTCAAGCCACAAGTTAACAACATTGGATGCCGCCCCAACCATCACTTCTACCATGGACGCGTCCACCATATCTCCGCTGAGGAAGCCTGCGAAGCTCCAGACGTAGTCCTTGGTATGTTTTGTGTTAATAACATACCTGCAGTAATTTTATTTGATTCTGGGGGTTCCCACTCATTTATTTCGCGGAGTTTTGCCACCTTGCACAAATTCTCTCCTTCGCTTTTGGATAAAATCATGGTGGTACAATCCCCTGGCTCCCTGCTCAGAACAAATTTGATATACAAGGATCTGGAAATTTTGATACACGGAGTTAAATTTCCAGCTACACTCGTTGCTATTGAATCCCCCGGATTGGATATAATACTGGGGATGGACTGGTTAACCCCACACCAGGTGTGCATCAACTGCGCTACCAGAATAGTAACATTGGTTAACCCGGTAGTTCAGACAGTCCAATTCCTTGCCAGCAAGATGGTGTCAAGAAAGGGAATGGCATATCAAGCTACCGGCAGGGATATGAACTTGATTCCGGTAGTTTGCGAATTTCTAGATGTATTTCTTGAGGAATTACAGGGAATGCCACCCGACCGGGAGTTGGAGTTTGCAATTGAAGTAGTCCCCGGAACTACCCCAATTTACAGGAAATACTATCATATGCCAAGTCCAGAGCTGGTGGAATTAAAGAAGCAATTGGATGAATTGCTGTAGAAAGGGTACATACGCCCAAGCATTTCACCATGGGGATCACCCGTACTATTTGTCAAGAAGAATGATGGAAGTCTATGAATGTGCGTAGACTATCGCTAGCTGAATGAGGTCACCATCAAAAGTAAGTACCCACTTCCTCGCATTGACGATTTGTTCGACCAGCTGAACGGAGCACGGGTATTTTCCAAGATTGACCTCCGAATAGGGTATCATCAGCTAAAGATCAGAAAAGAGGATATACCCAAGACAGCTTTCACCACCCGATATGGCCTATATGAGTTTACAGTCATGTCGTTTGGGCTGACAAATGCTCTAGCATACTTCATGAGCATGATGAACAAAGTCTTCATCAATTTTCTGGACAAGTTCGTGGTGGTATTCATCGATGATATCCTGATATACTCCAAGGATGAAGAAGAGCACAAACAACATCTTCGTGCTGTATTGGAAAGACTCAGAAACCATCAACTGTATGCCAAGTTCAGTAAGTGTGAATTTTGGCTAAAAGAGGTGGGATTTCTGGGACACATTCTGTCAGAGCAAGGTGTAGCTGTCGACCCCAGTAAAGTAACTGCTGTATTGAACTGGAAGACACCAGCCACGGTGATGGAAGTTCGTAGCTTTCTGGGATTGGCTGGCTATTATAGTCATTTCATAGAAGGCTTTTCCAAGATAGCCAAGCCACTGACAGAACTGCTAAAGAAAAATCAAAGGTTTGTCTGGACGCCGGAGTGCGACAGCAGCTTTATAGAGCTAAAGACAAGGCTAACTACAACCCCTATCTTAGTTCTTCCACACATCCAAAAGAGTTTCGACATATATTATGATGCTTCCAGGCATGGGATTGGCTGCGTATTGATGCAAGAAGGGAAGGTTATAGCATGTGCATCCAGGCAACTACGACCCCAGGAAGAGAATTACCCCACGCATGACCTGGAGCTAGCAGTTGTGGTTCATGCCTTGAAAATATGGAGGCACTACCTTATTGGGCAATGATGTGAAATATATACAGACCACAAGAGTCTCAAATGTATTTTCAATCAGCTAGACTTGAACTTCAGACAGCGTAGATGGCTTGAATTGGTCAAAGACTATGACATTGGAATAAATTACCATCCGGGAAAGGCTAATGTGGTCACTGATACCCTTAGCAGAAAACAAGACACTGTCTAGCCAAGGCTGCAAGAGGAGATTGCCAAGCTCAACATGGTGCTATGCGGCCCAATTAACCCGGATACTTTGGAAATTACTCCAACACTCATGGAAGAAATTAAAAAGGCTCAAGAACCAGTTGAACGGATAAAGGAGATCAAGGAGATGATGCAGCAAGGGAAGGCCAAGTCTTTCCGCGTGGATGACTAAGGCACCTTATGGTTTGAAAAACGGATATGTGTGCCTGACCAGAATAATCTGAGACAGCAAATACTCAGAGAAGCCCATGAGTCCGCATACTCCATCCAGCCGGGAGGCACCAAGATGTATCAGGATTTGAGAGAGACCTTTTGGTGGCCAGGAATGAGAAAGGATATAGCCTACTATGTCGCCTGCTGTGATATTTGCAACAAAGTGAAGGCTGAACACCAGAAACCTGCTGGGCTACTGCAACCATTACCAGTTCCCCAGTGGAAGTGGGACGACATATGCATGGACTTCATTGTTGGACTACCCAAGTCAACAAGAGGCAATGACGCTATCTGGGTCATTGTGGATATACTTACCAAAGTGGCTCACTTTATTCCGGTAAAGACCACTTTTAACGCAAATCAGCTTGCGCAGCTCGACATGTCCCGGATAGTCAGCCTACATGGAGTACCCAAGTCTGTCACTTCGGATAGGGGCTCTTTATTCACCTCAGCATTCCGGCTATGACTGCACCAAGCCTTGGGAACCTTGCTAAAGCATAGCACAGCGTACCATCCGCAGATAGATGGACAGACCAATCGAGTAAATCAGATACTAGAGGATATGCTTCGGTCCTGTGCTCTCGCCCATGGATCCAAATGGGAAGATAGTCTACCCTATGCGGAATTCTCCTATAACAACAGCTATCAGTCAGGTGTGAAGATGTCACCATTTGAAGCACTGTATGGGCAGAAGTGCCGCACCCCATTAATTTGTCCCAGACAGGTGACGGGCCGTATCTTTGGCGTGGAGTAGATGCTCGAGGCTGAGAGACAAGCCAAGGATATTCAGGAGTGTCTTCGAGCAGCCAAGTCCCGTCAAAAGAGTTACTATGACCCAAAGCACCGGGAAGTGACTTTTGAACCCGGAGACTGTGCTTACCTTCGAGTAACCCACATGAAGGGAGTGAAGAGATTTCATACCCGGGGAAAGCTTGCACGAAGATATATTGGTCCCTTTCTAGTGATTGCCAGGAGAGGCAGAGTAGCTTATCAACTAGAACTACCACCGGAGTTGTCTGACGTTCACGATGTGTTCCACATATCACAGGTAAGAAGGTGCATTGCACCACCGATCAAACAAGCAGATATGGATGAACTAGAGCTAGAAAAGGATCTGACTTACGAAGAGAAACCTATCAGAATCTAAGATGAGATGGAAAGAACTACCAGGAGTAAGGTGATCAAGTTCTATAAGGTACTGTGGGATTACCATACTGAGGAAGAGGCCACTTGGGAAAGAGAGGACTTTCTAAGATTCGCATACCCGTACTTGTTCCCTGAGCAACCGAATCTCGAGGACGAGATTCATCCTAAGGGGGGTAGGTTTGTGACACCCTGGATTTTGCCAACTTTTTCTTTTCGAAACCCTTTTGGTTTTATTTGCAATTTGGTGGGTTTTTGAATCCTTTCAGTTGATTTGGACCTAGCAACCCTCTGAATCTTTTCCTAAGCAATCCAAATCCTTCCACATCTTGCCATCACCATGTCACATACCTCCTGGACCACAATTTATTTTCCATAGTATTTTCTATTATTCTTTTATTGCTTTGGAATTATTTCACCACTATGGTTGTGAAGCAACCTATAGATTTGATGATCAATAAATTCCCAAACTCCTGCCACACCTTCCTATCATCATATGACTTCATAATCTCCAAAAACATTTCATTGCCCAATGCAAAATTTTGGCCACAATAATTATTTTCTTTCTGGTCAGAATTGTCCAGTTGTGAAGCAACTCTCATTTTCCTAGCTCAGAAAATTCCCAATAAATTTTCTGAGATACTTTGGATCCTATCTAGCCACAATATTCAAAAACCTCACTTTGGCCAATACAACTTTTTGGCAAGAAGGCTCTGACAAGCTGCTGCATTTCTGAAACCATTATGAAGGAAGTGCCAGCTAGCAGTACCCAATTGCCATGAAACTTTTATGGCATCTTGTATACCTCAAATAACTCGACCATACCAAATTTCAGCTCCAGAAGATTTATCATTGGAATGCCACAAGCAGAAACAGTTTTTGGACCAGTATGCTTGTTTGTACATGAACTACGCTTAAATCTTTTCCAAACCCCATCAAATTTGGCCAGTTTGGAGTCATTCCAACCTAGACCCTCCCAGACATCTCCACTGGCTGCTACTTCAGCTCATCTCACCTCTAGATCTCTCTCAATATCTCCGTCAGAAACTATAGTTGATGCTACCATTCGAGCCAGCTTGTATCTAGCCAAGATAGAGGTGCAGGGGCACTAGATGATCAAAGGAGAAGGCCCTGGACATGTTGCGCTGGATCTGCACGGCCTCCACGCGCCGGGCACCGTGGTGAGCGAGGTGCTGTCATGCCAGAGCGCGCGCGCTGCAGCTCGCCCGTCATCTGGAGTCGTCACATCGGCCGCCCCGCGTTGCCAGAAGGTGTCTTGGTGTGCCGACATCGTCGATGCCGTCCACGTAACCCCCTGCCGTACCTTTCCCTCACCGGAATACTCATCGGCGGCCGCCACGATCCAGCGCACTGTGCCGCCCGTGGCTGCGCCGCTCCCCTGTGCTCGTCTCCTTCCTCCGCTAGGTTCCACCGCGCATTAACTCCCCCCTTCCCTCTCTCGTCCCGTCGCTCGCTCCCCGCCAGCCAGCGAGGCGTACTGGCGCCGGCGATGTGTCCCACGCCGTGCAGCTTCGGGAGAGCTCGCCGCCCACCTATATAAGGGCACGACTAGGCCTCCCGAGCTCCTCAATCCACCTCACCACCTCCTAATCACCTCCCCGAGCAACGAGCCACGACCGAGAGGCCCTCTGGCCTCGAGCTTCGCTGGAGATCCGCCGCCACTAGAGCTCCAATGCCACATTGCTCCACTCCTCCCCAGCCCCCACTGACACAACCAGCAAGCTCCACACACTTCACTGGTCAAGCCTGACCCGTCGCCCGAGCCAATCCTCGCCGAAATCACCGTCGCCGTCAACACCCGAGCGCCACCGCCGCCGGAGACGAAGGGGGCGACGCCGTGCGGCCACCTCGTGCTGAGCTGCGGGTACGTACGGGTTCGCCACGGTGGGCTCGTCCCATCCCCACTCTCTCCCGACCTCGCCGTAGCCTGTAGTACCGGCGGGGATCGCCGGAGCTCCGCCCCTCTCTGTTCTCTCTCCCCTCTCTCTGTTTTAAATCGAGCCGGCCCCACCCGTCAGCGGCTCCATAGCACGCGCGCGAAGGGGTAAGTGGAGGCGCACTCTCCCTTTACGCCTTCGACGTGGCGCTCTGTAGGTTTTTCTGTTTTTCGTTTATTTTTTGTTTTGACCAGCAACTTTGACCTTTAATAACTTTTTATTAAAAGGTCCAATTGACTTTATTCTTTTTGCATTGTGTTCATATTAGACTCCTTTATTTTCTGACTAAGTTTGGTATTTTTCCAGCACTCACAGAATTTCTGGTAACCAAAACAGTGTTATGTGATATTTTAAAGTGCTATTTTAAATCATTTTCAGAGGGAAACTTTGGCAACTTTGAGGACCAGGAGTTTTCAGGCAACCCAACTGATCAAGGCAAGCCAGGACATCCATCTTTTGAAGCATTTTAATAGCATTGCATTTTCATATGCATACATTTCCATTTAATTGCTATATGATAATTCATATTAAATTGATTTAAATACTTAGTTGCTACCAACCACTATGTTCACCTGATAAAACTTAGTGGATGATCTTGAGTCACCTGTCCGGGCTTATCCGTGCAACCACATTTGCCGGTATGGGACGGCCTTGACTTGGTCTGGCTCCGTGCTCCTTCACCGGTACCTCCAGACAGGGAGGGTTATGTGTGCGTGCTGTCCTTATTAGGTAGACGGCGATAACCCTGTGAGCCCAGTTGAGTTTTGTGCCGGCGTCCCCGTTTGGGACAGTTTAGTTTGGCCACGACGGTGGCAGGTGTCACATGGACACAGGGGCCACCCAGGGCAGCACTCCAAGGGAGAATGAATGCCGGTGGTACGATGGGAGAGTCACGAGTCAGGCAGGTTTCGTTGGAGCAACGCTGGTCCACCCGAATGGGATCGCGAGGCCAGGCGCTCCATGGTGTGGGTAAAGTGTGCAACCTCCGTAGAGTGTCAAATCTATTCGAATAGCCGCATCCACGGTATTGGACAGCCCGTCCAGACCTCACTAGATGGTCAACCATTTTAAGAAGAATAATGATGGAAGAACTCGTCTTGTGTTCGAAAGTACTCGATGGGTTATGAGTATTCCGAGGGCTGTGAGACAACCTGAAAGAGAGTAAGTTGGCACCCGGTAACAGTAAGTGAATCACTTAAGAATTTAACGTATTGTTTCCATGCTATTGTTTGCTACATTAATTGGTTGTCGTGAGCTTGCGAGTACATTCGAAGTACTCACCTGGCGTATCATGCCAGATGCAGTAGATGCCGAGGACAGAGGTTTCGACGGTCCGTGTCGCGCTAACTAGGCTGTGTTCTCAGAAGTATCCCTGTGGATGGACGTTCCGCTATGTTCCTCTACGCTGTAGATTTAACTAGTAGTTCCGAGGCCCTGCCATGTTTCATAAATAATGTAGATACTGTCCTCGCATCGAGTGTGCCTTTGGCCTCACTATCATGTAATATAAGAGCTTGTGCCCGATGATTATCAATAAAGTTCAGTTCTGTTCTGTGCCAAGATGTTGCGTGTTTCCAGAAGACATGATCTCTGGGTTGGAAACACTGGTAATCTGGTTCTCTGAGCCGGGGTGCCACAACCAGCCCCTTGTATAACACAGAATGAATCTACAAAGATTCGTAGTATGACACTAAGTCACCGGACCGCAGACCAGCTCTCGCTTATTATGACAGTCAGTTTTCGGCTTTCTCTACTGAGGTACTTGACCGGACTAGCCGGAAATACTATCGCAGTAGTTCTCCCTTTACACACTTAGCCGAACATGCGGAACGTAAGATGGTAAACGCAAGAGACGGGCAACCCAACTATAGACCAAAGACATAATTCGGAGCAGATGCATATAACACAGAATCACGGACGCCGAAGACTCTCGACAAGGTGTTCGAACTTTGAATGTGCAGGGCTGGATATAGCCCCCGATTTATAAAGCCGGTGTGAAGCACTTGTATATTTTTGGCATTGTGGAATAAGGAAGGGAAGATAGAGGACAATATAAATAGATTACTGGCCGCATAAAGTGGCGTTCGTAATGTTTGACCATCACCTTTAAACCCGTTATATCATGTCGAGCCATTTCAACATAAAATTGTGCCAAGGGGATCATAATTTATATATATGTTTGAAACTGTATACAAGGAAAAGGTTTACACAGAGCCTATCTAACGGTTTTAAAACCCCAGTGATGCCCTGTTGCACGTCTGCGCCGTTTCTCCTTGGTGTGATACCCTTGAAGGGGAAGAATCCGGTGACTGTCTCCTGCATAAAGGAACCTAGAAAGGGATCACCGTGTAATTATACATCAGATATGTTCTTTACGTAACCTATTGTGATTTTGAAAATCAGAAGGTCCGAATAGGGTCCAGCCGTACTATGGACGTTTGTAAATTTTGCCTCCGTTGCTGCCCAAGGTATTTTGAGTGCGTAGTGATGTGCGCGAGGTACATACTTTGCTTTACAAGAGGGCGGGCGTCGATGGCCAAACTGCTATTCCAGGTGCGGCTCGGTCGAGCCCCCGCGCTGAAATGCGGACTGTGCACGTTTACCCAAATCTCGGATCTTGACGACCGACGAGTTGTTCAGCTTAATCACGCCGTCCTGTACTTCGGCTGCTAGAGCCGCAGTGTGCTCCTCAGTTCGGAGGGAGTGCTCCGTATTTCCATTGACTGTAATGATGCCCCGAGGTCCAAGCATTTTAAGCTTTAAATAGGCATAATGCGGGACCGTGTTGAAGCGGGTGAAGGCGGTTCGTCCCAGCAGTGCGTGATAGCCGCCGCGGAAGGGGACGATGTCGAAGATCAAGTCTTCGCTTCGAAAGTTGTCTGGAGAGCCGAATACAACCTCCAGTGTTACTGTGCCCGTACAACGGGCTTCCACACCCGGGATTACCCCTTTGAAGGTGGTGTTACTGGGCTTGATCCTTGACGGATCCATGCCCATCTTCCGGACAGTATCCTCGTAAATGAAGTTGAGGCTGCTGCAGCCGTCCATGAGGACTCTGGTAAGATGAAACCCATCAATGATGGGGTCAAGGACTAGGGCCACCAAACCTCCATGACAGATATTGGTTGGGTGGTCCCTTCTGTCGAAGGTGATCGAGCAATCCGACCAAGGGTTGAATTTTGGGGCCACAGGCTCTACAGCGTAGACGTCCCTTAGTGCGCGTTTGCGCTCCCTTTTAGGGATGTGGGTGACATAGATCATGTTCACCGTTTTCACCTCAGGGGGGAATTGTTTTTGCCCTCTAGTGTTTGGGCAGCGGGGCTCATCATCGTCCTCGCTTTGAGGCCCTTTGCCCTTATCTTCGGCATTGACTTTGCCGGTCTGTTTAAAAACCCAACTATTGCGGTTGGTGTGGTTGGCATGTTTGTCAGGGGTGCCATGAATCTGGAAAGGCCTCTCTAATATTTTGTCCAGGGCAGATGGACCGTCCTTGTTGCCCTTGAACAGCTTCTTCCGCTGAACGGATTTGGAGTTGTTGAATCCGGCGTTTACTGTCGTATCTTCTCCTTCTCTATTGTTATTTTGGCTCTTGTTCTTGTTGCGTTGTGGCTTCCTGTTCCCATCCCTAACCTCTGAGGTACTTGGGTCAGCTGTGTTGTTGCTTCTACGAGCCAACCAGCTATCTTCTCCCGCGCAAAAGAGGGTCATGAGTGCGGTGAGGGCCGACATTGTCCTCGGCTTTTCATGCGCGAGCTGTCGGGCGAGCCACTCGTCATGGATGCTATGTTTGAATGCGGCTAAGGCCTCGGCGTCCGGACAGTCGACTATTTGGTTCTTTTTAGTTAAGAACCTGTTCCAAAATTAGCGAGCTGACTCTCCGGGCTGTTGGATTACGTGACTCAAATCGTACGCATCCGGTGGTCGGACATAGGTGCCCTGAAAGTTAGCCCGGAAAGCGTCCTCAAGGTCCTCCCAACTCCCGATAGAGTTTTCTGGGAGGCTGTTCAACCAGTGCCTTGCTGGTCCTTTCAGTTTTAAGGGTAAATACTTAATGGCGTGGAGATCGTCTCCTCGAGCCATGTGGATGTTGAGAAGGAAATCTTTGACCCATACCGCTGGGTCAGTCGTTCCGTCATATTGCTCGATGTTAACGAGTTTAAACCCTTCCGGAAACTGGTGCCGCATTACCTCATCGGTGAAGCACATGGGGTGTGCGGCGCCCCTGTATCGAGCTACATCGTGACGGAGTTCCGATGACATTTGAGTCCGGTGTTGATTCCGAACTTGGCTGTTTCTGTCGTGCCAGGCTTTATGGCCATCGTCCCGTGTGGGTGCATATCCCTTTGATCCATAGATGGACCTAGTCTGGCCGGCTTCTATTGGCAAGATCCTGATGCAGGTCATACTTGTAAGCCAGCACTGCTGTTTCCTTGCCTTTATGGCGAGGTGGGGCAGGCTGGTGTCCGGCGCCGTCGGCTGTCCTGTCCCGTCCCTGAGGCGGGCGGTCGGGCTGATCAGCTTAATTATAGTTTGATGGTATTGGCTCTAGGGCCTTGTCGTCGAATTGTGGCAGCAGCTTGTGTTTGGGGTAACTCTTTGTCTGGCGTTCATAGCCGTACCCTTCCTCAGCCGCTAGGACCTTGGTCCATCTGTCATTGAGCGTGTCCTGTTCGGCCTTGATCTGCTGTTGTTTCTTTTTGAGGCTCCGGGCGGTGGCTATGAGCTGTCGCTTGAAGCGCTCCTGCTCTAGCGGTTCCTCGGGGACGATAAAATCGTCTTCGCCGAGGCTGACATCCTCCTCGGAGAGGGGTGGGTAATTACTATCTTTGGAATCATTAATACCTTCGGGGTCTTCGGGATTGAACTGGTCTTCCGGCTCCTCCGGATTGTGTTCGGGAGCAGCGGGCTCGTTGTATTCATCTGCGTCTTCCAGGGTTTCTTCTTCTCCGGTCCCAGTGTGACTTTCCCTTCCCCTGCGCGACTGAGATCGGCGCCGCTGATGTCGGCACTTGGGTGGTTCTTCGACAGGCTCGTCCTTGTTTCGTTTCGGAGACCCGTCATCCGTGTTCTTGGGAGTGTCCACCATGTATACGTCATATGAAGATGTGGCTGTCCAGCACCTTGTAGTGGCCCTACCTTGGACAGGTTCTGCTTCGGCATCCTCGTCCATGCCGTCGATGTCTTCAGAAGCGTAATCGAGCATGTCGGTTAAATCCTTGATAGTGGCTATCAAGTGGGTGGTGGGTGGGAAGCAAAATTCCCTAGGCTCGGCGCACAGTTCGGACTGAGCATAGTTCAAAGATGAAACTTTGGTGATGGCGGGGGCTCGCGCTAGGCCCGGCACCTTGCTTAGCAGTCAGTGCTGGATGGGCTCGAGGGGTGGAGACTTTGAGGGCTCGAAACTTGTGACCGGGAGGGAGTCCGGTTCATCGGTGATGGGCCCGATCCGGATTGACCCCGGGTCCGCGGAGGCATCTGAGCCTAAAGCTAGGCGCTCCATAGAGGTACAGAGTCCGGCAAGATCTAGCCTCCCGTCTTCGGACATTGCGATCTGCTCCGGATCTAGCACCAGGGGGACCATGAGTGCCGACCCCTGGATGGGATCGGATGATTGATCCAGAGGCTCCTCTTCCAGTAAGCGGGGCGCGGCGGCCGAAGCTGCGAGCCCCTCGAAGATCAGATCTCCTCGGATATCGGTGATGCAGTTTAGACTTCCGAACCTGATTCGATGACCAGGGGTGAAGCTATCAACCTGGTCAAGCTGACCGGTTGAGTTGGCGTGCAGTACGAAGCCACCAAACAGAAAGAGCTGGCCGGGAACAAAAGTTTCCCCGGAGATGACGCCGTTGTCGACAACAAGGCGAGCCATCGATCCCAATGGTGACTCCACAGCGGAACTCTCAATGAAAGCACCAATGTCGGTGTCAAAACCAGCAGATCTTGGGTAGGGGGTCCTGAGCTGTAGGTCTAAGGATCAATGGTAACAGGAGATGAAGGGACACATCTTTTACCCAGGTTTGGGCCCTCTGAATGGAGGTAATACCCTACGTCCTTCTTGATAGTATTTGATGTAGATGAAGGTTACAAGAGTAGATCTACCTCGAGATCAAGGTGGCTAAACCCTAACTGGTATGCCTATGGTAGTTCTGATTTCTCCCGCGGACTAAAACCCTCTGGTTTATATATACACCAGAGGGGCCTAGGGTTGCACAGAGTTGGTCACAGAGAAAGGAAACCATACACCCGGACACCTAAACTTGCCGTAGCACATATATAAGAGTTCTAGCCAGGACACGGGGGCAGCCTTCCGCATTGTCTTCATGGCCCAGTAATCCGGCCCATGTTAGGTAGACCGGACACCTGAGGAGCCCCTAGTCCAGGACTCCCTCCCTCTCCAAGAAAATAGAAAAGAAAATTGCATACAAAATAATAATACACCAAAAACATACCATCGTCTTTCCTGCAATGTTCGACTTGGTGAAGCGGTGGACAAAAAAAGCACCTACATAACCTTTCTTCGTCGCCAAAAGGTCTTGTAAATTCAGCTCTTCTTGCTCCATCAGATTAATTCCCTTCGTTATGACAGCTGATTCTATAGGGTCTTTATGCTCTTCATTTTGATCGCCTGCCCTTGGCAGGTTGCGGAAGTACACCCTAGGAATGTCTTCGGTCAAATCGAAGGAGACAAGGTTGTCTTCTCACAGGTCGAAGTCTTCGACAAGCCTCCGCCTGTTGTCACCACCGATGATCGCCCTTGAATTCCCTTTGTGCACCTCAAAATAATAGGCGCGACTCCCACTCGCTTGAAAAAGTAATGAACTGCCAGGGATGGCACTGAATTGGTGCCATGCATAGCATGGCACGATCTGTAGATCTAAAATTTAATTACCATTTATTTCCTACATTTTTTTGATCTTGAAAGTAAAGGGGAACAAAAAAAATACAAGTAAAAATTGACATGCTTATTTATACCAAAGCTGAAGTGTCCCCATCTATCCTGATGGTAAATGTTAGACCAGTGGCATCGGTCCTGTTGCAGTCATGTCGACAGGTTATGCACACCACCTGTGTAAACAAAATAAAATGAAGAAAAGCAAAGGATGAGAATTGCAGAAAAGGGCTTGTAGAGAATGTAAACACAGTAATAAATAATCATACAGTATAATCAACAAAGGTACTGCATCAGTAATCAACAATCATACACTTGAACTGGAGGGGGCAGCTCATGTGATCAAAACATCGAAGCACATCGAGACATGATGCTACATAGGTACTACTACGAGTCTATGGTCCATGGGGTGGACTACTCACACCTCAATGAGGAGTAGTGGAGGATGGATTTTTGAAGGAGATGACGGCGAATCACCCTTCTGACATGGTACCAAAGAGGAATTGTAGCAGGGCTTCACCTCGAATCACGAATAGATTGAAGTGGCGATGGCGAAAAAATTCTCGATTATTAGTTTAGGGTTCATGGGGTATACATAGAGCAGGCACCTGAAAGCAAGCACCGGGGGCTTCCTGTGGGACCCATAGGGCTCCACTGTGGCTCCTTTTTGGTAGGTGTCCTTCTCCCTCAAAGTTATGCACTCCTGATTTTCCTGTATTTTTCTGGTGTCCAAAAGGTCCTGCAAATGATAGACAGATAAGCATGCAACTAGCCTTTCTGGCACTTTGTCAATAGGTTAGCCCAAATAAACATGAAACTTTGCATGATTTGATAAGAAAATGGCATGAAAACTTGAAAAATTATAGATACATTTAGGGCGTATCAGGATCTACGATGTCTTCGCAAAAGTCATCTACTATGACGTCATCAGCCCAAAAGGTGAATTTTACGGCGGCGACATACTACGGACCGAACCCCGGTCCAATTTCGTCCATAAGAAAACTCTCCAAATCACATTTACTTGCTCTTTTATTTTCAGCTATTTATTTACTCTGATAATACAAAAATGCTTCAAACCACATTATCTACTAATTACTTGTTGCAACTACAAAGCTAGTGAGAATGTCAACCTCACTAGAAGTGTTGGGGACATAAGTTGCTCGCCCTCCACTCCGCATAACCCTGCAATGCAGCACGTGCCCGCCGCACCATGGCTTCTTTAGACATGTCCTTCTCCTGATCGTCGACCGACAGCATGGGCTCGTCCCGAGCGTCGACCCGCGGCTTTGACTCCCCCTCCTCTGCCGCACGACTGAGGTACTATCTGAGACTAAGCAGTAATTTCTCAGAAAAATCCTATCAAAACATAAAATCTACTAGTGCTATTACTCGGCCCAGCCCATCTACACACGCACACCTTGAACACATCCCATCTACATACATCCACATTCAACACTATGTTCCTGGAAAAAGAAAAGAAAATATATTCTTGAACGATGAAGGATCGTCAGGGTAACCGACTCAATTAGGCCACTTGTTTGTCATATTGGAGAAAATGAACTTACAAGATCCATCAACTGATCAGGCAGTAGCACAATGGAACAAAATCATATAGCCAATTGAGCATTCAACGTAGCCATTCACAGTTATATTGGGCAATCACAGGAGCAATTCACAGTTATATTTGAGCAATGACAGTAGCCATTGACAGTTATATTGAGCAAAAACAGTAGATATTCATAGTTTTATTGAGCAATCACATTAGCCATTCACATATATATTAAGGAATCACAGTTATACTGAACAATCACATTAGCCATTCACAGTTATACTAAGCAATCACAGTTATATTGAGCAATCACAGTAGCCAATCACAAAAATATTGAGCAAAAATAGGGGGAGGATAGGCCGGCGGGGTGGGCGCGTCGGGGCCTGCCGAGGAAGGCTGGGGTCGTCGAGATGGCCGCGTCGGGGGCCGGCGGGGTGGAGGGCTACAGCGCCGTCGCGACGGGGGCGGACAAGGCATGGCGGGCGACTGCACGGGCCGGCGGGATGGCCTCTTTAGGGCCGCGCTCGCCGGTTGCTGCAGGTGGCGGCGCGGTGGGGAGGATGGTGGTTGAGGGAGATGACAGGGGCGACGGCGAGGACCAAGGGGTCGGTGAAGCAGGAAAGGTTGAGGGTGGCAGGAGTTATGGTTTGTGCTCGCCAGGCGAGATATTTGGGAGGAAATTTGGCCGGGAAATTTCCTCAAGTCATGAAAGGGACAAGAAAAAAATGCACCTTATAATGTGAAATTATAAGAAGATTATCATAATTGATGCTTCCACATTATTATTCCATCATCAAAATTTAAGATGAAGTTCATTTGTTCTGAATTTTATTGCCTCCTATTTATTCCTGTTGACTACGACATGCCAGTTTCAGGAATGACTGCTTCCATAGCCCCTAGGTTCCACACCTGTTCATTCAGTAATGTTTCGTTGCCAAATAGGAGTCCAAACATCAAACTACTTCTATGACATGTTTTCATGTGTTGGTAGAATATAATTTAGTCATTCTATATATGGTTTTTTTGCTCCTGACGGCTACCCAATAAGCCCTTGGAATCACCTCGCTGACGCCTTTAAGGATGCCCGTCAGTGGAGACAACCCGTCAGCTATGTGGGCTGCTAGCTCCCCTTGTTGCCTCTCCACTGACGGGCGGTTTCAGGGACCATCACTGGAGGTCCTTCTGTCCGGCCAGGCAGCGGCCTCCACTAATGGGCTTCTGGGTACCCGTAAGTGGTGACCCCCCACTAGTAGAAAAATGACTTTACGTTCGCATCATTTGTCCCGGTTTGACTACGGCCCGGGACTAATGTGACCATTAGTCCCGGTTCCAATGGCTAGGGGCAGGGGAATCATTAGTCCCGGTTCGTGTTGAACCTTTAGTCCTGGTTTGTGACATAAACCGGGACTAAAGGGGTGGTGGCAGGCTGGTGTCTGGCTGGGGCCCCACGAGCCCCTTTAGTCCCGGTTCGTGTCACAAACCAGGACTAGAGGTACACCTTTAGTCCCGGTTTGTTACACGAACCAGGACTAAAGGTGTCACTATATAAACCCTTCGTCCAGCCTGAGCCAAAGCTCTGTTTTTCCTCTTTCCTCTCCTCTTTGTTCTTCCCCTCTTGCTCGAGCTCATCCTCCATTTTTGCCAAAATTTGTCAAGATTTAAAGGCACCCCATCCATCCAAGTGTTCACAAAGGTTAGCAACTTTATCCTTTCATCTCTCATTGCTAGATTAGCTCTTGTAATGCTCTATAAGTATAGTGATTTGTGGGTTTTAGTTTGGTAGTAATTATATGTGGGAGTTTATTTGATTTATATGCAATTTGAGCTAAAATTAACTTCTTAGTTTGCATGTGTAGGTGTGGTTTACTTAGTGCCTTCCCGTCCCCATCCTAACCACCGTTGATCGCCCACACCGTCTAGTCACCGGCACCACCTTGGTGAGTCTCTTGTTCTTATCCTTTTTATTAAAAAAAATCATGTTTGTTTGATTTAGATAGTTACTTGTATAGTTTTCTTACCTGTATGGTTGTTTGTTATAAATAGTGGCATGGTTTTGATATCCGTCCCCGTCGGCCATCGTCCAGTTTATGATTCAGATGTGGTATATACTCTCCTTTATAACTATTTGTTGCATTTCATGTTTATAACAATTATGCCCATCAAGTTGACATAGATATTTTTATCTAGGAGGTATGTGAACCAAAAATTGCAAACGACCCTCTGGTCGAGAAGTTAAATTTAGTTGAAAAAGAAAATGAGTATTTGAAAGAAAAATTGAAAAGAATTGAAGAAGAGAAGATGAAACTATAGTTGTATGTTGCCGATGTCGTCGATGATCACAAGATCAATATGGATGCAATGCGCTTGAAGATTAGAAAAATTAAAAAAATATGCCATTAATCAAGAGGCTTGGTATCACTATGCTGTTGGATCAATTGTTATCTTAGTTGCGATCTTGATCGCATTTGTTGTTGCATTTAAATGCTTTAGCTACAGAGTTTGTATGTTGTTTTATGAGAATAAGTGTGTATGAACTTGTATTAATTTGGTCTTTTCGGTGTTGTGTAATGAAGATGACCCGGCAATGGATGTACGATGACCGATGCTCTCCCCAGTTCATTAATGGCGTGCATACTTTTCTAGTTGCGGCTGAGGCAAACAAGCGGGTGGATGGTTTTGTGTGTTGTCCATGTGCTATCTGTAAGAATGATCACAATTACTCTAACTCAAGAACCATTCACGTCCACCTATTTACGTCCGGTTTCATGTCCGGCTATAACTGTTGGACCAAGCATGGAGAAAGAGGGGTCCTAATGGAAGAGAATGAAGAAGAAGACGATGATGACAGCTATCCAGGCCATGGGTTCCCTGAATATGATGGTACAACAATGGGGGAAGAAGCTGAGCCAGCAATGGGGGAAGAAGCTGAAGAAGAGGCATCAGATGAGCCCGCTGATGATCTTGGTAGGGCCATTGCCGATGCAAAGAGAAACTACGCAAGTGAAAAGGAGAAGCTAAAGTTGCAGCGCATGTTAGAGGATCACAATAAATTGTTGTACCCAAATTGCTAAGATGACAAGAAAAAGCTGGGTACCACACTGGAATTGCTGCAATGGAAGGCAAAGAATGGTGTATCTGACAAGGGATTTGAAAAGTTGGTGATAATGTTAAAGAAGATGCTTCCAAAGGACAACGAATTTCCCGACAGTACATACGAAGCAAAGAAGGTTGTCTGCCCTCTAGGATTAGAGGTGCAGAAGATACATGCATGCCCTAATGATTGCATCCTCTATGGCGGTGAGTACGAGTATTTGAATGCATGCCCGGTATGTGGTGCATTGCGCTATAAGATCAGCCAAGATGACCCTGGTGATGTTGAGGGCGAGCTCCCCAGGAAGAAGATTCCTACCAAGGTGATGTGGTATGCTCCTATAATACCACAGTTGAAACGTTTGTTCCAAAACAAAGAGCATGCCAAGTTGATGCGATGGCACAAAGAAGACCGTAAGAAAGACGGGAAGTTGAAAGTACCCGCTGACGGATCGCAGTGGAGAAAAATCGAGAGAAAGTGGAAGGACTTTGCAGATGACGCAAGGAACGTATGGTTTGATTTAAGTGCAGATGGCATTAATCCATTTGGGGAGCAGAGCAGCAATCATAGCACCAGGCCTATGACTCTATGTATCTATAACCTTCCTCCTTGGTTGTGCATGAAACGGAAGTTCATTATGATGCCAGTGCTCATCCAAGGCCCCAAGCAACCCGGCAATGACATTGACGTGTACCTAAGGCCATTAGTTGAAGAACTTTTACAGTTGTGGAGTATAGAAGGTGTACGTGTGTGGGATGAGCACAAACAACAGGAATTTGACCTGCGAGCATTGCTGTTTGTAACCATCAATGATTGGCCTGCTCTTAGTAACCTTTCAAGACAGACAAACAAGGGATACCACGCATGCACGCACTGTTTAGATGATACCGACAGTATATATTTGGATAAATGTAAGAAGAATCTGCACCTGGGACATCGTCGATTTCTTCAGATCAATCATGTCCTAAGAAAGAAAGGCAAGCATTTCAAAGGTGAGACAGATCACCGGAAGAAGCCTCGCCACCGTACTGGTCATGATATACTTGATATGGTCAAGGATTTAAAAGTAATCTTTGGAAAGTGTCCTGGCGGACAATCTGTTCCGAATGGCGCTGACGGACAACCACCCATCAGGAAGAAGAAATCTATATTTTGGGACCTACCATATTGGAACGAACTAGAGGTCCGCTCTGCAATCGATGTGATGCATGTGACGAAGAATCTTTGCGTGAACCTGCTAGGCTTCTTGGTCATGTATGGGAAGACAAAACATAGTCCGGAGGCATGGGAGGACCAGCAACGTATGCACGAAAAAGACGGCATGCATCCAAAGCAATATCAGGGTCCTACCAGCTACGCTCTTACCAAAGAAGAGAAGGAAATCTTCTTTCAATGCCTGCTCAGTATGAAGGTCCCATCTGGCTTCTCATCGAATATAAAGGGAATAATAAATATGGCAGAGAAAAAGTTCTAGAACCTAAAGTCCCATGACTGCCATGTGATTATGACGCAACTGTTTCCGGTTGCATTGAGGGGGCTTCTACCGGACAATGTTCGATTAGCCATTATGAAGCTATGTGCATTCCTTAATGCAATCTCTCAGAAGGTAATCGATCTAGAAATCCTACCAAGGTTACAGAATGATTTGGTGCAATGTCTTGTCAGTTTCGAGTTGGTGTTCCCACCATCCTTCTTCAATATCATGATGCACGTCCTAGTTCACCTAGTCGAAGAGATTGCCATTCTGGGTCCTGTATTTCTACACAATATGTTCCCCTTTGAGAGGTTCATTGGAGTCTAAAAGAAATATGTTCATAACCGTGCTAGGCCAGAAGGAAGCATCTCCAAGGGCCATGAAACAGAGGAGGTCATTGAGTTTTGTGTTGACTTTTTTCCTGACCTTAAGCAGATTGGTGTTCCCGAATCGCGGCATGAGGGCAGACTTGGTGGAAAAGGCACATTAGGAAAGGACCAAGTAATATGTATGGACGGCATTCTTGGGTGCAAGCACAGTACACAGTTCTACAAAATTCCATCTTGGTGGGCCCGTATATCGACGAACATAAGAATATTCTACGCTCCAAACACCCGGAGCAGTCTGACGACTGGATTACACGTGAACACACGGGGAATTTCGGCGGTTGGTTGCAGACACGTCTCATGCATGACGACAGTGTTGGAGATGAGCTGTACTTGCTGTCCAAGTTACCATCTTCGACTATATTGACTTTCAAAGGGTACGAGATAAATGGGAATACATTTTACACGATTACCCAAGATAAAAAGAGCACCAACCAAAACAGTGGTGTCCGCTTTGATGCAGCAAACACCAATAGGCCAAAGGACAAATATTATGGTTACATAGAGGAGATATGGGAACTTGACTATAGACGTGAATTGAAGGTCCCTTTGTTTCACTTCAAATGGGTCAATCTGTCAGGAGGCAGCGTAAAGGAAGACCCGCGGTACGGAATGACAAAAGTGGATCTCAACAATCTTGGGTACGCAGACGAACCATTCATCCTAGCCAATGATGTGGCGCAGGTTTTCTATGTGAAGGACATGTGTACCAAGCCGAGAAAAAGAAAAGATAAGGAAGCAAATACATCATATGATGAGCCAAAGCGCCACATAGTTCTTTCAGGTAAAAGAGATATCATGGGAGTGGAGGATAAGACAGACATGTCAGAAGATTATGAGAAGTTTCATGAAATTGCTCCCTTCGCAGTGAAGATTGACCCAAGCATCCTGTTAATGATGAAGATTGTCCATGGTTATAGTGCAAAGGGACACACGCGAAGAAAAAGTTTTATACCCAAAGATCCCACTCTGGGATGTGACCGGCTTCACCGTCATCACTTTCTTCTCTAGTGAGTTTCCGGACTTATCTCGAAAGTCCCACTTCAGACAAACTGGATGGAATCTTTGTAATAGAGAGGGTATATATGTGTTTTGGCATTTGAAGTTGAGAGGGTTACGGCAAAAACTGGATGCAATTCGTGTACAAATTGGACAATCTCTTTCGAAGTATCAGGCTTTCGGATGAAAACTCATCTGTTACAAAGGCATTTCATTTTTTTAAACTTATTTCGACTCCAGACTTTTTGTGAGTTCAACATGCACCATTCAAAGCCACATCATCAATTTTCAACCTTTTCTGACTTCATTCGATATTTTTCATGCATTTAATGATTTTTTTGACCTAAATGACCATGAAATTGAAAAGCACTACAAATGAACTCTGAAAAGGTTGAAAGTTGGCATGATATTATCATATCACCCACATAACATGTGCTAAAAAGTTGGGTGGGTTATGGCAAAAACTGGATACACTTCGTGTACAAACTAGACAATCTCTTTCGAAGTATCAGGCTTCCGGACGAAAACTCATCTGTTACAAAGGCATTTCATTTTTTTAAACTTATTTCAAGTCCAGACTTTTTGTGAGTTCAACATGCACCATGAAAAGCCACATCATCAATTTTCAACCATTTCTGACTTCATTCGATATTTTCATGCATTTAATAAATTTTTTGAGCTAAATGACCCTGAAATTGAAAAGCACTATAAATGAACTCTGAAAAGGTTGAAAGGTTGTATGGTATCATCATTTCACCCACATAGCATGTGCTAAAAAGTTGAGAGGGTTACGGCAAAAACTGGATGCACTTCGTGTACAAACTGGACAATCTTTTTCGACGTATCAGGCTTTCGGACGAAAACTCATCTGTTACAAAGGCATTTCTTTTTTTTTAAACTTATTTCAACTCCAGACTTTTAGTGAGTTCAACATGCACCATTCAAAGCCACATCATCAATTTCAACCATTTCTGACTTCATTCGCTATTTTTCATGCATTTAATGATTTTTTTGAGCTAAACGACCCTAAAATTGAAAAGCACTACAAATGAACTCTGAAAAGGTTGAAAGTTGGCATGGTATCATCATTTCACCCACATAGCATGTGCTAAAAAGTTGAGAGGGTTACGGGAAAAACTGGATGCACTTCATGTACAAACTGGACAATCTCTTTTGAAGTATCAGGCTTTCAGATGAAAACTCATCTGTTACAAAGGCATTTCTTTTTTTTTTAACTTATTTCAACTCTAGACTTTTTGTGAGTTCAACATGCACCATTCAAAGCTAGATCATCAATTTTCAACCCTTTCTGACTTCATTCGCTATTTTTCATGCATTTAATGATTTTTTGAGATATAAAATGAAAAGAGCTAAACAGAATCTTTTTTTGATTAAAACACCCATTTAAAATAACCCAAAAATAACCAAATTGAATATAATGATAAAACACAATAATATTGAACAGCAGGAAAAAGAATCACTCAAAAATCTATTTTTAAAGTAAAGTTATTCACAAACTAGTGATTCACACAAATTTCAAATAATTCAAATTTGAACTAATCAAATTTGAAAACTACTGGCACTAACAGAAAGTTTATAATTTTTGTGACCTAAAGCAAAAAGATATACTCAAAAACTCTAATAAAGCAAAAAACAACTCAGAAACAAAAGAAAACAAAAAAAGCAGAAATAAATAAATTAAAAAAAGCCCGCCTACTGGGCCGCCACGGCCTGCACACGACTAGAAACCCAACTATTAGGTGGGCCACGACACATGCCAGCACGGCCCAGTAGGCCCCACAGGGCAAGACAGATTGGTTAGGCCCACACAGGCCTGCTTTAGAGAGGAGCTCGACAGGGAAGCCACGGTGGGGCTTATGAACCACTGCGAGCTCCTCTCAACTAGCGAGGTGGGCCTAACTTTGGACACGGGATGCACGGGCCTTTAGTCCTGGTTGGTGGCTCCAACCATGGGTAAAGACCTCCTTTAGTCGCGGTTGGAGCCACCAATCGGGACTAAAGGCCTGGCTTCCCGCCGCTTGGCCTCACCTTTCGTCCCGGTTGGTGGCTCCAACAGCGACTAAAGGTGGTCTTTAGTCGCGGTTGGAGCCACCAATCGGGACTAAAGGTCTTTGTATATAAGCGGGGACTTCAAATTTTTCCAAAGACTCTCTCCATTCTCTCGACACGCCGAACCAGAGGACGCCGCCATGCTACTGCCCTAGAGATCGCCGTCGCCTCTCCCTACGCCGTCGCCTCCCCCGACGCCGGAGATCGTCGCTACCCCCGATGCCGGCCGCCCACGCCTCCTCCCCGAGCCCCAACGCTGAGCCGCTCGTCGCCGTCCCCGATTTCGGTGAGCCTGCAGCTCCTAAGCCATCACCGGGCCCTCTTGCGCCTCCCCGGTGAGATCCTCCTGCGCCCTTCCCCTTTTCTTCCTCGCCTTGCCACACGCGTAGCATCCTAGGCGGAGCTGTACGCGAGTGAAAGACGACGGCGGCGACTCGGGACAGCGGCTAGCCAGCGCTAGCGGCCAAGGCAAGTGTCGGCAGCGTGCGGGGCTTGCTCGTGAAGCTAGTGAAGGCGGTGCGCGACTGGGGAGGCAGTAGGGCGGCGACAGGGGCTCGGGTGCTGGTGCGTGCAGCACGGGCGCTCTGGCCACGTCCAGAGCACGCACGCAGTGTGCTCGCCTGAATGCCAGGTCATGCTAGGTTGCTCCATTTGAGCTAAAATTTGGCAGGATGGCCACACTTGATTTGTTAGAGATGCTGGACATACTGGTTTGGTCAGATGGTCAAGTTCCCAATGTAGTTCACAGGAGTTGCAAGATTCTGCCATGCACATGAGGTGTGTGGTGAAATGAAAGGGTGACCTAGGCACTTTGGTTGGATGCGGAAATTTCTAGGATGGTGTATCCTTAGATGATAAAGATGGTGGTGGGGCTAGTTTTGACAGAAAGAAAAACTTGCAAGTGCAAGTTTTACCAGAATTCAGTTCAGGACAGAAACTACAAGGAATTATTTGGTGAACTTAAGTTATGCTAATGGAGTTGGTCTTCTAGAGTTAAGGGTTTTGTTGGAAGGACTATAAGTGGGAAAAGTTTCAGAATTTTTGGAGCAAGGAATATTAGGGTTGTAGTTATAACCTAGGAATGGAACATAATTGAAAAGAGGATATTTTGCTCAAAATTTTCAAAAGACCAAGTTGGGTTTTTTCATAAAAATGATCTATATGCATCACATGACCCCTCATAATTTCTTGTGGAATTTTAAAAGAATTATTTAAAATAGTTGTAGTGCAACAGAAGCATTTCAAAGATTGCAAATGCTATTAAAAGAATTATTTCTGGCAAATTTTATTATGAAAATATTTCCTACTATTATTTATAATTTAAATGGATGTTAAATGGATGAATAGAAATGTTGTTCAAGTGTGGGTTCTCTATAAAAGAATTGTTGGATCAATGGATATAAAATGTTGTTCAAATTTGCCAATCTACTATATATATAGTTGTAAAAGTTTATTAAATATGAGTAGCATAATAAAATGATAATTATTGCATAGGAATTTGTTTTCATAAGACTTTGTTCTTGACATCGACGATGCCCGACCCGCATCCTCGTCGTTGTCTCGGTGGCGACGACCTGCTTGAGAGGCGCCATCTCCGAGACTGGGCTCCGCCGGGCTGGCACTGGGAGGTGCTACCTTCAGGGGCGCGCAGCTTGGTGAGGAACCGGGTTCCCGTTGTCGATCCGGAGCTTCTTTGGTGGCGTTCGCGTGGGCCACATTTGGTGCGGAGGCAGCCGGCCCCGCCGGAGGTGGTACGTCACCATGTCAGGGAGGAGGACGAGCACGTCCGTCGCTACATGGTTGCGTTGGATGTCAGGTTCTTCAATAGCTGGCAGGTTCTTCAGGGATCTCACCCGAGCTATGATCCTATGATCATTCCTTCTCGTTGGGTGTCCACTGCTCGCACCTCAGGAACCGCGAGTGAACAAGATTCTTCGATAATATTTGATCTATATTAGCTAGTGATGTTATATGATAATATTCGAGATGTATTAGTGATACTTAATACTCGAGATGTATTCGAGATTATATTCGATAGTATTCGAGACGATGTATTCTCGATTATATTCGATGATGCATATTATTTGGATTATTATAGATGTATTAGTGATATTATTCGAGATGCATATATTATCTACTATGATTCAATTTTTCCTTATTGATTGCATTCTAATTTGAATACTAAATTGTTTTGTCTTTCTTCTGGATTAGTTAATATAAGCTATGGACAATACTGGCAGAGACAGAGAAGAGACCATGTTTGACATCATACGCTCCCCGAGCCCAGATGAGAACGAACCCGAAGATGACGGCTCGCAATATCTGAACAATTCCGGTGAGGGATTATTAATATTTGATGAAGACGAATGAAGAGACGAAGGCCACAACAATGATGACGAAGGAAATGTTCTTCAAATAACAAAGACCGGCGAGGTATATATATAAGGCCTCTAGTGATCATTACATGTATTAATTGATTTATATATATTAACGAATCGTTCTTTCTTCTTTTAGTCCTCCGGATAGAGCAAATCTTCTACAAGCAGGGCAGTACGAGGCTAGGCCAAAAGGTTGCAGGCTGGCATAAAGTACAACATCGATGCCATCAAAGAAAATGGCGAACCGCTTGCTCCTAAAAAGAATGCGGACAAATTTACTCGTCAATGCAGAGTTATTGTCAGGGACCAAATCCCGATCTCCGTTCAAGAATGGAATAAGCGGCAAAGGGAGATCAAGGAGTTACTTTTGTCGATGGAAGAGCAAAAGATCTGATTTGGGAATCTCTCATGGCACATTTCACCCTACTAGATCATTTGACAGACGAAGAATGGGAGAAAGTCAAGAAGAGTTCTCTTAAGAAGATGGCGATAGCATTCAACAACCACAAGAAAAGAATATGGGCCAAGTACCAAGTAGACGGAAAGAAGACTCCAGCATTCAAGGGAATACTGGAGAAGGCAAAAGATCACTGGGATGCTTTCGTGCAGTTCAAGGAATCGGAAGAAGCTAAGGAACGGTCGAGAATAAGCAAGATTAATGCTGCGAAAAAAAAGTGGCACCATACTCTAGGGCCAGGTGGCTACCAGGTTGGCCGGCCTAAGTGGGATCTCACTGAGGAACAGATGATTGCTGCAGGGGTCACTCCAGTTACATTGAGTTGGCCCCCCAGGTGCAGGATTTGGTTTTATGTGCATGGGGGGAAGTTGGACCCAGAGACAGGGCTTGTTATGGAGCGAGCAAGTCTTAAAGAAGCCTCCGACGCTTTACTAGATGCAATAGAAGATGCTCGAACGGGAAAGTACAATCCCGACAGAGAGAATGAAGAGCTTATGTGCGCCCTGAAGAATCCTGAACACCCAGGACGAACATGAGGCAAAAGCGTTGTTTCGTGGTTTGAGGGGTTTGCGGATTGGAAGGCCACTTACAAAAGCCGTGCGAGAAAGAAGCAGCAGGAGCAGGAGCAAAGGAAGCAGGAAGCAGACCGCCTTCAACTAGTAGAATCAAAGCACGCGGAGTTGGAATGCGCTTTCCTAAGGCAGCAGGAGCAGATTGACTCACTTAGCCAGGAAAGGGCGTCTCAGCGGCAGCAACAAGCTGATCCAGCATTGGATAGAACCGTCCCATCTATGCCGAAAAGCAGCGTGGGTTCCACCCCGGCCGATGATGCACTGCTGGATAGATACCCTGTGGATGATATCAAAGATACGACACCTTGTGAGCTACACATGAAAGTGAAGAACATATCCATGAAGATGGCGGACGGCTATGCTTTAACAAATCCCCCTGAAGCAAACTTCCATTGCAATCTGATTCCAGTTGGCTATGCTCGTGTCGGGGTTGATGAAGTGATGTCAGGATATTACGAGCTAGAGCTTGACATTCCTAGAGGTGACGAGGAGCGCGCACTGGGAGAGGCCATACATTGTATCATTCTATGGAGAAAGGATTGCATCGTCTTTCCAAGGGCACCGACTCCTCCTCCAAGTCCACCGCGTCAGCAAGCTCCTCCTCCAAGTCCGCCACATCAGCAAGCTCCTCCTCCAAGTCCGCCACCACGTCAGCCAACTCCAACCCTGCCTGAGTTGCAGCGTGGCGCTAGTCCGCCACCGCGTCAGCCGTCTCCACCACCCCACCCCGAGACGGAGTGTAAAACCCTAGTTTTCGCTCCATGTTTTTTTCATTCGCGGGATTTGACTTCCGTCTTTTTTCTCGGTGTTATTGGATTTTCACTTGCTCTTGGGTATATGAAAATGGTCATTCAACCTTGCCTTCCCTATCAAACCAGAGTTTCTCTCCTGTCCAACCTTGCCACCCAAGATGTATTCTCAGGGTTTTACCGCAGAAACCCTACGCTCCGAGTTATCGGAAGGGAAACCCTGATTTCTTCCATTACAAAGGAACCCCAATTTTCTTTGACCTGATGCCTCTCAAACTTTTTCCAGTGATCATCATATCTTTGTAAACCCTGGATATGCAAAAATATTGCCAAGTCATTTGCAATATTTTTCATCTATAATTAATTCCTTTTTCTGCCAGTTAAAGGAATTAAATCCAGGAAAATATCTATCCATCTCCAAAGTTTATGAAAACATGTGGAGATATTCTTTGTGATCATATTGAGCTCCCTTAAAAATATTGGCCATAATTAAATAAGGGAAATTGCATTTTCCTATTTAATGCCAATATTGCATTTTGGGCCCTTTATAAAGGAACTACCATTTTGGTAGCATGGAAAAATCCCAAATAAATTGTGGAGCTTCTCCTATCCATATGTTCACCATTTCCATCAAGAATCCAAGTTCCATAGTTCAAATTTTGAGCACAATATCAATTTGCAAATTTTGTCCAGTTGGGCAAATTGCAAAGGAAGTGCTTGAACCCATGATCTATTTGAGCTGAAATATTTCATGGTGATTAACATTGATAAATCACTCATGGAAACCAAAAAAAAGCTCAATTCATCTATCCCTTCTTCCCCAGCAATTTTCCTAAGTTTCTGTCCATTTGGAACCTCTGTGAAGCAAGTACCATTTTGGTGTACCCAAATGGTAAGAAACTTTTACAGTGGCTTCATATGATTAAATCACTCACCTCCTACAAATTTCAGCTCAATGCAAGCTAGTATGTGAGTGCCACATCAAAGTTTGTATTTCTGACCATTGGGGTCCATTCTACAGCAAGTGTCCTCAATTTTTATCCAGATGGCCTCAAATTTTACCAGGGTCTTCACCCTGGTAGAACATTGCTCCATGCCAAATCTCAACTCATTTCACCCAGGGATCCATCCAGAAATCTCTACAAACACCTTCTGGTCAGAACCTGTTTCAGCAAGTTTCCCTCACCTCAGAGCACCCTAGATGGTTCTAGCCACTCCCCTCACTTATTTGAGCAGTGAGGAACCTGTTGGACAAGGCCTGGCAATCACTAGCGTGCCATAGCTCGTAGCACGCATGGTGACCACACTGGGAGCAGGCCAACTGCGTGCCCTGTGCACTGGCAGTGCTCGATCTCGTTGGACCGGCCAGCTCAGGCAACCGTGGCTTGTCCCCGCGTGCCGACTAGCTCCGCACATTTCACGTACCCCCTCTCCAGCTCCTTCCCCCTCCGTTCTTTTCCTCGCCGGATGACGACAAGCGTCGCCGTACCGCCGTTGTAGCCAAGCGGTCGCCACTGTATGCAGCCACGCTGAGGCTTCCCGAAGCACCAGCTCACCTCCCCTGCATCCCCGTGATGCTCCCTGATGCCGCGCGGCAGCCAGAGTCATCGCCTCCAAGCTCCAGGACCGCGGCCAGCTCATCCCGCGGTCGAACCTATCCACTCTCGCCGGCCGCCTATAAATAGGCTGCCCCGAGCTTCTCCAACACTCACAACCTCCGTCCCTCTCCCTCTGAAGCACCCTCGCACCCGCGCCCGGCCAAACCTCTCACCGGAGCACGGCAATTTTGCCGGAGCGCCGCCCACGGCTCCGCCTTCAATCTTCTTCCCCGAGCCTCCCCGGCGCCCGTAGACCTCATCCCAAGGTGCGCCACACTCCAGCGGCCATCCTCGTCCCCTTGTCCGCCTCATTCCCCCACCGGAGCCACCACACCGCCCGACCCCGCCGCCCTCTGCTTCCACTAGCCGCCGCGCCTTCCAGCCATCCCCGCCGCCGTGCTGGCCGCACTTGGACGCGGTGGTTGTCGGCGACCTCGCCCGGGCCGTTCCCTGGCCGAGCTACTTGCCGGAGTGCCGGGACAGCGTCGGAGCTGTACGCCGTCGCCGCCGAGTCGGGAGCAGAGGAGGAGTTGAAAGAAGAAGAGAAGAAGGAGAGAGAAGGAGAGATGGGGCCTACCTGACAGCGAGAGAAGGGCGTGGCCCCGCCTCCCACGTCACGTAAGTGGAGGCGCCTTCTTCCAGAAGCCGCTTCTCTACAGTGAAAACGTATTTCACCGAATACGTTTTCTGTTCTCTGCCCCCGCGCTGGAAAAGGTTATTTTGTGAACGTTCGCTGGTTAGGGCACTTTTCTGCCTAGAAAGTGAACGGCCATATCTTTTCGCCCGTAATACCAATTTAGGTGAAACCAACGCTCGCGTCTTCAGTTCGTCTAGCCCGTTCCGATGGTATAATTTTCATAATGTTTACACAATCTAAAAATGAACATTTTGCCCTTGCCTTTCTATCACCCCCCTCCGAGAGAGAACGGTTTCTGGCGATCCTTTCTGCGGACTCTCCGCACTTCTCCCGGAGTATCCCTTCACCCCCAGGCAAGCCCACCATCTGATATATGCCCTAAAGCATTGCTCTGTGTTATTCTTGCATGTTTAAATTGATATGCTTATGCTTGTATGCGTAGTAGTGAGCTGTATGGGACGCTAATGAACCCTTGCCTGCCTTTCTTTGGTGACGGCACCAAGCCTATGTTCTGAGCTTCTTCCGGCTGTCCGGGGTGGATGCCGACTTTTATTTCTCTTGTCAGAAACTAGCCAGTGTTCTGAGCTGCTTTTCGGCTATCGCGGGCAGCTGTTGAATTTCTTTCCGTAACAATGACCCTATGCTCTGAGCTATTCCTCAGCCGTCTTAGGGAATTGCTACTTTCTTCTTATCGACACTGTCTCAGGCTCTGAGCTATTTTTCAGCCGTCTTGAGTCGGGGTTGAGTTATTCCAGTAATGCCCCAGATCTGAGTTGTAAAGACCGTTCTGGCGGCTACCGGTTTATTTGCCGGTTTCATCCAATGGTTCAGATGGCCGTTACCCTACAGCTACAACTTGTACAGTAATAAGCCTGCTAGTAAAATAGTGTTTCACTAGTGACTTGTCATGATATTATATGGAGATAGGTTGTTATGTTTTTATCATGCATAGCTACTGCCATCTCAAGTTCTTCTGATAAACAACCATGCCTGCTAAGTACTTGCTAAAACTAAACCCAGTCGGTTGATCCAGAGTCACCTGTCTTGACTTATCCGTGCAACCACATTTGCCGGTATGGGACGGCCTTGACATGGCCTTATTGCATGCTCTTTTATCGGTACCACCAAAGAGGGAAGGTTATCCGTGCGTGCTACCCTGGCCCGGTAGGCGGCGATAACCTTGTGAGCCAAGTTGATTGTTTAACCCGGGAGTCCCCGTTTGGGACAGTTTAGTTTGGCCACGACGGTGGCAGGTGTCATGAGGTGACACAGGGGCCACCCAGGGCAGGACTCCGGGGGAGGATGATTGCCGGTGGTACGATGGAGGAGTCACGGGTTAGGCAAGTTTCGTTGGAGCAGCACCGGTCCACCCAAATGGGAACATGCACAAAGTACAAGGCCGGGAGCTCCATGGTGTGTGTAAAGTGCGCAACCTCTCCAGAGTGTAAGAATCCATTCGAATAGCCGCGTCCACGGTATTGGACTGTCCGCACTAGGCCTCACTGAGTGGTCAACCGTAATAATGATGGAAGAACTCATCTTATGCCCTGAAGTACTCAGTGGATCGTGAGTATTCTGAGGGTTGTAAAGCAACCCGGAAGAGAGTAAGTTTGTCAGACTTGTAGTGCGGATGCATAGACATCAGATGAAGTCAGGAATATGATATGCTTACCTTACTATATTTTACTTTAGTAGTTATCTTGCTAAATAATCCTGTTACGACATGATAATTAACATTGCTAGATAGGTATGCTATGTCTTGGTAAATTAATGTTGCCCAAATAAAAAATGCTTGCTTGAATGCCATGGATTGCTTTGCTTGGTGTATATGTTAGTTTGGTTTGCGTGCGAGTACATTCAAAAGTACTCAGCGGCCTTTAACGTGGCCAGGTTCACATAAGGATCCATCGTTCGTCGTCGAGGAGCCGAAGTGTTCGCAAGCTAGAAGAGTAACCCAGTCAGATCCCTGTGGATTGGAGCCGCACCAAGACCATGCTGCCTTAGATAGAGCTTTTCCGCTGCCATCACTCTTGTAAAATATCATGTAAGACATAGAAATGCTGGTGTTCATGATACTTGTTGTAAACGCGCATGCCAGAGTGATTTCCTGGGTTGGTATGTGCGGCGACCGTCTGGCTACTATGGTAATCAGGCGGGGCATCACAACGGATGGTATCAGAGCAGCCAGGCTGACTGTAGGTTACCCTAGCCAGACTTCATTGTCTTGTGCTCAGTAGAAAGCCCAGATGGATTTCAGCCATCTTTGCCAAGCAGGCATGGCTACTACTGATCATGAGGCAACCCCATAGGTTTTGGCTCCATCAGACCCCAACTCTCGTGGCCTTTGCCTCCGGTATAAATGTCCGCATTCGGCAACGGCCCGTGAGCCCTGAACCCCTAGGTAAACCAGATATCCCTACCCTGCTTGCTAGCCATGGCATTCCTCTCCTTAAATCCAGTTTCCTTTGGGAAACGCCTATAAATTCCATCTTTTCCCGACAACCCTAGGATCATTGAGTATGCCATTTTGGCTATGGTCATGCATCGAGTGTGATGTTCCCTAAGGAAGTAGTAGGAGCTTGATGCCAGTGCTACCAGGAGCATTGTGTGGTTTTGCTTCTAAATCCTTAGAGGTGCATCGAGTGCGCTATACTAGTTATACTAGTGAATCCTCGGCCACGTATTTAAGGTCCGCAAAAGTGGAGCTTTATTTGCTTTTTGGTTTTCACGGTTTTTGTTTCTTTTGTTGGTTCTGTTTCATCGCTCCGACTGGATCCATCCGCAAGTGCCGTCAAGACGACCAGCATACAACTTGGATAATACCCAATAATCCAAATTGAGCAAGAGTCATGCCAAGTCAACTAGTTGATGTTCAGAATAGCAACATCGAATCTGTTAAGAATGAAGAATGGGTCAGAAGTAGAATCTATGTGCAACAGACAAGGCCATAATATACCTGAGAGAGTTTGCCTCAGAACAGATCACGCCTAAGGAGCAGTTAGATGAGTTATCAGGAATGAACACTAGTAAGGATAAATTATTTCGTCCGCGATACAAGGATTATTTCAGTCAGTGAGGTGAACCGAGTCTTTTCTCAATGGACCCAACAATCATTTATTCCCCACCGGAGACATATCTCAAGAATGTGGATGTGCCAAGAACAGCAACAAAACTCCAGTACGTTGGTACAAATTTCAAAGCAAATCTTGAAGTTCATCGGAGCATATACAAATTTCCA
Organism: Thinopyrum elongatum; assembly: GCA_011799875.1. NCBI lineage: Eukaryota > Viridiplantae > Streptophyta > Magnoliopsida > Poales > Poaceae > Thinopyrum > Thinopyrum elongatum. Next base: position 15,514,308 of record CM022298.1, on the reverse strand, counting down.
GGCACTGCGAACAAGGTTTGCAAGAAATATGGATGCGTTCACAGCTATCCAGAATCAATGAGAACTTCACATGCTTGGAAGCTCAGCTGAACCGAATGGAATTATCCATCAATTGCTTATTATCGGCAACACTTGGTTTGAATGCAAAGGGTATTCCGAATTAATTAACAACCTGAGGTCTTCATCAGTCATGCAGCCTTTACAGTAGCAATGATCAGACCAGCAGAAGGACAAGCGATGTGTGTGACAACAAAATATCTTCAGTCAAGGTATGGCCTATATCAAGTTTGGCTCCGCTATGGGTAAAATTCCGGATGCTTCGGAAAGAAGCAAGCTCGGCCATAGATCCGACTGCGTACACAGTGAAAGGCTTCTGGTCTAAGGAACCCAGCCTTCCTTCGCAAGCTACCAGACTGCCAATCTTCCTTGGTACGCCACTTGGTGCAAAAATCTTCTGGGGTACGGTACCGCAGTCTTCCACAGCGTACTACCGTGGAAAAACCTCCGGCATAAGTCACCTGACCTTCCGCAGTAAGCCACATGAGGGAAAAGCTTTTAAGGTACGATACCCAGCCTTCTTCAGCATGCTACCCTGGCAGAAGCTTCGAGCATAAGGAATTCAGCCTTCTTCAACACACCATCGTGCCACGACAACTTTGTAGAAGCACGAACTAGTCCGGACACACATCCGCCTCAGAATCAGTGGTTGTGAAAGGATTTATCCTACACCTACATATGTTGTGAGCATGCAGTCCAGTGGATCAGTTCATGCGAGCCACTCATCGGGAATAACTATGTTTAGAGAAACATTGGCCCCATGTTGAAAAGAAGAATATGAGCACAACAATCTCTACAAGGTATGCAAGAGTAAGTGGTGAGAACAAGCCCGACAAACCGGGAAAACAATCAAGGAGCCATGTTGGCAGGTCATGAAAGGCACATCAAAGGACCTTCATGACGGACAACAAGATATAGCTTCACGGACAGAGTAGTATTCCTGATCCTTGTCAGACTCTTGCATATACGGCCACAACAATGCAGCCAACATGTCATACTCCTCATGAATATGGGCCATCAACCAAGACAAGAGGCTATGCTCCGAAAGATATACCGGATGATAGCGATACTATGTTCAGCTCCGTGGTCATAGCAAGGACTACAGAGGCTATATATGACAGAGCCATCTCCACGAGCAACAAGACATTCAGATAGAATGGCTCAAAGCACATCAGCATCAACAGCTCATAGACATCATGATGTCATTGGAATAAGAGATTACTGTCTATGATTACTTTGTGATCATCCCTGACATTTCAGTTGGGGATACGATGGTAATAACTTGGTCATGTTAATTGTGGATCCCCTAAGGACAAAGTCTGAAGACATCAGCCAGAAGGAAACATCAGTAGGGAACTCACAGCCAGACTGAGCATTCTGACATGGCAGAAAGAAAGTTCCCCTAGCCATTCGAGGCCATACGAGCACGTGAGCCTGGTACCAAGAACGAAAGTCTTGCCCATGACTGTTAGGATGCGGAGTATCAAACAAAACCGAAGCAGCTACTTCCAGGCCATGGAAACCGAGCTGTTTGTTGTTATTACTCGCTACCTCACCCAGCAACACCACTATCTAGACAAAAGGTACACCTGACAGGAAAGAGAAGGATTCAAGGAAGCTATGTGCAAAGACAACATATGGTCCATCAGAAGAGGCAGTTAAAAGATCAGTGAACACATGAAGACAAGATCGCTAATGGATCCAAGTCGGCCATAGGTAAGTCCCCCTTCACCGGAAGGTAAGCATGGAAATCTCGAGGGCGAGATTTTCTTAAGGGGGGTAGGTTTGTAACACCCTGGTTTTCACTCCCTATTTTTTTCCTTCGCGGGATTTAACTCCCGTCTTTTTTCTAGGTGTTACTGGATTTTCTCTTGCTCTTGGGTATATGAAGATGGTCATTCAACCTTGCCTTCCCTATCAAACCAGAGTTTCTCTCCAGTCCAACCTTGCCACCCAAGATGTATTTTCAGGGTTTTACCGCCGAAACCCTACGCTCCGAGTTATCGGAAGGGAAACCCTGATTTCTTCCGTTACAAAGGAACCCTAATTTTCTTTGACCTGATGCCTCCCAAACTTTCCCAGTGATCATCCTATCTTTGTAAACCCTGGATATGCAAAAATATTGCCAAGTCATTTGCAATATTTTTCATCTATAATTAATTCCTTTTTCTGCCAGTTAAAGGAATTAAATCCAGGAAAATATCTATCCATCACCAAAGTTTATGAAAACTTGTGGAGATATTCTTTGTGATCATATTGAGCTCCCATAAAAATATTGGCCATAATTAAATAAGGGAAATTGCATTTTCCTATTTAATGCCAACATTGCATTTTGGGCCCTTTCTAAAGGAACTACCATTTTTGTACCTAGGAAAAATCACAAATAAATTGTGCAGCTTCCCCAATCCATATCTTCACCATTTCCATCAAGAATCCAAGTTCCATAGTTCAAATTTTGAGCACAATATCAATTTGCAAATTCTGTCTAGTTGGGCAAATTGCAAAGGAAGTGCTTGAACCATTGATCTATTTGAGTTGAAATATTTCATGGTGATTAACATTGATAAATCACTCATGGAAACAAAAAATAAGCTCAATTCATCTATCCCTTCTTCCCCAGAAATTTTCATAAGTTTCTGTCCATTTGGAACCTCTGTGAAGAAAGTACCATTTTGGTGTACCCAAATGGTATGAAACTTTTACAATGGCTTCATATGTTCAAATTACTCACCTCCTACAAATTTCAGCTCAATGCAAGCTAGTATGTGAGTGCCACATCAAAGTTTGTATTTCTGACCAGTGGGGTCCATTCAACAGCAAGTGTCCTCAATTCTTGTCCAAATGGCTTCAAATTTTACCAGGGCCTTCACCCTGGTAGATCATTGCTCCATGCCAAATCTCAACTCATTTCACCCAGGGATTCATCAAGAAATCTCTACAAACACCTTCTGGTGAGAACCTGTTTCAGCAAGTTTCCCTCACCGCAGAGGACCCTAGACGGTTCTAGCCACTCCCCTCACTTATTTGAGCAGCGAGGAGCCTACTGGACAGGGCCTGGCAATCAGTAGCGTGCAGAGCACGTAGCACGCGTGGTGACCATGCTGGGAGCAGGCCAACTGCGCGCCCTGTGCACTGGCAGTGCTCGATCTCGTCGGACTGGCCAGCTCAGGCCATCGTGGATTATCCCTGCATGCCGACTAGCTCCGGACCATCCACGTACCCCCTCTCCAGCTCCTTCCCCCTCCGTTCGGTTCCTCGCCGGATGACGACAAGCATCGCCGTACCGCCGCTGTACCCACGCGGTCGCCGCCGTATGCAGCCGCGCTGAGACCTCCCGAAGCACCAGCTCACCTCCCCTGCATCCCTGTGATGCTCCCCGACGCCGCGCGCCAGCCAGAGTCATCGCCTCCGAGCTCCAGGACCGCGGCCAGCCCATCCCGCGGCCGAACCTGTCCACTCTCGCCGGCTACCTATAAATAGGCTGCACGAGCTCCTCCGACACTCACAACCTCCTTTCCTCTCACTCGGAAGCACCCTCACACCCGTGCCCGGCAAATCCTCTCACCAGAGCACGGCAATTTTGCCGAAGAGCCACCCACGGCTCCGCCTCCAATCCTCTTCCCCGAGCCTCCCCGGCGCCAGTAGACCTCACCCCGAGGTGCGCCGCACTCCGGCGGCCATCCCCGTCCCCTTGCCCGCCTCATTCACCCACCGGAGCCACCACACTGCCCGACCCCACCGCCCTCTGCCTCCACTTGCCGCCGCACCATCCAGCCATCCCCGCCGTCGTGCTGGCCGCAGTTGGACGCGGTGGTCGGCGGCGACCTCGCTCGCGCTGTTCCCTGGCTGAGCTACTCGCCGGAGTGCCGGGACAGCGCCGGAGCTGTACTCCATCGCCGCTGAGTCGGGAGCAGAGGAGTAGACAGAAGAAGAGAAGGAGGAGGAGAGAAGGAGAGGTGGGGCCTACCTGTCAGCGAGAGAAGGGTGTGGCCCCGCCTGCCACGTCACCTAAGTGGAGGCGCCTTCCTCCAGAAGCCGCTTCTCTACAGTGAAAACGTATTTCACCGAATATGTTTTCTGTTCTCTGCCCCGCGCTGGAAAAGGTTATTTTGTGAACGTTCGCTGGTTTGGGCACTTTTCTACCTAAAAAGTGAACGGCCATATCTTTTCGCCCGTAACTCCGATTCAGGTAAAACCAACGCTCACGTCTTCAGTTCGTCGATCCCGTTCCGATGGTATCATTTTCATAATGTTTACGCATTCTAAAAGTGAGCATTTTGCCCTTGCCTTTCTATCAGCCCATTCCCAGGCAAGCCGACCATCTGATATATGCCCTAAAGCATTGCTCTGTGTTATTCTTGCATGTTGAAATTAATATGCTTATGCTTGTATGCGTAGTAGTGAGCTGTATGGGACGCTAATGAACTCTTGCTTGCCTTTCTTTGGTGACGGCACCACGCCTGTGTTCTGAGCTGCTTCCGGCCGTCCGGGGTGGACGCCGACTTTTATTTCTCTTGTCAGCAACTAGCCCATGTTCTGAGCTGCTTTTCGGCCATCGCGGGCAGCTGTTGAATTTCTTTCCATAGCAGTGACCCTATGCTCTGAGCTATTCCTCTGTCATCTAAGGGAATTGCTACTTTCTTCTTATTGACACCATCTCATGCTCTGAGCTGTTTTTCAGCCGTCTTGAGTCGGGGCTGAGTTATTCCAGTAATGTCCCAGATCTGAGTTGTCAAGACCGTTCTGGAGGCTACTGGTTTATTTGCCGGTTTCATCCAAGGGTTCAGATGGCCGTTACCCTACAGCTACAACTTGTAAATTAATAAGCCTGCCAGTTAAATATTTTTTCACTAGTGACTTGTCATGATATTATATGGAGATAGGTTGTTATGTTTTTATCATGCATAGCTACTGCCATCTCAAGTTATTGTGATAAACAACCATGCCTGCTAAGTACTTGCTAAAACTAAACCCAGTTGGTTGATCCAGAGTCATCTGTCTGGACTTATCCGTGAAACCACATTTGCCGGTATGGGACGGCCTTGACTTGGTCTGATTGCTTGCTCATTTATCATGACCACTAAAGAGGGAAGGTTATGCGTGCGTGCTACCCTGGCCCGGTAGGCGGCGATAACCTTGTGAGCCCAGTTGATTGTTTAACCCGGGAGTTCCCGTTTGGGACAGTTTAGTTTGGCCACGACGGTGGCAGGTGTCACGAGGTGACACAGGGGCCACCCAGGGCAGGACTCTAGGGGAGGATGATTGCCGGTGGTACGATGGAGGAGTCATGGGTTAGGCAAGTTTCGTTGGAGCAGCACCGGTCCACTCGAATGGGAACATGTACTAAGTACGAGGCCGGGAGCTCCATGGTGTCGGTAAAGTGAGCAACCTATGCAGAGTGTAAGAATCTATTCAAATAGCCGCGTCCACGGTATTGGACAGTCCGCACTAGGCCTCACTGAGTGGTCAACCATAATAATGATAATAATGATGAAAGAACTCATCTTATCCCCTGAAGTACACAATGGATCGTGAGTATTCTGAGGGTTGTAATGCAACCCGGAAGAGAGTAAGTTTGTCAGACTTGTAGTGCGGATGCATAGACATCTGATGATGTCAGAAATATGATATGCTTACCTTACTGTTTTTTACTTTAGTATTTATCTTGCTAAATAATCCTGTTACGACATGATAATTAACATTGCTAGATAGGTATGCTATGTCTTGGTAAATTAAATGTTGCTCTAATAACAAATGCATGCTTGAATGCCATGGATTGCTTTGCTTGGTGTATATGTTAGTTTGGTTTGCTTGCGAGTACATTCAAAAGTACTCAGCGGCCTTTAACGTGGCCAGGTTCGCATAAGGATCCGTCATCCGTCGTCGAGGAGCTGGAGCGTTCGCAAGCTAGAAGAGTAACCCAGTCAGATCCATGTGGGTTGGAGCCGCACCAAGACCATGCTGCCTTAGATAGAGCTTTTCCGCTGCCATCACTATTGTAAAATATCATGTAAGACTTGTATATCCCTTAATAGAAATGCTGGTGTTCATGATACTTGTTGTAAACGCGCATGCCAGAGTGATTTCCTGGGCTGGTATATGCGGTGACCGTCTGGCTACAGTGGTAATCAGGCGGGGCGCCACACGAAGCCCATCAGCGCGAGTCCGCCATATCAATCTCGGGCGCGTCAGCCTTCTCCAAAGCAGAAGAAAGCACCAAGCAGGAAAGCCTCTCCTCCAACCAAAAAGAAGTTGCTTTACGAGATGACTATCGAGGAAAACAACGCCGAAGTGGCTACCCAATGAAGGCCCATTTCGCACAGAAACAGCCCCCGCCGAAGGAGAAAATACCTGATGAAGTCATACAACACTTTATTGATAATGCTCAACCGGCTGTGAAGAGGACGGACTCAGACTATGAGCGTTCTATTAAGAAGTTATATCAGGCACAAAAAGATAAGGAGTCGAGCTTGAGCCAAGCAAGGAGTAGTAAATGCGGGAAAACTGTTCCCCAGCTGGGAGAACAGGCAGTGCAATCGACCCCCCCGCTCATTGTACAATCACATGGTGTGAGTACCGCTGATCAGCCGGTAATAACCGACGCTTATAGACAGATGGCTAGAGAGGCCGGTATCACTGTTGAACAACACCTAGGTATCGAGGAACTCCCCAAGATTCAAGATCACGAAGTAGTATGGAAATATGTCCCCGACCAAGATCTGGTCAGGGAGGTCGAGAATCTATCAACGAGAATGCACAATTTGCATGACTGGTATCTGAGAGAAGTCAAGAAGGGGCGAGATTCCCTCATGGTGAAAGTCAAGGAAGAGCATTACTTCCATGCAAAAGATTTGTGGGTTGAGTTTTAATAAATGTTTCAGTTATTCAATCAAGACGCACTCGACAAATCTCTTGTCAGTTGCTATTGTCTGTAAGTGATTTCTTTCTGTAATTTAAGTCTCTAAATGTGCTCGTTCGTTGCCTGTAATTATCCTCACTATATTCTTTTCTGTGGTATTATGCAGAATGAAGATTTATGAAATGAAAAGAGATGGACGCTATGGCATTGGGTTCATTGACCGAAATACCATTAATGAAGAGGTGTGGTCACGTCACCCAAAAGAGACAGAGAAGAGCTTGCTACAGTTTTTGAAGCAACTAAATTCCCAACTAGAAATAGTATTTTCTTACAATTTCAGGTGAGTGTTACTGTCTTGTACTACAAATTCTATTTTGCTTAGTTGATGTTAATAAGTGTAGCTGATGAGTTATGCACATGCCCGCTTAATTATACAAACGTGTGCGCATGCAGTGTCCACTGGATCCTGCTAATCATTGAAGTTGGCGAGGAAAAAGTTAAAGTACTGGACTCACTACTTAAGGAACCTAAAGAGTACTTAATCATGAAGGGGATGATCGACAGGTAATTTCAATCATTATCGCACTATGTCAGCCTCTTTAGTTCATTTCCGGATATCAACTAATTAATAACTCATTTATTCATTTTCTTTGCCGTGCAGGGTTTGGCAAAGCTTCATCAAACAGGTCCTAGGCGCATGGAAACAAGAGCTGAAATGGGTGCAACCCAAGGTACGAATTTAAGTAGTACTAGCTACGTGTCCGCGCATCTCTTTAATTCTAGTTTCAATACCATTATCATGCTTGATTAATTATTATCTGATTGAATTCTATTCTCGTAAAGTGCATGAGGCAGGCGCCGGGGAATAATTTATGTGCATACTACGTTTGCGAGAACATTCGTATTATGACGTCCGAAAGGAGCAGATCTGAAAGACAACTTTGGTTACGTTTGCCAGAACACTATCCACAAATTTTTTATCATGATATAATATATATACACACAACTAATATATTCATCTTGATCTCCTTCTTTAAAGCTGACGGAGATGCGGGAAAAGCTCCTACCAACGGACCGCATACGAGCACTTCAAGAGAAAATTCCGTGATTTTTGGTTGACCAGGTCATATATCCCAAAGGAGAATACCATTACACCTAATGCCTGAATGTAAATATCTGCAAATTGTAGGAGAAATTGTATATATGTACCAAATTGTATATATATATATATATATGTGTATGCGCATGCATATGGTCGTACGAAAAATTCTATGATATATATATGATTGGTTCTACGAGAAATTCTATTTGTATATGCATGACGTGTACAGTACGTATGTAGTAGCGTAAAATATGTTTGAAATGAAAAAGAATTATATGGAAAACACAAAATTAAAAAGAAAAATAAAGCATAAACCCCTAAACCCCTAAACCTTTTAGTCCCGGTTGGTGTTACCAACCGGGACTAATGGCCCCCCAGCCCCCGGCGCGGGCTCGTGCCACGTGGTGGACCTTTGGTCCCGGGCCATGACGAACCGGGACTAAGGGGGGGGGGGGCTTTAGTCCCGACCCTTTAGTGCCGGTTGTTGAACCGGGACTAAAGGCTGATTCTTCACTAGTGCCCTCCACCGATGGGTCTAATGGGGCCCGTTAGTGGAGGGGGTTAATGAAAGGGTCATTCTGCAGTAGTGTGGTCATGGAGAGCAGGATAGCGATCCATTCACAGAAGCGAGGCCTGAATCCGGCTCATTGAAGCACCTCGGAGAGAAGCTCCTAGAAGACGGAAACAAAGGCGTGCACGATATCCAACACTACCACACTGAGCCGCTATGCCAACGGCCAAGGCCGTCGGCATAGCCCTGAATCCCGTCGGCGTAGGTCTATGCCGACGGCCCCGTCGGCATAGGGCCGTCGGCAAAATATGCGTTGGCGTACCCCAAGGCCCGTCGGCATAGAAAGGCCGTCGGCATATATTTCTATGCCGACGGCACCTGTACATCTATGCCGACGGCCCCGGCCGTTGGCAACGCTCAGCGCCTAACGGTGGCTGTCGTCGCCGTCGTTAAATGATGTTCGTACAGGAGCAGCCACGTGGCAGAGCTACGCCGACGGCTTAGCCGTAGGCATAGGTCCAGACCTATGCCTACGGCTAAGCCGTCGGCATAGCCATGACACGTGGCGCTCGCTGGTAGTTCCTGGGGGCAGGGCTATGCCTACGGCTTAGCCGTAGGCATAGGTTCAGAACTATGCCTACGGCTTAGCCGTAGGCATAGGTCCAGAACTATGCCTACGGCTAAGCCGTCGGCATAGCTCCGACATGTGGCGCTCGCTGGTAGTTCCGGGGCAGGTCTATGCCGACGGCTTAGCCGTAGGCATATGTCCAGAACTATGCCTACGGCTAAGCCGTCGGCATAGCTCCGACATGTGGCGCTCGCTGGTAGTTCCGGGGAAGGTCTATGCCGTCGGCATAGCCTGCCACGTGTCGCCCACTGGTAGCTCGTGGCAGCCCTATGCCGACGGCTTAGCCGTAGGCATAGTTTCTGTCTGATTTTATTTTTCTTTTTTCTATTTGATTTCAATTCAAATTCACAGCAGATATATATATGATGAAATAGACATACACAACATATATAAGTAGCATCCTCACAACCAACACCATCACAACAATATAAGTATCATCACAAACATAAGCATAATCACAAAGAACATATAAGTATCTAAAGGACCATAAAAAACCACAAGTCATCTAAAGAACAGAAAGGCTTAAGCGTCAGGACATCCACCACCACCGCCAAGGTCGTCACCGCCAAGTCCGCCGAAGCCCAGGTCGTCACTGCTACCGGCAGCGCTACCGCCAAGACCGCCACCGCCTTTGTGGATTGGAGTGACCGTGCTCCATGACCCGTGAGTGATGCCAACACCAGCACCACCACCAACGGTAGATCCACCGGTTCCCTGGTTGTTGAAAATACATGTTAAAGGGATATAAGATTGTGTTGAATAAACGGTATGCTTTGGGTGAATAGTTTGGGGATGTACTAACTGGCGAGGGGCCCTGGTGCTGTGCCACAAACTCCTCAAAGGTAAGCAGCTCTGGTTGTGGTGGAGGAGGTGGTGCTGCTTGCAATTGAGGAACCCGTCCGGCCGCCATGTCCTCAAGAGCGTGCTGCATCCTGCGATTGTTCTGCTCATGGAATGCAAAAAGGCTCGTGTGCCACGCCATGGTCTCCTGGCGTGTGTACTCCATGTAGGCCTATGGTATGACATGATGGAACTCATAAAACATTTCAATGCGGGAAATAAAGTGAGCAATGAAGATAAGAGGGAAAATACTTACAGATTGCCGCTCCTGAAAGAGGGACTGTGACTGCGCACTGGTCATGGGCGTGCTCGTGTGCTGGCTCAGGCTCGGGTCGGTAGCTCGGAGATGTGTGTACGAGATAGATGGAGTGATCACAGCATCCAGAACCGGCTCCCGACCGTGCTTCCTGGGCCCCATGCCCACCACCACCCTCTCGTCCAGATCCGCACTGATGGGGTCAGGTGTGCCAGGATGTAACCTCAGATACTCCTCAGAGTAGGCCTGCTTCTTCTCCGCGGTGTTGCCGTAGTACTTGGCCTCGCCAGTCTTGGGGTTCCTCCGCGTATGGGCAATCTCCCACGCCTCCATGTGTGAGAGCGGCCGCTTTAATTTCTCCTCCTGCACCACGAAACAGAGGTTAGTCGTACATAAGAAAGTGACGGTAAATAGAAGAAGATTGTTTAATGAGGTTAGTCATACTTGAAGTGTCTTGTGGAGAAAGTGGTTCCAGTTTCCCTGAGCATGTACTCCCTCCTTCCCTCGGTTAGCTTTGTTTTTTATGCTCGTAGCCGCCCAGGCTCCATCCTGACCACACCACAGATCCGCCAATGCCGCCCAGGACTCGTCTTTTCCATAACACCAATTTGGACACACCTACATAATGAAAGCATAATGGCATGTCAACACGAAACGATGAAATGTACCACAAACATCGGAATGAAAAATCTTTTATACTTACCGCCAAGTACTCGTGCCTCTCCAAGGTAATGCCCATCCTCCGCGCTTCTTCCTTGGTCATCTTCACACCAAGAGCGTCGTGATAGTATGTCGAGATGGCCACCCAGCGCACCTCGTACTGCATCTGGCGGGCCTTCTTCTTGGCTTGGCGCAGCACGATCTGGTCGGCAGTGGCCTTGTGCTCCTGAAGAACTCGATAGTATTTCTACAATCATTCATGAAACCAGAATGGAAGAAGCCATGAGTTAAATCATTCATGAAACCAAAATGGACTTGTGCTTCTGAAGAGAACTCACCCAAAAATTAGTGATCACGGCCTTGGCTTGGGTCTCATGGTCCGCGTGGGGGGCCGCTTCCCAGTGGTCCCAGCTCGTGGCCAAAACCCAACGGTCCGGGTGCCTGACTGGATCCGGACAGTATAGCCCCGGCCAGTGTACTTTCAGCAAGACGGTGATGAGGCCGTTGGGAATACGAGCCCCTTTAGGATATATCCAGTTGCTGCAAAAGAATGAAATATTAGCATGTGACAAGCAAAATAAAGAAAAATATAAGCATGTGACAAGCAAAAGAATGAAAATATTATTAAGTGGCACTTACTCCTTCCCCGTGGGTTCAATGAGCCACTTCTGGTCCTCGGTAGCAGGAATCTGCTTTGGGAGCTTTGCGTTACCACGCAGCCACCCCTTGTTGTTGCCAACCGCCTCCCCGCCAGCACCATCATCCCCGCCACCACCATCCTCCTCGCCTGCCTCCTCCTCATCCTCGTCCCCCTCCCCGACCTCCTCCTCCTCCTCGCCCCCATCCCGAACCTCCTCCTCCTCGCCCCCATCCCGAACCTCCTCCTCCTCCTCCTCCAGAGCCTCCTCGTCCTCCTCCTCGTAAGAGGGTACCTCACTAGAGGAGGGCCTCGAAGACAACACCCCTAAGTCGCTGAGGGTGCGCTCTTTCTGGCCGCGACCCCCTGTAGTGGCTCTCCCCCCACCGCCTCGCCCTCTAGGGGCTCTCCCCCCGCACCCTCCTCCTCTAGGGGCACCTCTCCCTAGACCTCCCTGTGAGGAGTCATCCTCAAGTAGTCGGGGGGTAGGATTACGTGCTCGACCACTCCGACTAGGCATGCCGACGACCTTGCGTAGGAAACCCACACCGTCGGCCTTCCCCTTGCCCATGTTCCACGAACCTGCATTGAAAAGGTAATAAACAATTAGTACATTAATAATGAAGAAAAAAGCATAATAAAAAGCATTAATAATGAAGGAAAAAGCATAATAATAAATAAGCATAAAAAGGCATAATCCTAAACCATAGAAAAAAAGACTTGAAACATACATCTGCTAGAACCTATACGAATCATCACTGTTGTAACCTATTTCTCGGTCGGTCTCATCATCACTATCAATCATATCATCTTCGTTGTCTGACGGAGGTGGAGGCTCTTCCTCGTCATCAGCGTCTTCATTTAACTTTTCTAGCATAAGTATGTCATTTTCATTGACAATGGTCTCACCATCATTCCGTGCACCGTCGTCGTTTGCATCCACATCATCATCACCCAATGGTCTAGCGTCATCGTTTCTAACCACATCATCATCAGGTTGCTCTTGATAGAACACTCCCTCGTATGTCATGGGGTTAATGTTGTAGTAATCGTCTTCATTCGGGTCCGGTAGCTTACCATGTGGTGACACCTTGAACACAACTTCCCAACCCTTTAGGTACTCTTTCTGGCATGGGTAAGGCAGATAATAAACTTGTGTAGCTTGGGTAGCCGCAATGAAGAGATCGCCTCCTGCATAGACGGTTGATGGTTTAACTTCGACCAAACCAATGGAAGGCGTATGTCTCTGCCCCTCCCGCGGATCGAACCATCGGCATTTGAACACAAGCAGACTTAGGGTTTCGTGCCCTTTGCGGAATGTAATCTCGTATATATTTTGTACCCTTCCGTAGTAGTCCACTAAATTTTGACCGGGGGTGTACACTCCGGTATTTATAGTTTTGGGATCAGGCCGGCTGTTCTGGTGCTCCTCTGCATGGAAGCGATACCCATTCACATCATACTTTTTACATGTCATGACGGCAGGGTCAAAACCCATAGAAACCCATCTCAATTCGTCATCCATAGATATGTTCAGATCGTTTCCCTACAAGTATAATTGAAATTGTTGGGTGCATTAGTTTGGTTAACTAATAAATGTTGAACTAGGTATTTAATAGGGGAATGTGGAAAATTACTTTCTCCATGAGCCAAGCAACAAAATTTTTACGTCCAGGGTTTCCATGACGAAGAAGATTAAGTGCCTCCGCCTCAGTAGGAGGATCCATTCCCGTCCATTCCTCTTGAACGAAATCACTAAAAGAAGAAAAGCGGTGTTAGACCGGGACTAAGTGAACATAGAACATGATGATGTGGAAGACATAAAGGAATTGTGTAGTGGTATTACCTCATCCACACTTCCTCAACTTCCTTGATGTTGTGCAAGATATAGAACATGAGGTCCTCCCACTCTTGTCGTGGCATGTTATAAGATTTCGAGGCCCCAGCCCTGCCACCTTGCACGTTGAATAGATGGAGCCTGGGTTGATACTTGGGCTCTTCTATATTGTATCGAGGCACCTTGTTATGCAGATGGGGAACGTGGTCTGGATAGTATGATGTCCTGAGGTCTGACACCTCCTCTAGGATAACTGACTCAGCTATGGAAGCTTCAATCTTAGCTTTGTTTCCACATTTCTGTCGGAGATGCTTGTTCTGTCTCTCAGGGCCGTACTGCCAACGATTCTGCACAGGCCCCCCCAATAATACCTCGTTCGCGAGGTGCAGAATGAGATGTGTCATCGGAGTAAAGAAGCCTGGAGGAAAGATCTTCTCTAGCTTGACTATCAACTCCGGTGCCTTCTTATGCAATTGTTCAATCACGTCTTTACTTACTTCTTTAGCACAGAGCGTGCGGAAGAAATGGCTTAGCTCGGCAAGCACTCGCCATACATGGTAGTCATGACTCTTGAGCCCGGTCACTTTGCCCGTTGAAAGATTGACTCCCTTACTTATATTCGATGCATAACCATCAGTGAACTTCACTATGAGTTTGAGCCACTTCAGTACCTCTATCTTTTCTGGCTTTTTAAGGACGAAGTCAGCATCTGGCTTGAACCAGTTTATTCGATCGCCTGTGGGAGGCTTCATGTTTAGACGTGGTCTATCGCAAATTTTCTGTTGATCGGCTCTAGCTTTAACGTTATCCTTCGTCTTATCAGGAATGTTGAGGATCGTGCGGAAAAGGGACTCTGCGACATTCTTTTCGGTGTGCATCACATCGATGTTGTAAGGAAGTTTGAGGTCCTTGAAATAGGGATGCTGCGAGAAGGGGGTAATGTGAGTCCGGTTGTGCGTCTCACCATATCCCTCGAAGCCTTTGCCTTTGCCTTTGCCTTTAGGCTTGAGAGCTTTTAGCTGAGCAAGAACATCTACCCCTGAAAACGTAGGAATCTCGGTTACTTCATGGACAACCCGGCCTTTCGTGAAGTTCTTCTTGTCTTCCCTGTCTGGATGGTCTGGAGGGAGGAACTGTCGATGCATGTCAAAGGCTACATACTTGCCACCCTTACTCAGCCAAATCATTCGCAGAGCCTGCATGCACACTGGGCAGGGCATCTTCCCACTTGTACACCATCCGCAGAATAGAGCATAGCCGGGAAAGTCATGCATGCAATAGTGCAACCAAACTTTCATCAAGAAATTTCTCTGCAGATCCCGGTCGTATGTCAACCTCGGAAAGTACCAAGAATGGAGCAAATCATCCACCAGCGGGTGCATAAACACACCCAATTGCTTCCCCGGGTATTCAGGCCCCGGAATGATGAGCGACAAGAACATGGTCTTCCGTTGCATTAGGGCACCGGGAGGGAGATTGAGCGGAATTACAAACACGGGCCAGCAGCTGTATGGATTGGATGACATACCATATGGATTTAACCCATCACTTGATATGCCAATTCTGACATTCCCAGCCTTGGCAGCTTCCTCGGGGTATTCTTCATCGAGCGACTTCCATGCTTCTGCTTCCGATGGATGTACGATTTTATGCGGATGGTACCTTATACCTTGCTTGTGCCACTTCATCATTTTGGCAGACTCCTCCATGAGGAAAAGGCGCTGCAGTCTTTCAATGAAATGGAGATACCGAAGAACCTTTCCGGGGATGGCTAGCTGCCTCTTCTCACCATCCTCACCGACCACCTCAAGGTACCGAGATGAACCGCACTCCCTACAGTACTTGTCATCCGCATACTCGTGCCTAAACAAAAGGCAATTCTTTGGACAAACATGTATTTTCTCATAATCCATAGAGAGTGCCTTCATGATTTTCTTCGTAGCGTACATGCTTTTCGACAGTTCATGACCCTCAGGGAGGCTGTTACCCCATACTCCCAGGAACGCTTCGAAGCATTTCTGGCTACAACCATACTCAGCCTTGACTGCAATCAATTGCGAGATGGCATCCTACTGAGATATTTTCGCACCCGCATAAAGAGGTTTCTTCGACGAGGCCAAGACCTCCAAGAAGGCCTTTGCGGTTGCCTCCGGCTCCTCCGGTTCATTCTCTGAAGGTGTCGCATGTGCCGTTTCGGCATCAATGACATCATCTAGCATGTCTCTGACCCCGTCGTCCACATAACAACCAATGCATTGTCGCATCACCTCCTCTCTACCACGGTCCCGCTCGGCAATGTTTATCGGTGGCATGTCAAAGTTTGGCATATATCCGTACGTGCGAAGGTGCTCAGTCATTTCCTCTTGATTTCTACGGTGACGTCTGGCACATTTCCCACAGGGGCACGGTGGGATAATTCTCATTGGACGACGGAATATCTCCTTCAAATACACATCGGTTTTCATGACCCACTCTGGTGTTACTCGATTCCGACGGATAAAACCACTGTACATCCATTGATTATCTGCCATCCTTTGCTTTATTGGGAGCCACACAACAAAATTAAGGATTCATTTAAATTAATCACATCAAATTTTTATTTTCTACCGCGTTGAATCCACCTACATCTCTAATAGGTAAAGATGGGTCCTAATCCCACCCGAGGATGTGTAGATTGAGTACGTTCTCCATGCTCTACCCCGTTCCGAGACAAAATTTTGGCAGCACCTCCCCGCTGTTCTCCAGATACACGTCTCGGCAAATAGCCGAGAGAATGTGCTCCGGAGAACAACGGGGAGGCGCCGCCGAAATCCTGTCTCGGAATGGGGTAGAACATGGAGAACATACCCAATCTACACATCGTCGGGCTGTCCGTGGAAAACGCTGGACAATCCAAAAGAGCTGCGGTGATAAATATGCAATTGAATGCATATTTATCGATGCAACCCTTTCGGACGGGAGACGCCTAGGTTACACGATTTGACTTGAAAATAAAATCTAGTGACATGATTAAAAGAGCATAGGAGGTGATGGTGGATTCGTAGCTCACCCTCGGCTATAGAGGAAGTAGTCGAACCGCGGCGAGATGATCGGGGACCAACAGCTCCGACGACGATCACTGCTGGAAGATGCAACACCACAAATCCTGTAATTACCACCAAGTGAAAAATTTAGACCATCACATCTCATCCATCACATCACATCCATCACATCACATCTCTTTGACAATTCTTCAAATTTTAACATTCATTTATATATCTAAAAAAACTATCTTTCAATATACTCCACAAAACATATATCCATCACATCCATCTATCTTTCAATATACTCTACATCACTTATATCCATCACATCGAGTATGTATCTAAAACATACTAAAACTACACAAAACATACAAAAAAATCCACCAAATATATTTTTTCTTCACAATTTTACTCTCTTCCATTTCATTCATCTATCTATTCATCTGTCTAACTATCTATTTATATCTATCTAACATATCTATATCGATTTCTATCTGTCCATCTATCTACAAAAATTGTACCCAACAAAAAAGAAAAAGAAAAGAGAAAGAAAAAACCTCACCAGGAGGAGGGCCGGGATGAGGTTGGCGAGGCAGAGGGGAGCTCGGGCCGGGGCTACGCCGGCCGGAGCAGCGGCAGAGGAAGGCCGGTGGAGCAGCGGCAGGGGAGGTCCGGCCGGACCGAGCTCGATGAGGGCGCGGCCGAGGGGTGGCCAAGGCGGAGTTGAGGGGGCCCGCCGCGGCAAGGGAAGGGCGGAGAGAGGAGGAGGTTAGGGGAGGGGGGGGACGGGCAGAGGGCGTGGGTGGGGTGGCGGAAGGGGAGCGGAGGAAGGCGGAGCGGGGACGACGGAGCGGGGGGACGGGACTGGTGGGCGGGGTTGGGCGTGGTGGGGCGGGGGGGGTGGACGGCGCGGGGAGGGGCGGGGAGCTAGGACGGGGCGGCGGCGCGGGTCTGGTCGGGGGCGGGAGGGGATCGATCGGTGGAGGAGAGAAGCCGGCCGACTAGATAAGTGGGGCCGGAGCTATGCCGACGGCATAGCTATTTTCGAATTTTTTTGATTTTTTTTATAAAATAATTAAAAAAAATAAAATTTAGTTAAATAAATTGTGGGCCGGAGCTATGCCGACGGCATAGCTATTTTCGAAAAAAAATTCCCCGATTTTTTTAATAAAATAATTAAAAAAATTAAAATTTATTTAAATAAATTGTGGGCTGGAGCATGTATGCCGTCGGCATAGCTTTTTTCGAATTTTTTTCTGATTTTTTTATAAAATAATTTTAAAAAAATTAGTTAAATAAATTGTGGGCCGGAGATATGCCGATGGCATAGCCATCGGCATATATATTTTCAATTTTTTTTCATGATTTTTTATAAAAAAATAAAAAAAATTAAAACTTAGTTAAATAAATTGTGCCTTAGTTAAATAGATTCCCTTCGTTACTGCCCGACGTGGCCGTTCCCCCCTCCGTGCGACGGCGGCGACGACGTCGGTGATGGGGGTCACACCACTGAGCACCGTGCCGGGTGTTTGCACCCGCCACCGCACTTCCGGACGTGTAGGAGGGCCCAGCGAAAGACCTGGCGGCATAGCTACCCCCCCAAACTACACCCGTCCCGTCTAACCCTGCGAGTGTTGACCGGGCATAGCTACGCCTTTGACTTTCGCCGGACGGGGTTTGACCGATGGACATTTTCACCTGGGTGTGATAGCCCAGCACATAGGTACACTTCGGAGCAAGGTCCGGGCACAACCCTCCGCAAGATTCCCTCCGTTACTGCCCGACGTGGCCGCTCCCCGCCTCCGTGCGACGGCGGCGACGTCGGTGAGGGGGGTCACACCACTGAGCACCGTGCCGGGTGCTTGCACCTGCCACCGCACTTCCGGACAGGGTTTGACCGATGGACATTTTCACCTGGGTGTGATAGCCCAGCACATAGGTACACTTTGTATCAAGGTCCGGGCAGAACCCACCGCAAGATTCCCTCCGTTACTGCCCGACGTGGCCGTTCCCCCCTCCGTGCGACGGCGGCGGCGACGTCGGTGATGGGGGTCACACCACTGAGCACCGTGCCGGGTGCTTGCACCCGCCACCGCACTTCCAGACGTGTAGGAGGGCCCAGCGAAAGACCTGGCGGCATAGCTACCCCCCCAAACTACACCCGTCCCGTCTATCCCTGTGAGTGTTGACCGGGCATAGCTATGCCTTTGACTTTCACCTGACGGGGTTTGACCGATGGACATTTTCACCTGGGTGTGATAGCCCAGCACATAGGTACACTTCGATCAAGGTCGGGCAACAACCACCGCAAGATTCCTCCGTTACTGCGACGTGGCCGTTCCCCCCTCCGTGCGACGGCGGCGACGTCGGTGAGGGGGGTCACACCACTGAGCACCGTGCCGGTTGCTTGCACCTGCCACCGCACATCCGGACGTGTAGGAGGGCCCAGAAAGACCTGGTGGCATAGCTACCCCCCAAACTTCACCCGTCCCTCTAACCTGGCACGTTGACCGGGCGGTCTACGCCTTTGACTTTCACGTATGTGGTTTGATCGATGGACATTTTCACTGGGTGTGATAGCCCAAGTCATAGGTACACTTTGTATCAAGGTCGGGCAGAACCCACGCAAGTTCCCTCCGTTACTGCCCGACGTGGCCGTTCCCCCCTCCGTGCGATGGCGGCGGCGAGTCGGTGATGGGGGTCACACCACGAGCACCGTGCCGGGTGCTTGCACCCGCCACCGCACTTGGACGTGTAGGAGGGCCCAGCGAAAGACCTGGCGGCATAGCTACCCCCCCAAACTACACCCGTCCCGTCTAACCCTGCGAGTGTTGACCGGGAATAGCTACGCCTTTGACTTTCGCCGGACGGGGTTTGACCGATGGACATTTTCACCTGGGTGTGATAGCCCAAGAACATAGGTATACTTCGGATCAAGGTCCGGGCACAACCCACAGCAAGATTCCCTCCGTTACTGCCCGATGTGGCCGTTCCCCCCCTCCGTGCGACGGCGGCGGCGACGTCGGTGAGGGGGGTCACACCACGGAGCCCGTGCTTGCACCCGCCACCGCACTTCCGGACGTGTAGGAGGGCCCGGAGAAAGACCTGGTGTAAGGGCATATTTCTCCTAAGTAGTTTTGGTGATTGATGACAATGCATTTGCGGACTAATCGTGTGCACTGAGCGTTTCAGAGATCTCCCGGTTTGGCACGAGACGATTTGGTGCCCCTCGAAGCTTGTCGAAGACGGCGTTTCTTTTCGGTTCTTTTCGGTAGTACCGCACACGCCCACGGTAGTACCGCTCCTCAGAGCGGTAGTACCGCTGACGTGCGGAAGTAAGGGAAGGATGTAATTTCTTACATCCGCCCCTATCGCAGTAGTACCGCTCCCGAGGAGCGGTAGTACCGCGTTTTTCCCCACGCGGCAGTAGACGCGGATGTAATCTTTTAAAAAAAATATACGTAGATATGCCTACGGTTATGCCGTCGGCATAGCTCAATTTAATTAATTAATTTTTTTTTAAAAAAAATTATTATTAAAAAAGGGAAAAAACTAAAAAAAATGAACGTAGATATGCCGACGGTTATGCCGACGGCATAGCTCCCTGCCACGTCATCTATCCGCGGCACCGTGGGCCCCGAGCTATGCCGACGGCATAGCCCCGGGCCCATGGTGCCACGGATCGATGACGTGGCACAGTGAGGTATGCCGACGGCTGACGTTAGGGCCGTCGGCATACGTTTGACGGCGTGAGCCTGCCGGCTGTCCCAGGGCCACCAAGGCCACCTCTATGCCGACAGCCAAACTATGCCTACGGCTGCCGTAGGCATAGATGTTAGTATGCCGACGGCGTTTCTATGCCTACGGCCGCCGTCGGCATAGATGGAGGTATGCCGACGGCTTGTCTACGCCTATGGTTTTCCCGAAGCCGTCGGCATAGATCCTTCTATGCCTACGGCAGCCGTCAGCATATATAAGGCCGTAGGCATATAAGGTTATTCTGGTAGTGCAACTTGAGCATTGCATGTGGCTCCGTGAGCTGGTTGAGGTACTACACCGTTTGCTGAACAAACATGACGTTATCATGATTGCAGTGTTTCTTGATGAACACGCACCGGTTCACCTGCACAAAAGATCTCAATGTTGATGTGCGTGAGGTTGATCGGACGATTGTCCTTCAGAGCAGAAGTGTCTGACCACTTAGGCAACAGTGTTAACAGAACCTGATTTGGGCTCTAGAATCCGCACCCACTGAGGAAATGCATCTTGGGAATTAAAGGCAGCCATGACGTCGGTCTTCGTGGTACCCCAATAGCATTGCGGGAATTCTGACGTTAACCCATCCAACCGGAAACCTTTCCATGCAGCAAGCGCCGCACCTCCTCCCACACTTTCTATTCAGAGAAAGGGGCACCGAGATCCGCCAAGTCCTCCAAGTCTATGTCCACCGAGAACTCCTGCTGCTCAGCCGTGCCAAGAAGCGAGTTGAAGTGACCAAAGGATGCCTCTGCCATGGCCGCATGGTCTGAAAGGCTGTGGATCATGTTCTTCCGCTTCTTGTAAGAGGCGTGTTGGTGCAATAACGTCGTGTTCCCGTCCCCTCATGCAACCAAGCAATCTTCAATCTTTGATGAGCCATGGTGCGCTCGAGCAAGGTTAGCCCAAGATATCTGACTCACCCACCGCCGTGGTCCAGGCCTCCAGCCTACCCCTCCAAACCCATATATCCTGATCTAAAATCTCTCAAAATGAATCTATATCACAATTTATAAAATACGGCAACACCGTTTGTCCAGATTATAACTATGATGGTAAATTAGATATAGTACAATACAACTAAATCCATATGACGATTGTATAACAAATACAACTATGCTTCTGATCATAAATATTACACCTGGATATAAATACAACATTAATTCTTGAGATAGTCATATATATGGCGACATCTAGCCCTGCGACGAGGAGAGGTCAGATCACACTCCTGCAGAATATATAACACTGTCGTCACTGTCGATAATGTTCTGCAATGAAGTTGGAATCGGAGGCAATTCAATGTCGATGACACCTTCCAGCATGCGAACGACTTGCCTCATTGACGGCCTGTGGATCTCGTCATCCTGGATACACAAGCAAGCAACTCTACAGGTAACATCCAGCTCCTTTGCATCGCCATCTCCTCCTAGCCGACCATCGAGCAAGCACAAGACATCTCCTTCATTCACTTTAGCCGCAGCATAAAGGGGGAAGTACCGATGATTTCCAAATTTCATGTTACCAGTAGTCCTCCTCCCGGAGATCAATTCGAAGAGCACAACACCAAAACTGTAGACATCTGCCTTGTGAGTAATAGCCTGACCATACACCCATTCCGGTGCGAGATAGCCGATAGTTCCGCGGAGAGTGGTCAGCACCATGTTGATGTCCCGTCCAAGAAGCTTCGCCATGCCAAAATCCGCAATTTTTGGGTGGAATTCAGCATCCAGTAGTATGTTCTCGGGCTTGATGTCGCAGTGTATGATACAGTCCCTGCATTCCTCATGCAGATAGGCCAAACCTTTAGCTTTACCAATGGCAATGTCACGGCGAAGACACCAACTCAGTACCCTTGTTCCCTCTGAAAAGAGATGAGAATCCAAAGAACCATTTGGCATATACTCATAGACCAGTAGCCTTCTGGTCCCTTGGCTGCAGAATCCGAAAAGGCGCACAAGATTGGTGTGCTGTATCAGCCCAAGAGTCTGTACTTCTGCTCGGAATTGCTTATCTCTCTGCCCGAGGTTTTTAAGCTTCTTCACGGCAACAGCAGTTGGACCTGCAACTGTTCCCTTGAAAACGCTTCCAAAGCCTCCTTCCCCGAGTTTGTCAGAGAAATTTCGTGTAGCTCTCTTGAGCTGTGTATAAGAGTAAACAGCAAGAAAACCTTCCACTTTAGTCTGTCTTGAAGATCTGTTGTACACCCAGAGAATCACCAGCATGACAAGAAGAGCAACTGCTATTTGCCCAATAACCAACACGACAAGGTGTATGTGTCCTCGCTGCCTTTTACCATGAGAACCTATACGCATGTAAATCTTGGTGTGGAGGGTGGTATTACCTGAAGCCAAATTAAGAAGCTCATGATACCATATCTTGCATCCAGAATAATCATAGGAAAAGGCGACGCAGTCACAATTGCTCAGACAGGTTGCTTCACAGTCTTCATTAGTTTCTTCCCTTGTATCTTGAGGGTTGTCTGGAAGCTGCTGCAGGTTGTTGTCTAACAAAATAAACGAGTCAGTGGAGATGCCACCTTTGCAATCCGAGGGTATTATTCAAGAGCAGCCGCTAACTAAATGCCCAAGCTTCCATTCATTTGGATCACTTGGTCTGAAACCATGAATGCATGCGCATGTTCCTGTGCTTGTACAAGCACTGAATGCGCCACAGCGGAAAGCACTGATTTTGCAGCTGGAGGGATAGCTCCATAGAGGTTGCCAACCAGAAATCGTCGCATTATTAACCCACCTCAACAAACTGACTTGCCCCACATGCAGTCTCATGAATTCGAGATCATTTGGGTTCTCTGGATAATTTAGCCGGACCAAACTGCCTCCTTCATATGTTACCATCCAGTCCGGAAAGGTACCAAGATGCTGGTCGTGCTGCCCATCAATGGACATGACAAATCCCATCTTCCTACTTTGGTCAAGCACGAGGGTGCAATTATAAGGAGACTTTTATAAAGTAAGCGACATGTGGGTTCCGGTGGCCTTGTCCAACCCTAGCCATGCTCCAGGTAGCAGGGCATCAGCTGGATGATCAAAGCTCTGCCAGATGATCTTAGAATGGTTGGTCTGATCTTTCACAACAAAATTCCCATTATTAAGGAGAACCGCCAGAGAACTGGCTGATCCATTTGTTGCTGAATCTGAGGTCCAAAGAATAGAACCGAGTTCCTCAACATATAATTTACCTCCAGCGAGGTGCAATGTTGCATCGAGGAAGCTGGCGATAGGAATTCTGTTCCCCAGCCAGAACTTAGCTGGGTGGCTGCCTATCAGGTTCTTGTACTGTATTCCCAAGTAGTGCTCTGTGCCACCTGGGGATGGGGAGAAAAAACCCAATTCAAATACACCATTTTCGGAGACCAAGGTTTCACTGCCCGAGATATTTTGGCCGGGAAGAAATGTATCTGTTGCAACCAAATATTTGCTTCCGTGAAATACTAGGAACATGTAGGGGATCAGTGCAGCAGAGAGGGCAGAGATAGAACACTTGCAGTTCATTTCTTCTTGTGCAAGCACAATATATCTTTCTATCTATGAACCAGGAAAAAGACAAACGTAAGGAAGTGACCAATATATACAAGTTTATGAAAGAACAAAATGAAACAAGAACAAATAATACATTGTTTTCTCGAAAAGGATGTTAAACCCCGGCCTCTACATAAAAACAAATAATACATACCTCAAGCAAAGAAGCTTCGGGCTGCTCTCATCTCATTCAACACTAGGTATTCTAGTAATTGTCCAGCAGTGGTGGTTGATTTTGTTTAAAAACAGGAGAGCAACTTGTTTTGCAGCAGGTCGCTTGTAGTAGTATTTAAGCTAATCAGGACATTCAACTGTCCAAATGGACAAGTCCAAGCAGGGTCAAATAACCTGTTTTGACTAAGCAAGAATGACAAATGGTAGTGAAGTGTTTTCGCTAATGGTTTTTGCCAAACATTCCATTCAAGGAGGCTTTAAGATATGTGCCGTGCTCTAGTCCACTGAATACCGCATTGTTCCCGTTTCTTTTATGTTATTTTCTTCAGTTATGTAGTCCACAGGCAGAAGAGTCGGAGCCACAGACAGAACTGAACATCAATAGTCATCGCTCTCATGGTCGAATCCAATCTTCATTCATTCAAGGACATGACCAAAGACAAGGTTAGAATTTATTTAGGGATCACCAACATTGCATGACAAACACACGTTCCTGCAAATATGATGATCTAGTAGATATTAATACCAGCAAGAGTATATGATCTGTACAAGGTGTACTCCAGCTAGTTTTGGACCAAACATCAGTAACCTCTTGAAAAAGTTTGGTCCTGTAAATAGAAAAAACTCATCAATAAGAAATTTTTTTTTTGAAAAGAAGGATAATCCCCAGCCTCTGCATCAAGCGATGCACATAACCATCTTTATTATATTATTCAGCAGAGTCTGTCAAAAACAAATACATGCATCAACCCAAAGCCACCTTCCTGTCGATCTATGTAGCAACACCTACTAGCTTGATGATGTGCCCTGACCACGCACCAACGCACACCGTCTAATTCGGTGGCCTCACCTAGCCACCCCACGGCGAGCCGAGATCACCAACCAGTCTACCAGACCCTCAGCGCGCACGGCATGCGCACGCTCCAGAATCCGCCGCCGCCATCTTCCGCCATCCCAACTTCAGGAGAGATCCACACATTGACCTTGCCAGGCCCAACTGCAGTCGACGCCACCACGATGCTAGACGGCGCCACCATCCTGCGCGTGTCCATCAACACACGTCCATCGCCGAGACCCCGCTACGCCACGCCTCCGAGACCCGCCATCGCCGACGCGGTAGATGCCACACTGCACCACCTCCGGCACCAGGAACCATCCGCGCTCGCCGCGCACACCCTCCATCTCAATACCCAAGACGATGCCTCCAAGGAGGTGACGACGCCATGGCATCGCCGCCGCCTATTCACGTGGAACTAGGGTTTTCACCCAGGCACAGAGGGAGGAGGGAGCAGGGGGAGAGTTGACCACGCCGTTGCCACCAAGGAGGGGAACGACACCCGGAGCGCCATCGACGACATGGCCACCGCCGTCGGCCAATGGTTTTCCCCGGACAAGCTCCCACCCTGGCACCCACCAAGCCCACCACCAACACCTCCGAGCATGACGCCGGAGATCTCGACCAGCCGATGGGGAGAACAGGGCGCTAGGATGGTCCACCTCAGATCTGACAAGAGGGGCACGGGGAACCACCTCAGGCCACGACCGCCGTCCACCGGGACCCCGCTGCCCAAACAGCCAAGGAAGTCCTGCCGACCGCTCCGACGAACACCCACCGCCCGCCTCAGATGGAGGCCCTTACCCGAGGCAGGGCAGCAGCCGAAGGCCTCGCCGCCACCCTAGGATGCACGGAGTTTTGTGACAGCACAGCCTGTCGTAGAAGTGATCTAGGATGCACGGAGTTCAACGGAAATGAACAGAGGATCACATTGCCCTCTTTGGTCCATTCATCGGTCATCATTTTCCCTCTTAAGATGACAGCTTAGTAATATGTTCAATGTCATGAATGAGCTGGCCAATTGCACGTCCACTCTTGGCAAAGCAATCAGAAGGAATACGATACATGCGTAAAATTCATTCATCCGTACCATATTATATAGAGAAAAGTATGTTTTTGGTCCCTCAAGATTTTTTGGTACACATTTGGACCCTCAAGTTTCAAAACCGGTTAAGTTTGGTCCTAAACCAGAATTTGAGGGTGTTGACTGGGTCAAAACCGCCTGATGAACAGTAAATGCGAATTTTTTTTCAAAAAAATCTGAAATTTTTTGGGGTTCAATATGCTTACATGCGGAAGGCACGATCAAAATTTCATGGTCTTTCAACACTCGAGGAGCTCGTGGCAAAAAAAAAATTTCGCTCACAAAAAAATGCCAAAATTTGTTTTTTTTTACCACGAGCTCCTCGAGTGTCGAAAGACCACGAAATTTTGGTTGCACCTTCCGGATGCAAGTATATTAGACCCCAAAAAATTTCAGAATTTTTTTATTTTGTTTTGATTTTCTTGAATTTATTATTCATCAGGCAGATATTTTTGTTTTTTTTATCACGAGCTCCTCGAGTGTCGAAAGAGCACAAAAATTTGGGTGCATCTTGCGCATGTAAGCATATTGAACCACAAAAAATTTCAGATTTTTTTTTTAAATATCGCATTCACTGTTTATCAGGCGGTTTTGAACCGGTCAACACCCTCAAAATCTGGTTTAGAACCAAACTTATCCGGTTTTGAAACTTGAGGGACCAAATGTATACCAAAAAATTTTGAGGGACCAATTCTATACTTTCTCGGAACTTGAGAGACCAAAAACATACTTTTCTCTATTACTCCTATATAGCAGGTGAGTACCTTTCGTTCACGGGTACCCGGCCTTCCGAGGTATTCAAAAGAAAAATTCTGCGAACACGGATGAGGTCAGCTTGGGTACCCATGTTGATCTGCTTGCCTTCATTTACCAACTTCACCAGCACAAACATCGCTGCAGAGATTCACCACCTGCTGAAACGCGTAACTGTACGTCATCTTCGTCAGTCGATAGAAGAAGAATGCATCGAAGAATCTGCAACAAAACTGGGGGAATATGTACGGTGTACAAAATGAGTTTTTTCAGGAGAGAGCTTGTAGATCGGAATAGGAAATAAATTTGAACACAGACTCAGACCACAAGTCAGCAATAAGTGACTAAGCCCCTAGCAACCTCGTTCAGAAATCAGATGTAATCACCCTTGATAAGGTTCTGCAAACGACGCTGGTATCGGATACACACAAACGCCCCCGCACACGCCCCGGCGTCGTCCCCGCTAGGGCGACTCGGGTGGCGCCCAAACCCTAGCCGCCGGGGGCGCGATCTCCCTCTTCCCTTCCCTATGTTGCCGCCGGAGGGCGCCGTCGGGCAAAGCCCAGAGGCCGACGGCGGTGGCGGGGGACTCCCTCTCTCCCGTGTCTTAGGGGTGGTGCGGGGCCCCTAAACCTGTGGTGGCGCGGCCGATCCAATCAATGCGGCGCGGCGGCGATGGCTGCGGCGGCGGGGTGGCCGGCCCTATCTCGGGCGGCGGCAGCTGCAGGCACGGCGCGACCCTATACCGGGAAGGGCGGCGGCTGCGGTCGGCGTGCCATCGGGTGTCAGATCGGCAGCGACGGCGTGGAGGCCATGGTGGACTGGTCGGCAGCGCCTCCGATCAGATCAGATCTGGCCGGTGCAGCCGGCGGTGGTGGCCATCTCCTCCGTCGGAGGTGGTCGACCTGAGGCTGGATGGTCAGATCTCGAGATCCGTCATCTAGTTCCGGCTGTGAGTCGGGAAGACATAGTTGCCGGTGAAAACCGAGCCGATGGCAGGCCATGGCGGCGTTTTGCGCCATTAACTTGATGAAGGCATCGTCGTGTAACTATTGTCGACCCACTCGTGCTGATCCTGGGAAAACCCTAGGATCTGGTCTACCTGATCGGACGATGGCGGTACTGCGGTGTCGTTTTCTCACTTGGGAGCATCGTTTGTGGAGCAGAGTTGGAAGACAGAGGTAGGAGGTGGAGCGGCTTCGTCTTGCACGGAGCTTTCAGTGGAGATGTCAAGTCATGCCTGGCCGACAGGTGCTATGCTGTGTCATGCCTGGTCGGCAGGTGTTACGCACGATAGATCTTCCAGAATCTTCTCGTCTGGACGGACGAGCATGGGGCGGTGGCGCCGTTGGGCGCTGTGGTGGCGTCGACGGATGGACGGAATGCCAAGGATGATGTGGATGTCTCTCCTGAAGATGCGTCAGCGGTCCGATGATGATAGCGGCGTCTAAAATGTGTGCATGTGGTGTACGCTTTAGGTGTGCTGCACCGGATGTGGGTTCCGATACGTTATGTGGATGGATCGGCGATGGCACCGGTTTTAGATATGGGGAGTGAGAGCACTCCACATTATCGAGTTTTGTAGGTGTGAGTGGTGGCTTCGGGTGGTTTGATGTATGTTCTTGTTAGACCTTTGTTGAATAATAAATAAAGATTGCCGTATGCATCGATTGATGCAGAGGCCGGGGGTCTTAACCTCCTTTTAAAAAAAAGGTCCCTTCCGCCTCGTCAGTGGCGCTCTGGCACGGCCTGGCTTGCAGCGCTCTGACGCGGCCAGCCGTTGTTACTCGGTCGTCCGAGTGGAACGAGGGGACAGAGTGGAGAGCAGAGCACACACACGCACGCGGGACTATGTTTCTGGCTGTGAGGCAATCTCTCAATTTTTGCATCTATTCATGGGGTATTTATAGGCTAGGTACAAGGAAAATATCCAACCTACTCTCAACCACAATTACCTGCTCTGATTGGACAGTGACGTGATGGCAGCAGGTGAAACCAGCTATGTCCAAGTGGACCAGAACGGCATCCGAGTGAGCTTCACTCGGCATGCCCTACCCAACTGACCGAACACACTAAATCCAGTTCGTTACTAGATGCTGTCCTAGCATGCCCTAGTACAAACTACCATCCGACTGAACTCCAGTCGGACTAGCTACCCAAGTAAACTGAGATACACAACTTTACTCGGTTTTACATCCGAGTGCTCACTCACAAACCGAGTGAACACAGGTTTACTGTAACAATCTCCCCCAAAGCCATGCTTCAGGAGGTAACCTCCACCATGCCAGCACTTCAGCGAAGAAGACGCACTCGGCCGAGTGGTTTGGTGAACATGTCCGTGAGTTGGTGCTCGATTGGAACGAACTCCAACTCGATCTTCTTCGTCTCCACGCAGTCCCAAATGAAGTGGTACTTCAGCTCGATGTGCTTTGATCGGTCGTGGAAGACGGGATTCTTGGCAAGTGCAATTGTTGATTTGTTGCCCACCTTGAGGACAACACTCTTGGCTATTCCATTTCTCAGCTCAGCTAGCAGGTGAGCCATCCAGATCCACTGGCAAGCAGCAGTGGCAGCTGCCACGTACTCGGACTCGCAGCTCGAGAGAGCCAGAATCTTCTCCTTTTGGGATTGCCAAGTCACATGGCTGCTCTCGAGGAAGAAGAGCATTTTGGACGTGCTCTTGCGCGAGTCCACGTCTCCGCCTAGGTCGCTATCGCTGTAGCCGACCAAGCACGGTTCCTGAGCGCTTCTCCCAAACATGCACCCGAGTGAAGTTGTGCCGGCGATGTAGCGAAGAATTCACTTGACTGCCGCAAGGTGCTCTTCACTCGGTGCCTCCATGAACCGTGAGACAAACCCGACTGAGTACCTCAGGTCTGGTCTTGTGAGCACCAAGTACCGTAGGCTGCCGACGATGCTGCGGTACTCGGTAGCATCCGTTGCTTGCATCGTGCTGGCCTTGGACAGCTTGAATCGGGATTCCATGGGCACATGGCAGGGCTTGGAGCTAGCCATGCCGGTCTTCTCCAGCAGCTTCTCGGTGTAGGCCGACTGGAATATGGAAATCCCAGCCAAGTGCTGCCGGACCTCGATCCCGAGATCGAAACTCAGCAATTTTAGGTTGGACATCTCAAACAGGTTCTTCATCTCCTGCTTGAAGCTGTTGAGATCACTTGGATTGGATCCAGTGATCATCAGGTCATCCACATAGACGCCCATGAGTAGTCGGGATGTAGCCGTCCTGCGTCCATACACTCCGTGCTCTGACTCACACCGAGTGGAGCCGAGCCGAGCGAGGCACGCATCGAGCTTTGTGTTCCATGCCCTGGGTACCTGTTTCAGGCCGTAGAGCACCTTGTCCATGTGCAGCACCATGTGCTCCTTCCCGAGTGTCTCGAAACCGAGTGGTTGCATGACGTAGACCTCCTCTTCGAGTTCTCCATTGAGGAAGGCCGGCTTGATGTCCATGCAGTGGACTGCCCAGCGTGAGCTAGTAACAAGAGCAAGTAGCACTCGGACATACTCAAGGCGTGCACTGGAGCGAACGCCTCGTCATAGTCGTTGCCGTGCTACTGGACGTAGCTCTTTAAAACTAGGCGCGCCTTGTGCTTGAGGACCCTCCCGAGTGCATCCTTCTTCACCTTGTACACCCACTTGAGGCCGATTGCTCGTTGCCCGAGTGGAAGAGTGGAGAGATGCCACGTGTGGTTGTCCTCGATTGCCTCCATGTTTTCCAGCATTGCATGCTGCCAAGTGGTGTGTTTTTCAACTTCGGTGAAGGAGCCAGGCTTTTCTGCTACGAGGAGGTGGAGCTCTTCATCCGGCTCAGTAGCCGGGCCAAAGTCAAGCACGTTCTGCATAGTGCGGAACCGGTGCGTTAACTCGAGGCATCAGCCGAGTTGAGCTCGCCCGAGTGGATCATCGGGGGCGATGCCAATTCCACAGTCGGGGTCGAAGCTGTTGGACTCGAGTGAGGGGTTGAGGGTGAGCCGACTGACATCTCAGTCAGTTCCTTCTGATGCGTCCCGAGTGGTCGCTCACTCGGTTTCTTCGGTGATCCAACTTATCCTTCAGTCGGGTCCGATACAGTTGGGCTCCGCGAGCCGACTGGGAGCACTCCTTACTCCGTGTAGTCGATGATGAAGTCACTGTGGACATCGCCGCCTATCTACTGCCAGTCCTAGCACACAGACTCATCGAAGACAGCGTCCCGAGTGGCGAAGACGCGCCGAGTGACTGGATCAAACACCTTGTAGGTTTGGACCCAGTCTCATATCTGAGGAAGACCATCCGAGTGGATAAATCTTCAAGCTTCTAGAGGTGCGGTTTCGTCGTCTTGACATGAACCACACACCCGAACACTCGGAGATGTTGCACAGTCGGCGCCTTGTCGTGCCATGCTTCATACGGGGTCTTCCTGTCCACTGACTGAGTGTAGGAGCGGTTCAGCAGGTAGACTGTTGTGGTCACCGTCTCCCCTGAAAGCCAGTTAGGAACGTTGCGCACCTTCATGATGCAGCGCGCCATGGCGAGAATCAACTGGTTTCGCTGCTTGACTACCGCCGTTCTGCTAGGCAAGTAGGGAGCTGAGAGGTGACGCTGCACTCCATGGTCGGCGCAGAACTCCTCAAAGGTCCTGGACCTGAACTCCCCATCGCGGTCCGTGGGTAGCGTCTGCAGAGCGCAGCTGCTTTGCACTTCCGCCACTCTCTTGATGCGCTGTATAGCGCACTCGGCTTCGTCCTTCATGGCCAACAGCGCCAGCCACATGAACCGACTGAGGTCATCCACCATCAGTATGAATTACCTCTTGCCGCCTGGTGTCTCTAGAGTGACTGGGTCGCAGAGATCTGCATGGATCAGCTCGAGCTTCTTGCTTGCTCGGAATGACGTTGCTTGCAGGAACGAGGCCCTTCGCTGCATCCCGGCGAGACAGGCGTCGCAGAGCTGGCTTGCATTTGCAATCGGAGGAAGCCCATGCACCAGTCCATCCAACAACATCTTCTACAGTGCTCCGAAGTGCTGATGAGCGAGTCGCTCGTGCAACAGCCACGCATCATCTCCGCATCATGCGGACAGACACACAAGCTACGTGATTTGTAGCCACACTCGATACAGGTGGTTCGCTGAGCGCTGTACCTTGGCGAGAAGGCAATCTTGTCTGTCCCAGATGGACATGACACCCAAGTGGATGGAGGTGGGATAGTCGTTCTCATCGAGCTGTCCTAGACCGACGATGCCCCACTTCAGTAAGGGGATGTTGTACAACTCCATCAGTGCACGGTGCTCATCACGCCGCACAGAGAACATCACGATGCCGCGCCCCTTGATTTCGACGACCGAGTTGTCACTGAAACGCACGGAGCCGACCATGCCTTTATCCAGCTTGGCAAAGACCGATTGGTCCCCCATCATGTGATTGGAGGCCCCGGTGTCGAGGTACTAGGGGGCCTCACTCGGCTCACTCTTGTTGCTGAGTCTCACCCGTGTGCGCTCCTCGTTGAGAAGCACATGGCCTCCCAGTCGGGTTTGCTTCGTTCCGAGTGAGAGTTTAGGCCCGAGTGCAGCTCCATCCGACTGACTGCTCCAGTCGGGATCAGCAGTCTCCCGAATGGATTCACCGCCAGTCAGCTCGCTCACTGCCTTGAGGATGGTTGGTTCCTCATCATCATCCACTCCGATGTCCACTGACCGAAGAGACCTCCATTCGGTATATCTAGCCCGACTGGTTTATTGATGCAGTGCACTTGGTCTGACCGAGCTTGTTGGCTGGTACTCGGCCATGAGGAGGGCAGGTGCGTCGTTGCCATCGTTTGGCATGCCTTGCACTAGGAGAGCCTCCTCCCTTATCCTTGTGCGGTAGTCCCGAGCCCAGTGGCCGGGTCTCTTGCAGTAGTGGCACTCATCATTCTGCCTTGCACCGCCGCCTGAGTTTACTCGGCCGCTGTTGGAGGCACGCCCATGTAGGGGAACGCAACAGAAAACAAAAAATTCTGGTACTACGAGCATGCCCAGGATCACTATGGAGATGCATACAGGGGTTGATTTGATCGTTACCGAGTTGTAGCGCAGCGGAAGTAGAGTCGATGCAGATCGTTGATGCAGATCCCTGCAGCTAGGATTTACAATCTCCCAACCGTGAGGATGTACTCCCTCGGACAGCCCTTCGGGAGACGGTCAGACAGTCCCCCGGACGGTGTCACGGACAGCCCTTCGGGAGGCACTCATAGAAACTCGGACGGTCACTCAGACAGACCTTCGGGAGGCACTCTCGAACAGCCCCTCGAGCAAAAAGATCGAACCTACGACCTCTCTATGGGGTTGCACACATACGGTGTCATCTATCCGGCAGGGCTTCGTCGTCCAGAACTAGTTCCCACCGGAACCCAGACAGGCTTTCGGCTCCACGAAACCATTTCACGGGGAGGGAGAGAAGAAGCCAGATCATTGCATGGCATAATGTATGTGAGAAAGAGTGTGTGTGGAGAGCTCATCTCCACCTCTATTTATAGGAAACCAAGGGGTAGGGTGGTACTTGAAAAAATACCCAAAATGCCCATGCTTTATGTCCCACATAAAGGGCAAGATGGGGAGGCTTCCAAATAGTGCTGTCTGCATCACCATGCCTGCATCATCCCCTAATAGTGTTTCCACTATATACATATAGTGTTTTCACTATTTAGAATAGTGTTTCCACTATTCATGAAACATTTTTCCGTGACCGATTAATCTAAAAATATTTTTGTAGGTCTTAGACCATTTCCAGTGCCCACTAAAATAATTTTGGACGCGTTTTGAAACAATTCCTGATCAGTGATTTTCATCTGTGATAAGCAACCAAAGTGGTTCCGGCAGCTCCGAAACATTTTCAGGTTTTTTCTCCAGAAAAAATTCAGAAGTTCACAGAACAATTCTGGCACCTTTCAAGAATTTTCAGGCGTGTGCCGAAACCATTTTGACTTAATGGTATACTCCGAAACAACTTTTCTGTTTTACCGAAACCCTTCCGGTGTTCTCTCTCTGAAACTCTTCCATTGTCTCCGAAATCTTTTCGGCGACTTTCTCTCAGACTCCCTGTCTAGTATTCAGCATATAGATGACCCTTAAGTGTGTGACCCTATAGGTTCGGTGAAGTATAGACATGACCGGAACACTTTCCGATCAATGATCAACATCGGAGCCGTGGACACCCATATTGACGCCTATACCCACACGAATAAATATTCGAGTGAACCTCCAGTTGCCGTGTGTTATTCCTGTTGCTTCGCGATATGTTACAAACACCTGACATGAGATTTATCAGCATCCCCGTAGATCAACAACTTGTCCACTATGCCAGTTAACTTGTTACCGGTTTTGTTCTTTTTTCTCGTTCCCGTGTTTCTACATCCCTGTGATCAAATCACATTCTGTCTGGCCAGATGATGGCGGATACCGTAACACCGAGAGAGCCCAAAGAATATCCCTCCATCGTCGGAGGAGCAAATCCGAATCTTGAGCTATCAAGTTACTTGTCATACTTTTCCATGAACCCGTAAGCCGCCGTAATAGCCACCCATTTACGGATGACGTTTAACAAACCCCAAAGTTCATGAAGCAAGTGCGAAGGAACTCGATACTCTCATGGTCTAAGGAATTATGCAAACGTTAACTTTCTCTGTGTTATTAACCATTAACTTGTGATGAAGATATCTCATAGCATAACATCAATCCGGGTCGATTCAACCACAAGTGTTCTTCTAACATTGTGTCCCCAAAGTTGCCGGCATAGTCATGCCCATGATCAGGAAAACATAACCATCATGCAACACTTGAGCTAGTCTTAGAGGCCAGACTAGGAATACATTTTACCGTTTATTATTCCACACGTGCACATGGGTTTTTCTCAGAGCCTTTATGGATATATGGGCTCGGGAACCATGGCAGTTATAGCACGGAACATAAACTTAATTAGGAACATGGGGATAAATAATAACATTTATTATTGCCTCTAGGGCATATCTCCTACAACCCGCGCCCCCGACTGCGACCGCAGTTTTCCGTGGAGGAGCTCCCCCCATTACCAGAAGAACCGTCTTGACCGCGCTATTGCAAGCGCGCATTCCACTGCTCCTCCGTGAGCAGCACTCGGCCATCAGGACTCTCTCCTGTGTCAACACCATGCTCCTCGATGACCTTCAATCGGTCGACGAGTTCCTCGATGGACATGGTGGACGGATCCACAAGGCTCTCGATGGACCAGGCCAGTTGCTTGTATTGCCTAGGGACGACTCGACGCAGTTTCAGGAGCACCCTCTTCTCGTCGATTGGGTCACCGAGCATTGAGAGCTTGGAGACAAGACCTTGCAAGCGCATGGCGAAGTCATCGACTTGCTCATTCGGCTTGAACTTGATCTCCTCGTACTGGAGACGAAGGGTCTGCGCCTTCGACTCTCATACTCGATCTGTGCCGATGCGCAGGGTCTTGATGGTGTCCCACACCTCCTTCATAGTTTTTTTGCCGCCAAGGATGGAGCGCAGGAGTGCTTCTATTGCTAACCGGTCCTCGTCGCACTCCACATCACCGATGTCCACGGCCTTCCACATGCGTCGGGCCTCGAGGATTACCTTCATCAAGAGCAACCAGCTGGGGTAGTTGGTCCTCGTGAGAAGTGGGAAGGAGGTGCTGGACATGCCCATGTCTCGCACAGAGCATGGCACGCCCGGCTCGCCTCCCGGCCTGCCTTGCAGCGCGAGCTCATCGGCCGCGTGCGTCTCCTCAGCCGAGATCTCCTCGACGGTCTTGGAGCTGTCGCCGGTGATGCCGCGCCTCGGCATTTGCTTCGCCATAACCAAGGCTTTGATGCTAATTGTCAGCTATCACTGGTCCCTTTCGCCTCATCTGCGGCGCTCCAACACGGCATGGCTTGCAGCGCTCCGGCGCGGCCAGCCGCTGTTACTCGGTCGTCCAAGTGGAAGGAGGGGACAGAGTGGAGAGCAGAGCGCACACACGCGCTCGAGACTGTGTTTCTGGCTGTGAGGCAATCTGTCACTTTTTGCATCTATTCATGGGGTATTTATACGCTAGGTACAAGGAAAATATCCTACCTACTCTCAACCACTCCTACCTGCTCCTACCTGCTGTGATTGGATAGTGATGTGATGGGAGCAGGTGAAACCTACTACGTCTGAGTTGACCAGAATGTCATCCGAGTGAGCTTCACTCGGCATGCCTTACACAACTGACTGAACACACTCAGTCCAGTTGATTACTAGATGGCATCCTAGCATGCCCTAGTACAAACTACCATCTGACTGTACTCCAGTCTGACTAGCTACCCGAGTAAACTGAGACACACAGCTTTACTCGGTTTTACATCCGAGTGCTCACTCATAGGCCGAGTGAACAAGTGAACGCAGATTTACTGCAACATTGGAGGCATACCAGTGTCTACAACACCTTCCAACTTGCCCCATTGATGGCATGTCGTTCTCCTTGCCCTGGATGAACCAGCAGGCCTATAGGTGACATCAAGCTCCTTCACATTATCATCTCCTTCCAGCCTAGCATCCAGCGGGCAGAGAACCTCCCCTTCATTCACCTGAGCAGCCGTGTAGAGTGGAAAATACCGATGGTTCCCAAGTTTCATAATCTCAGTGCTCCTCCTCCCCGAGATTATCACGAAGAGCACAATGCCGAAGCTGTACACGTCTGCACTTTTAGTCATCGTTAGCCCGGATATCCACGCCCATGGTTCCTCAGATGGTGGTCAGCGTGGAGTTGAATTCTCCTCCAAGCAGCTTCGCCATACTGAAATTGGCAATCTTGGGTCAGTATGTTCTCAGGTTTGATATCGCAGTGTATGATGCGGTCCTCACATTCTTCATGTAGATAGGCGAGACCCTTGGCGATGTCCCTAGTGCAATTTGGTACCGAACATTCCAACTCAATCGACCAGACTTCTCTGCAAAGAGATGAGCATCCAAAGAGCCATTAGGCATGTACTCATAGAGCAGCAACCTTCTGTTCCCTTCGACGCACAATCCCAAGAGACGGACCAGATTACTGTGTTGGATCACTCCAAGTGTCTGCACTTCTATTCTGAATTGCTTCTCTGCTTCCCCGTGGTCATTGAAATTCTTCACAGCGATGACAATTGATTTCGGCATTATTCCCCTAAAAACACTTCCAAATCCTCCATCACCGATTTTATCAGAGAATTGTTAAAAGAATGATCTGCTGGCTAAATTTAGGACCACCTCGGATAGAAAAATAAATTTCGACGGTGAACGGATAAAAAATTCTGCGAAACGCACCTTCCTTTATTAGTATATAGGTATAGGTATAGGTATAGGCATAGGTATAGGTATAGATATAGATATAGATTTGCTTCGGACGAGCGGACGAAAATGCGTCGGCCCGTTGGGCGTACCGGCCAGGTTTGAGCGGACGCGGCCGGACAGCGCGCCTCCAGCCGACCCAAACGGACGAAAAACGGACATATTCCGCGTCCGTTTGGGTCGGCGCGTTGGAGTTGCCCTTACGCAATGCATCAAACACTGTGTGTGCACTGAAGTAGGAACGCACCGGCACATACCGACGACGCCCATGACGACACAAGCAGCAAGCGAGCAACCACGCATCCCACCTCCCTTGCCGGGCGAGCCCCGTCTACCTCCCCCGCTGGCCGAGCAGCAGACAGCACGCACAACAGACACGTACACGCGCACCGGCAGGAAAGGAAGGAAGGACACCGACGCTGTCCGTCCGATGACGAGCGCCGCACCGTCGCACCGGACCACGCACGAGAGCAAGCAGCACGCGCACACACGGCCGAGTTTGATCGAACCATGCTCACATCACAAGCACGCATAGCAGCAGCAGCACCCACTAGCACGATAGTGCACGCACACAGCACAAGCCAGATACCCACGCGACGCTGCAGCAGCACGCAAACCGCGCACGCATGAGTAGGCGCTCGCTGTCCAGCGCACGTGCGGCCGCCCAGCCTGCCTGCCGTCCAGCGCAAGCACGCGGGGTCAGAGAGCGGAGCACGCCGGCGCTATCCCTGCATGCATGCACGTGGACGCCATGTGAGGAGCTCGCAGATCCGTGACGCCTAGTTCGCTCGCCTGGACGGGCGCGAGTTCAAGGGCGGGCGCCGCTGCAGCCGAGAAGCTCGAGCTGCGCCTGGTGCTCACTGCCCGAGGTCCGCGTCGCGGTGGCCGGCGACAGACGGAGCAGTGGAGCTCCAGGCGCGGGCGGCGGTGCGGGCATCGGAGGCGGCAAGACAAGGGCCGCGACGGACTTGGGAGTTTTAACGGGGGAGAGAGACGAGGATGAAAGGAGAGAGAGGGGCTGTGGCATGGGTCCATGGTGGCTTTTCATGGCCAGGCGGACGTCCGGACACCCCCAAACGTCCCCAGGTTTGGTTCTGGTTTGCAGGATTTTGGACATCCGGACTGCTCCCCGAACATTTGATGACTCCTGTTGGATGGCCAAAAGTGTTCGGACTGTCTGGTTCGGAGATTTAGGAGCGATTTAGTGAACCGCGTTGGAGTTGCCCAAAGAAACAGCCACGCACGGGAGGTAAGACCTAGCCGCCACCAATGTCTCCAACCCTCTCGACGCCCCCAGAGGGCATCGCCGCGTAAAGCCTGTCCGGAGCCGGCGGCGGCAGAGAGGATCTGTCCACAGGGGAGTTTGATACGGTGGGGTTGGCTGGGTGTGGCGGATCCGGGCTGGTGGCGGCAGCGGATGTGCGGCCGGGTGGCTGCTGTTCTGGACCGGGGGCACTCGCCTGCGATGCTGCCTGCGTCGATGGCATCTGAGACGGTCTCCTAGATGGTGTTACTTATGAAATGCGTTGGGATTTTGCCCGAAGTGGAAGGGTGATGTAGTATAGTAGCAGATAGTATTTCCTTCAGTTAAGAACCAAGGTTATCGAACCAGTAGTACACTCACGCCAGCAGACATCAACAGTACCTGCACACACGCACAATAAATACTTGCACCCAACGTGGGCAAGAGCGTTGTCAATCCCCTTGTACTCGTTAGTTGCAAGAATTAATTCTGTTATTGATAGATAGATAAATTGCAGCAAGATATTTTTAGGATTTTAGTAAATATAAAGTGAATGAACCGTGGGCCATAGCTTTCACTAGAGGCGTATCTCTCATGAGCATTGCAACGGTGGATAAATTTACTGTTGGGCAATTGATAGAAAAACGCATAATTATAATGTTATTCATGGCATGATCAATACATAGGCATTACGGCCATGACAAGTAGACCGAAACGATTCTGCATCTACAACTATTACTCCACCCCTCGATCGCTATCCAGTATGCATCTTAAGGTATTAAGTTCATAACAAACAGAGTAATGCTTGGAGCATGATGACATAATGTAGACAAAGTAAGACCAAATAATATTTTCGAACCGCGTCATTTTACGCTTAGTAGCAACAATACAAATATGTGCCTCGCTACTCCTCCTGTCACAGAGTGAGTACACCGCAAGATTGAACCAACCACAAAGCACCTCTCCCGCTGAAAATAAAGCAATCTAATTAGCCAAACTAGATGGATAGATCGGAGAGAAATACAAATCTATAGAAATCACACATAATAAAGTTCAGAAAAGACTCAATTACTTCCAATTAATAATCTGATGATAAATCCATAATTCATCGGATCACAACAAACACACTGTAAAACGATTACATCGAATCGATCTCCGAAGAGAACATTGTATTGAAGATCAAAGAAAGAGAGAGAGAGAGCCATCTAGCTACTGCTATGGATCCGTAGGTCCTGTGGGAACTACTCAGACATCATTGGAATGGCAGCAAGGTTGATGTAGAAGCATTCCGTGATCGATTACCCCTCCGGCAGAGTACCGGCGGAGACCTCCAGATGGGATCGCGGAAGAACAGAGACTTGCGGCGGCGGAAGAATTGTTTCGGGTCTTGCTCTGGTGGTTTATGAATTTTAGGGAATTTATAGTCTTGGAATTAGGTCAAACGGAGCTACGACGGGCCCACAAGCTCACGTGGTGCCCCGCTTGGGACGCGCTGTGTGAGCTTGTGATTCTCTCGGATATCTTCTGGCCTCCCCTTGAAGCTCATATGGTCTTTCCTGGTCCAGAAAAAATCACCGTAAAGTTTCATCATGTTTGGACTTATTTTGGTATGATTTTCCTGCGAAACAAGAAAATAGGCAAAAACAGGAACTGGCACCGGGCACTGAGTTAATAGGTTAGTTCGCAAAAATTATATAAAATTGCATATAAAGCATACAAGATTGATAATACAATATCATGAAACAATCAAAAAGTATATATACGTTGGAGACGTCAGCATCCCCAAGCTTTAATCCTGCTCGTCCTCGAGTAGCAAAATGATAAAAACAGAATTTTTTATGTTGAATGCTATCTAACATATCTTATCATGTAATTCTTTTGGATATGAATGTTACCAAACGATGACTTAATAGATATCGAAACGATAACATAGAAGAATACTAGAAAATAATCATTACTGTTCAAAATAACAATGGTAAAGAACGTTGTCCCTACTCATTTAATCATGTAAGCATGGCATAACTCGGTCTTCCTAGCACAAAGTATAAATCATGAACACCCCGGTGCCAAACCAAGCCATTGTATCATACGTTTTCTAGCTTTAGCATTTTCAACTCCACTCAATACCTGAGCGTGAGTCATTGACTTAGCACTTTCGTTGGCATAGAGAATGATGGTTGGGGTTTATAAGAGAACACAAAAATTAGGAAAGTCTCGCATCAACTTGGTGGATCATTAGACAATGGAGAGGTCTTTCAATCCATATCGATGCGAGGAGTAGGGATTACCATGCAACGGATGCACTAGAGCTATAAGTGTATGAAAGCTCACTGCTGAAACTAAGTGGATGTGCATCCAACTTATTTGCTCATGAAGACTTCGGGCATTTGAGGAAGCCCGTCATCGGAATATGCAAGTCAAGTTCTATAATGTAAAAATTCCCACTAGTATATGAAAGTGACAAATCATGGAGACTCTATATGAAGAACATGGTGCTACTTTGAAGCACAAGTGTGGTAAAGGATAGTAGTGCGCCCCAACGTCCTGATCATGCATAACGTCCTGATCATTGTCATGGGTGCAAGTCTGACAATAGTGTATGGGGGGTACGAATTAGAGGGCAGAGCCTAGCTACGGCGAAGTTGTTACACTCGGATTTATGGGTTCAGGCCCCTCGCGGTGGAGGTAACAGCCCTACGTCTCAGTGCTTTGGAGCTTGATTGACTTGAGTGTATAGATTACAGAAGATTACGAACCCTTGGAATGGAGCTGGAAGGTGGCTTATATAGAGTTCGCCATGCCCTCCCATGAATGCCGCCATTACCAGTGGTTAAAGAGGGGGTTTTAAGGTTGTCCGTTACTGGTAACAGGCGCATTGTTTACA
The DNA here is from genome assembly GCA_011799875.1 of Thinopyrum elongatum. NCBI lineage: Eukaryota > Viridiplantae > Streptophyta > Magnoliopsida > Poales > Poaceae > Thinopyrum > Thinopyrum elongatum. The sequence goes on along the minus strand of CM022298.1, from coordinate 15,473,310 downwards.
ATTGATGGGGTTGATGCACGTCCTGACCGTTGCACTCCTGGAGTCTCCTAGTCTTCTTTGGTCGAGTGACTGTCAGGTACTCCGAGTGAAATAGTCTGGTCGAGTGGAGTGTCGCCTCTCGAGTGGTTCATTGAACTCCGAGTGGATGTCAGGTTGCAAAACTTCTGACTGCCGAATTGGCCCTGGGGCACAGTATAAGGTGAGTGGTCTCCTAGGGTAGTGTCTATAGGTCAGGCCTGTTACCCTATCCCTAGTATATGTCTCCGTCATTAGCCCCCGAATCGGTCGAGGTTAAGTGGGTCGAGTCAAGGTGAATTCCCAGGCGAGTTGAGCACTATAGGGGCGCTCAAGAACTCATACTGGTCATTAGATGGCCTTGTCTTCGTCCGGCACCTTGGCGGATTCCGGTCCATATGATGTCCGAGTGAAAGTCTCCATCTGAATGAAACGAGCAGTCTCCATCCGAATGAAATGAGCAGTCTCCATCCGAGTGAAGCAAGTCATCACGCGCCGGGTGACAGAATAGATCCGAGCGTTTATGGAATGTCTTTAAAGACGAGCAATCGGATAGCTGACATCCGGATCTTGTGGGATTTGAAATCAGATACGAGCGCGCGTGAACGGTTACGACGCGGTGAGTGGGAAAAGTGGGGTGTGACGCCTCGATTTTTCCCTCGCTTTCCGGCACGTACCGCTGGATCTCCGACGGCGCGATTTGGGGGGATCTGTGGACCCACGCATCAGTGGCGAGGATTGGGGAGCGGAGCGGGTGGCGGTATAAAGAGCCACCGCGTCGGAGAGGAAGAGAGAACCAGATCCCCTCTTCCTCATCATGTCCAGTCCCCCAATCATCTCTGCCGCACCCCCACTCTGCGCAAATCCACTCCAACGCCGAGGTACTACGCGGCAATGGTGAAGGACAAGATGGCGAAGCTGGAGCGAGCGAAGAAGGTGGTGAAGGCCAAGAAGGCGTCGAGCTCCATGGTCGCGCCCCTGCCCGTGTGGATCCAGGGCGATTGGCTACCGCTGACCACCACAGTGGACGATATTAGCGGGCTCATCGTGGACAGGCTGGTGCGCGACGGGACTTGGAGGTTGCCAAAGGAGGTGGAGGTCGAGCCCGCACCGCACCCCGGGGAGCACGTGATCCTCACTACTCATGTGTTGAGATGTTTCTCCATGCCACCCCACCCTTTCTACCATGGTTTCCTGAACTTTTTCGGCGCCCAACTCCACCATCTTCCTCCGAATGCTATAGTGTATCTTGCTGCGTTCATTTCCATGTGCGAAAATTTCTTAGGCTGCCCGCCACACTGGGGGCTGTTTAAGCACATTTTCACATGTCGTTCTCAGTCAGTAAAGAAGGCTGACCCTGAGGGACAGAGGACCCAAGTGACACAGATGTGCGGCGGCTTGGGTATTCAGATGAAGGGGTAGGAGTGCGTTCCCCACCATGTCTTTTCCCCGATTCGGTTAGAGGTTGGCAGTCGATCTGGTTTTACTGCAACGACATTCCTTGTGGCGGTTCATCGACTGGTCTTCCTCCCTACACGTCTGAGAGAGTCTAGACTCCTCCCTCATTGACGGTTGATAAGGAGGAGAAGACAGATGTGGGGATCTTGGTGACTGCTATGGTTTGTCTGATTCAGGGCAGAGTGACGGGCTTGGATCTTCTGGAAGTCTTCCTCAGTCGGCGGATCCAGCCGCTGCAGGAGCGGGCTCATCCCCTGTGGAAATACACTGCGGCTAATGACTCGACCCGAGTGCACCCGGAGGATGTCGACGAGGAGACGGTGGAGCAGTGGCTCAGATGCATCACCGGCGCGCGCAACAATCTGTGAGGGTTGAGACGGATCCCGCCCTACGACGCTGAGCACCAACCGGTCGAGGTGTGATACGCATTTCCGAGTGAATTACTTATGCGCATATGTTCCAAGTGAGCTGAATAATCCGACTGTTTCTCTTCTTCTTGTCTTGCAGGATTTCCAAAAGATGCACTCGCCTGTGCCAAATGGAGAGCACCTCGCTGGTGGCGTGGAGACCGAGCATGGAAGTGTCGAGGACAGTTACGCAGAGGACAGGGAGGAGGAAAGCGACGACTCGCAGGAAAGCGCAGATGACAAGTCTTCCCCGTCCCCAGAGAAACGCACCGAGCGCCGCTCCAAGCAGACTCATGATCCGAGAGCAGGCTCGGAGAAGGCGGTGATTTCGAGTGCTAAGAACTCGAAGCGCACTTGGACATCGACGCCGGAGCCGACGGAGAAGGCCGCCAAGCAGCTCATGGTGGCCTCGCCCAAGCCTCGGAAGGCTTTGCCCAGGATCAGGGTTGCCGTGCCTGTCGCCTCAATGTGAGTGTTGCGCCTTTCCTTTCTAACTCTTTGAACTTCTTCCCCTTTTTGACCAAGTGAAACTTATATATCAGGGCTGCAACCTCGACGAGGTCTCCCATGCAAATCGACAGAGACCGCGCCGAAGCCGAGTCAGCAGATGTGGCCACCTCTCGGAAAGGTAGCGACGATTTCATTCCTTACTTTGATCTGTGATCCGATTGAACTATGCGCCGCAACTAATTGCGTCGGTTGGATGCGGCGTTTGCAGAGGTCATCTAGGTTGCGGACGACGATGAGGTGCCGCCACCGAAGGAAACCGAGAAGGAGACCACAGCTCCGACTGCCTCTCAGACCACCGCACAGAAAACGCCGCCGAGCAAAGCGCCCCAAGTTCTCCCTGCACCTGTCTTGACCGTGCGTCTAGGGCAAAGTTCTTCTCAGGCCGGTGCTGGCTCTATCGCGGCTCCGTCGACTGCTCTGGCTTCGGTTCCAGCTCCTCCAGTCAACATCTTCAGCTTGTACAAGGTGCGAGAGGACCAAACTGGAGCCAGCAAGGAGGCAATGATCCAGGCGGAGCTGATGACCCAGCGTCTCAAGGAGGTGTGCGTGGCTGGGAAGTTGGCATATGATGCTAGTGTTGCTCTCCAGGAGAATGTTCGAGTAAGTGCCCTTTTAAGTTGATCTCCAAGTCATTTTTGTTCTGTAGGAATTTCAGTCGGAAAATATTACACCCACCGGGTGTTCTTTCTTTGTTGCTAGCCATCATTCGGATCGGGCTGACCATTCCGAGTGGATACCATTCCAATGGGGGCATGCTGAGTGCACCCACTGGGTGTAGTACCCGAGACTGCCGTCGACTGTAGGCAGTCGGCGGGAGTCTTAGAACTTTTTGTTTTTTGTGCTTGGCCATCACTCGGATCGGGCGGACCGTTCCGAATGGATACCGTTCCAGTGGGGGCACGCTGAGTGCACCCACTGGGTGTAGTCCCCGAGACTTCCGTCGACTACAGGCAGTCGGCGGGGGTCTCAGAACTTTTGTTTTTTGTGCTTGGCCGTCACTCGGATCGGGCGGACCGTTCCGAGTGGATACCGTTCCAGTGGGGGCACGCTAAGTGCACCCACTGGGTGTAGTTCCCGAGACTGCCGTAGACTACAGGCGGTCGGCGGGAGTCTTAGAAACTTTTTTTAGCTCAACACAAGTCACTTTCCAGTGGGGGCACGCTGAGTCCACCCACTAGGTGTAGTCCCCGAGACTACCGTCGACTACGGGCAGTCGGCGGGAGTCTTGGAGTTGTTTATTTGATTGCACACATAGCGCGACCTCCCACTCGACTGGCCGAGTGTCAGGCTTGGTAGACTAGGATGCTTCGAACAGATCGAGCCTTGTCTGTCTTGAGGTCGACTAGCCTTGTATTCGATCTTCTTTATTGCCGACTCAATTGCAAGAGGGTATTTCAGGATCTGGTATTGGTCAAGCTTGTTTCTCTCTCTGACTTTTCTGCTTTCTCTTGTGGTTTAGAGAACCTGTGAACTTGGAGCTTAGTACGTGTCACTAGAGAAGGAGACAAACCAGCTCCGAGTGGACTTGGAAGTGGAGAAAAGGAACATAGCGCACGCCCAGGCGGAGGTCAAGACCATGGGAGGTAAGTTTTGATCACTGAGTGTTCTGCTTTCATCTCTTTCCATTCTTTGAACCGAGTGACTTCACTCGAACAGATGTGCGTAGTGAAAACCATCGACTCTAAGTGCTCTGTTTCTTTAGAAACTATGAAGCAGGCACTCGAGAATAAGGACAACGAGCTGGCGGGGTCACAGAAGGTGGCGAGAGAAAAGACCAAGGCCGCCAAAGAGAAGTTAGCTTTATTTGAGAAACTTGAGGGGGAGAACAAGTCACTGAAGATCGCCGTTGAGGAGGCGTAGAAGGAAATGGCCAAGCTCAGGAAGTAGCAGACCGAGTGGGACAGCAAGCTCAAGACTTAGGCAAACGCTTATGAGCAAGAGAAGAAGACTTTGAGTGAGAAAGTCGCCCATCTTACCCAAAAGAAGGATTCCCTAGAGAACTACATAGAGGAATTCACGGAGGAGATGTACACCAAGCTTGCAGGTAACTTGCATCACTCGAGTGAGTTTGACTTATCTCCGAATGAACTTCACTCATGCTGATATTCGCCTTCCCCTTTCTTTGTTCTCAGAGTATTGTCGTGACTTCGAGCTGGAGACTGACAGAATCGAGAGGGATCTAAATCCCTCCAGATCGCTCGTCGGTGACAAGGCTGCCCTAGGCGTCCTGCAGCTCAAGTCTCGCCTCGAAGACATCCAAGGGTACATCATCCGTCTGCCGGGCGCACTCGGGAGGATTGACAAGGAATTGTGGCCAGAAGACACGCTCGACACTGATCTGGAAGCGATGATGACCCGACTCAACGAGATCCCTAGTCGAGTGCAGGCATGGAAGAGGTGCACCGCATGCTGCGGGGCCGACGTGGCTCTCTCCCTTGTCCGTCTACACTGCAAGGACACGAAGGAAGAGAAGCTGAAGTCTCTCCAGGTCGCCAACATGAAGTAGCTCAAATTTGAAGACTTCATGGAGACATTCATAGAGGCGACCACTCGGATCACTAATGGCATCGACCTAGACTCCTTCATCGAGCCGACAAGTCCTTCCAGTGTGTGAGAAAAACATTAAGCTTTACCCATTTGCCCCGGTATGCAGAGTGGATATGTATCCGTTAAACTCTTTCAGGCTTCGGGCCTGCGTACTCGCATTTGCTTTTGACCTTCTGGAGTTATTCGAATGCTTTCTTTCGAGTCTTTCAAGTCTTTGGAGTGGGTTTTTACTTAGGCGAAAGCCGGTTCACAACTAAGCCCCCGAGTGAGAGGGACGCTCTTCACTCGGAGTAGTCTCATAACTTAGGCGAAAGCTGGTTCGCAGCTAAGCCCCCGAGTGAGAGGGACGCTCTACACTCGGAGTCGTTTTTACCTTAGGCGAAAGCTGGTTCACAGCTAAGCCCCCGAGTGAGAGGGATGCTTTACACTCGAAGTCATTATTAACTTAGGCGAAAGTTGGTTCGTAGCTAAGCCCCCGAGTGAGAGGGACGCTTGTCACTCAGAGTCATTTGTAACTTAGGCAAAAGCTGGTTCACAGCTAAGCCCTCGAGTGAGAGGGACACTCTACACTCGGAGTCGATTGTAACTTAGGCGAAAGTTGGTTCGCAGCTATGCCCCCGAGTGAGAGGGACGCTTGTCACTTGGAGTCGTTTTTAACTTAGGCGAAAGCTGGTTCGCAGCTAAGCCTCTAAGTGAGAGGGACGCTCGTCACTCCGAGTCGTTTGTAACTTAGGCGAAAGCTTGTTCGCAGCTAAGCCCCCGAGTGAGAGGGACGCTCGTCACCCAGAGTTGTTTGTAACTTAGGCGAAAGCTGGTTCGCAGCTAAGCCCTTGAGTGAGAGGGACGCTCTACACTCAGAGTCCTTTGTAACTGAGGCAAAAGCTGGTTCGCAGCTAAGTTGATGGGCGAGCACCCACTAGGGGTCGTGAATGAGAGAACGCGTAAGAGTGAACTCAATGTAGAACAAAAAGTCATGCTTTTATTACATCACAATATCAAGTGTAAAATTGTCAAAGCAAGTCGGCATTCCAAGCACGGGGCTCGTCTGCTTGCTTCAGAAGGTTGTATAGGTGGTATGCCCCGTTGTGCAAAACCTTTGACATGATAAAAGGACCTTCCCAAGCAGGAGCAAGCTTGTGAGGTCACTGCTGATCCACTCGGAGCACAAGATCGCCTTCCTGAAAGGCTTGACCCCTGATGTGCCTGTCGTGAAAATGTCGCAGGTCCTGCTGATAGGTGGCTGAACGAATAAGAGCCATCTCCCTCTCCTCTTCCAAGAGATCAACGGCATCTTGCTGCGCCTACTCTGTGTTAGCTTCGGAGTACAGTTCTACTTGGGGCTAATTGTGGAGCAGGTCACTCAGTAGGACAGCTTCAGCTCCGTACACCATGAAGAAAGGAGTGCGATTTGTAGAGCGATTGGGGGTTGTCCTCCGGCCCCACAGAACTGATGACAATTCAGTTACCCAGGCTCCAGCTGCATGCTCCAAATCACGCATGAGTCCTGCCTTTAACCCTTGAAGGATCAGTCCATTCGCTCTCTCGGCTTGCCCATTCGACTGTGGGTGAGCCACTGATGCATAGTCGACTCGGGTGCCTTGGGCGGCACAGAACTCTCTGAACTCTTCCTAGTCAAAGTTTGAGCCATTGTCAGTAATGATGCTGTGGGGCACGCCATATCTGATGAGTATCTCCTTCATAAACTTGATCGCCGTACGAGAGTCAAGCTTCTTGATGGGTTTGGCATCAATCCACTTGGTGAACTTGTCAACCGCAACCAGCAAATGGGTGAATCCACTCGCCCCTGTTCGGAGGGGCCCTACCATGTCGAGTCCCCAGACTGCAAATGGCTAGACGAGTGGGATCGTCTTCAGAGCAGATGCAGGCTTGTGTGATAAGTTTGCATAGAATTGACACCCGGCACAGTGTTGGACTATCTCCAGGGCAGCTTCATTGGCACGTGGCCAGAAGAAGCTGGCTCGGTAAGCTTTAGCCATGATTGTCTGAGAGGACGCGTGGTGTCCACAAGTTCCTGAGTGAATCTCTTCCAAGATCAGTCGACCTTCTTCCGGAAAGATGCACCGCTGAGTCACACCGGGACGCTCTTTCTGTACAACTGATCGCCCATCATTGTAAAGGCCTTGGACCTGCGGACAATCTGGCAGGCCTTGACTTCATCCTCCGGAAGTTCCTGTCTGAGCAGGTACGCAATGTATGGTACTGTCCAATCGGGCTTGATTGCGAGGACCTCCATCACCAAATCAATGACTGCTGGAATCTCGACTTCAGTCGGATCGGAGGGCCCAACCACTTGCGGTGGTTCTTCTGTTAAGGGATCTTCTTTCACCGTTGGTGAATGCAAATGCTCAAGAAACACATTGCTGGGTATAGGTTTCCGAGTGGACCCAATTTTTGCCAGATCATCTGCTACTTGATTCTTGGCACGGGGAATGTGATGGAGCTCTAGTCCCTCGAATTTCTTCTCCAGCTTCCTCACCGCGTTGCAATATCCAGTCATAGCATGGCTCCTGACGTCCCACTCCTTCATCACTTGATTCAAAATGAGATCCGAATCACTGTACACCATCAGGCATCGGACGCCGAGTGAGATGGCCATATGTAACCCATAAAGGAGCGCTTCATACTCGGCCTCATTGTTAGAGGAATCGAAGTGGATCTACAGAACATAACTGAGTCGATCGCTCTTTGGAGACACCAAAACCACTCCGGCCCATGAACCATTCAGCATCTTGGAACCGTCGAAGAACATGGTCTAGTGTTTCGATTGACCCTGAGTCGGCTGTTGCTGTTCTGTCCATTCGGCTAGGAAATCAGCCAATGCTTGGGACTTGATTGTTTTTTAGCCTCAAACTTGGTGTCCAGGGGCAGGAACTCGATGGCCCACTTTGCCACTCTACCAGTCGCATCCTGATTGTTCATGATCTCAGAGAGCGGGGCGTCAGTGACGACTGACATGATGTGCTCTTGGAAGTAGTGGGCTACTTTCTTCGCAGTCAGGTAGATGCAATAGACGAGCTTCTGATAATGAGGATAGCTCTGCTTGGACGGAGTTAGGACTTCAGAAATATAATAAACTGGGTGCTAAACTTTGTAAGCTTTACCCTCTTCTTCTCGCTCGACGGTGAGGACTGTGCTGACAACTTGACCAGTGGCCATGATGTACAAGAGCAACGGCTTATTGTTGTTTGGAGCAGCGAGCACCGGCTGGGTGGAAAGCAGTGCTTTGAGCTCAACAAATGCTGCTTGTGCTTCATTAGTCTACTCGAACAAATCAGACTTCTTCATCAATCGATAAAGGGGCAGTGCCTTCTCACCGAGGCAGGAGATGAATCGGCTCATAGCTGCCAGGCAACCCGTGAGCTTCTGCACATTATGAAGCCGTTCTGGACGTTTCATTCGTACTATCGCACCGATCTTCTCTGGATTGGCATCTATCCCTCGTTCGAAAATGAGGAATCCGAGTAACTTTCCTCCTGGCACTCCGAAAGTGCACTTTGCTTCATTCAGCTTAATATCATACTTCCGCAGATTCGCGAATGTCTCAGCTAGGTAAGCCAGCAGGTCAAAACCTTTTCTGGACTTGACCACTATGGCATCCATGTACGCCTCGATGTTTCAACTGATCTGCGTATGCAAACACTTTTGGATCGTGCGCATGAAAGTGGCGCCGGCATTCTTGAGACCGAATGGCATGGTGATATAGCAGAAACACACGAATGGGGTGATAAAAGCTGTTTTTATTTCATCTGGCCCATACAGTCGGATCTGGTGGTACCCGGAGTACGCATCCAGAAAAGACAGTCGCTCACACCCCACAGTGGAATCTACTATCTGATCTATGTGGGGGAGCGGGAAATGATCCTTGGGGCAGGCCCGATTAATGTGCTTGAAATCGATGCACATTGGAAGAGACTTATCCTTCTTAGGAACCATGATGATGTTGGTGAGCCACTCAGAGTGTACACCTCACGGATTAACTCGGCTGCCTGGAGCCGAGAAACTTCTTCGCCATTGGCCTTCCTGTTCTATGTAGCGGAACGACGAAGATGCTCCTTCACAGGTTTTGCTTTCGGGTCGACTCGCAAACAGTGCTCAGACAGCTCCCTGGGTACACCTGGCATGTCGAATGGCTTCCATGCGAAGATGTCCCAGTTGTCACAGAGGAACTAGATGAGCGCTTCTTCCTATTTGCTGTCGAGTGTCGTCGAGATGTTGGTGGGTGCTGCATTGGGATCCTCTAGATGAATGTGCACCGGCTTCATCTCACCGGCCGACTAGAATGCAAACTCAGTAGCTGGTTTCTTGGAGCATAGCAGATCACTCAGATTGGCATTTTTCTTGGAGCATAGCAACTCCACCATAGCCATCTACTCGTCAGCAGTCTTGGACCCTTGCTGTAAGCACTCTTCTGCCCGCTGCCTATTGCCAGTGACTGTGATCACACTTTTGGGGCCGGGCATCTTCACCTTAAGGTACACATAACATGGGTGGGCCATGAAGCGTGCGTAAGCCGGCCGACCAAGGATGGCGTGATAGGCGCTGCGGAAGTCAACCACTTTGAAGGTCAGCTTTTCCTTCCTGAAGTTCTTGTTTTCTCCAAAGACCACATCCAGGGCGATCTCTTCGAGTGGCTTTGCTTTCTTGTCGGGGATCACTCCACGGAACTGCATGCTGCTCTCGCTGAGACGGTACATCGGAATGCCCATTCCCTTTAGGGTCTAAGCGTAGAGTATGTTCAGGCCGCGTCCACCATCCATGATGACCTTACGCAATCAAATGCCTCCCACGACTAGATCGACCACCAGTGCTTGCCTCCCATGGGTGGCGATGAAGGCCGGGTGGTCCGACTGATCAAAGGTGATCGGAGTCTTCGACTAGTTCAGGAATTTTGTCATCGTCGGCATGGCCATGTTTACTTCCCGGTTGATGACTTTCAGTCGACCCCTGCTCTCTACATTTGCAAAGATCATCAGGGTTGCGTTGACACTGGGAAAAGCTTCATCTTTGTCTCCATCATCAATGTCTTCTGGGCTCTTCTCACTCGACTGGCCCTCTCGGAACTACTGTGTCAACAACCAGCACTGCCGAGTGGTGTGCTTGGGCAATATCAGATTGCGCTCCTCATCTTTTCTGGTGTGAATGTGGCATGGCAAATCAAGAACATCCTGGCCTGACTGATCTTTCTTTTTCCTAGGGACCCAATTCTCTTTAGCTTTCCCTTTGTTTTTGGTTTGACCGGCCAGTGCGGCAGCCTCGGCCTGAGCCGATCTGTCATCCTTTCGCTTTGGCTTCCTACTGTGGTTGTTGTTTCCAAGATTGGGCTCACTTGTCTTTCCCTGACCATTACAAAGACAGTCTTCCTCTTCTCCATTCGCATACCGAGTGGTGATCTCCATCATTCACTTCACGGTCAAGGACCCTACCGACCGAATTTCAGAATGAGCTCTCGATATCTGACTCCTGCCTTGAAGGAGCAGACTGGTTGGTGCTCAGTGACGTTTTCAACCACATGATGCAAAGTTGTCCAACGCTAAATGTACTCTCTCAAGGTTTCATTCAGCTTCTACACACAATGCTGCAACTCACTTAATCCGGCTAGGTGCTTGCACGTGCCCTCGAATGTTTTGATGAACACTCGAGCCAGATCCTCCCAGCAGTATATGCTAGCCGGGGTGAGCTGGTTGAGCCAGGCTTGGGCAGACCCTTCCAGCATCAAGGGCAATCTTCTAGCCACATAATCGTTGCCTGCCCCGATCTGGACAGCCACTCCGTAATCTTCTAGCCACGTCTTCGGCTTGGACTCACCGGTGAACTTACTCACTCCAGCCACTAGCCTAAAGTTGGGTGGAATCTCTGCGGCTCTGATAGCCCTGCTGAAACACTCAGGTCTAGAGACGAAGGCCCCACTCCCACTCGGACGATATCTGTCCAAGCTCCCTCGGAGAGCTCTGCCTCTGTCGACCAGGTTCTGAGCGAGTACAGATCTCGCATTGAACTGTGGGTTGCAGAGGTCTTCTGGTTCATTCTGGCGATAACCGTCACCATGGCGGGGAGGGCTGGCCCTCCGATCATTGCTGTAAGGACGCCTGGCGTTGTATGGCCGGGGCGTGTATGAGCCATCCATCGGAGGGGAGGACTGCATGTGACGACGATCACCTTCACGCCGCGGAGGCGTATCCCGACTGCGAACCTGTCCTGAGTACTGGTCTTGGTGGGCGCCTTGGTCGTTTCATCGCTGAGGTGACTGCCCGTTTCTTCTCAGAATCACTAGCCTGTCGGCCAACTGAACGGTGTCAGCCCTGATAGATCTGCTGTGGATCTTGCTGTGTGACTGGGACACTGTCGAATTTGGCTCTTCGGCCGCCTTGAGTAAGGCCCAGATCTACCGTAGGCCCTCTCCGGCCTCAAACCGGGACGGCTGGATGGAATCTGCTATCCGAGTGGCCGCCGCCAAATTCTGGACTGGATTGCGAAATACCAGAAAATTCTGTTGCGGGTCAATCGAAAACAACTACCGCTATCGTCGACTGGAACTGGGCGGATACTTACTGCGGGCGCGATCGTCGAGTGACATCTGGGGCGCCTACAGATGATTGCGCTCGGCCAAATTGGCCTGGCGCACGGCCTCCAAAGCTTGGGCTTCGGGAGTCGTCCCGGTGATGGGCTTCTGGAGGCTCTGCTTGTTCCTGCGCTGCAGATCCTCCCTCTGCTGCCGAGTGAGAGGTCGGGGTTTGTACTCATCGTTGTGACGGTCCCTGCCACCATCGAGCTCATCGTGTGACGGGCGTTTGTACTCATCGTTGTGACGGTCCCTGCCACCATCGAGCTCATCGTGTGACGGGCCACCGGCTCCCGCATCACCGCGGGCATACCCAGGCGGGCTATGCGGGGAGTCGGCCATCAGCACCTCTGTAGCGGGATCGCTGCTCTCGCACTCGGAGAAGCTTTTCGACTGCTCATGCACGGAGGCGAACAAATCGAAGGCGGGCTCATCGGGCTCTATTGCGGCGACTTGCGGGGCCGCAGCCTGAAGCTCCGCTGCGTGCTTGATCCACCGTTGAAGCCGTGAGCACCCGGAACACTTCCGATGACGGCTGGTGAAGCGAAGAGGCGCCGACTGGTACGGTGCCAATGGTTGTCGAAGAAGCACGCCAAAGGAACTCGCGCGGAAGTGCGCTGCGCCGTGGATGGGCAGCGCCTCGACATCCAGCGGGTCCTCCTGAAGCCACGCCGAATCTTCAGCGATGAAGCTGAGGACGCCAAAATGGATCTCGCCACCTAGAGTCAGCCCACCGCTGGAAACCATGGTCATGGTGAGAAAATTGCAACTACGCCGGAAGTCGCAAGACGCCTGCCCCACGGTGGGCGCCAATTGTCGTGGGTGCAAGTCTGACAGTAGTGTGCGGGGGTACAAATTAAAGGGCAGAGCCTAGCTACGGCGCAGTTGGTACACTAGGATTTACTAGTTCAAGCCCCTCGCGGTGGAGGTAACAGCCCTACATCTCGGTACTCTGGAGCTTGATTGACTTGAGTGTATAGATTACAGAAGATACCCTTGGAATGGAGCTGGAAGGTGGCTTATATAGAGATCGCCATGCCCTCCCATGAATGCCGCCATTACCAGGGGTTAAAGAGGGGGGTTTAAGGCCGTCCGTTACTGGTAACGGGCGCATTGATTACAATTGATGGGGGTGGACGCACGTCCTGACCGTTACGCTCCTGGAGTCTCCTGGTCTTCTTTGGTCGAGTGAATGTTAGGTACTCCGAGTGAAATAGTCCAGTCGAGTGGAGCGTCGCCTCTCGACTGGTTCATTGAACTCTGAGTGGATGTCAGGTTGCAGAACATCTGACTGCTGAACTGACCCCGGGGCATAGTATAAGGCGAGTGGTCTCCTAGGGTAGGGTCTGTAGGTTAGGCCTGTTACCCTATCCCTAGTACATGTCTCCGTCAATCATGCCACGAACGACACTTTAATGAAATAGTGATTCACAAACCTTAACACAAATATTTTTACTAACTAATTTTTTTTAACTAGTAAGCTTCCATAATATAAATTACATATCGTTGATCATACGCAATTCATTCAGTGATCTACATGAAAGTTTTTTATTATACCACTCTTGTATACCTATCATTTTTAGACTAAACATATAGCTCGTGCAAATTACTACTTCCTATTTAAAACTCTCAAAAAGATATAAATGAAGTATGAGAGTGCAAATGATTTGTATAAAATATGTCTACCGCCGTGCTCTAAAGATATAAGTGAAGCACATGAGCAACCTCCTTAACTCAAAAGGTATAGTGAAGCATAATGAACATTCTAACAAATCATGATGAATGTGTGTCTCTCATAAAGTGTGTATAGTAAACAATGATTGTGACAAACAAGCAAACAAAATAAAACTATAACACACGACGCTTCAAGCAAAACACATATCTTTTGATGAATAAAAATATAGCTCCGAGTGATATACCGATAGATTGAAGACGAAAGAGGGGATGCCTTCAGGGACATCCCAAGCTTAGACGATTGGGTCTCCCTTTAATATTACATTGGGGTGCCTTGGGCGTCCTCAAGCTTAGGGTCTTGCCACTCCTTATTACTTCATCCATCGTAAACTCACCCAAAACTTGAAAACTTCAGCACACAAAACTCAACAGAACCTCGTGAGATCCATTAGTATAATCGGTAAACCATAAACTCAGGTACTGTTATAAATAGATTCATAATTTTCCTTGCATAACACCTACTGTATTCCAACTTCTCCATGACTTATACCCCCGATATAATCCACAACATCATTAAAATAAGCAAACTATGCAAAACGGAATCTGTCTAAAATAGAACCGTCTCTAATGATCTGAACTAAAACCATACTTTTGCAACTCTAAAAATTCTGAAAAATTAGGACAACATAGGCAATTTGTATCACAATACTGTGTAAAAATTTCAGACCCAGATCATGTTCCAGTAAAAAAGTAAATTGAAATATTGGGCGCAAAAGTTTCTGTTTTTGCATAGAATCAATTCAACTATCATCTAAATCATCCCAAAGGCTTTACTTGGTACAAACTCAAAATACAAGATAAAAACACAATCATTACAGTAGCAATAATCATCTTGGCACACAAAAATAAAAAGCAATAAGATAACTATTGGGTTACCTCCCAAGAAGCGCAATTGTTTAATGCCCCTAGCTAGACATAATGCATAATTTCAAGTGTTATCATCCTTCATAGTAATTCCATTAGTGGCTCTCATAATGTATTCATATGGTGGTTTAATTCTCTTCCTTGGGAAGTGTTCCATTCCTTTATTTAATGGGAATTGGAATCGTATATTAGCTTCTTTCATATCAATAATTGCACCTATGGTTCGTAAAAATGGCCTACCAAGTATTATAGGGCAAGACGGATTACATTCAATATGAAGCACAATGAAATCCACAGGTACATAATTTCTATTAGCAAGTATGAGCACATCATTAATTCTACCCAATGGTTTCTTAATGGTTGAATCCGCTAAATGCAAGTTAAGGGAACAATCATCCATATTGGTGAGACCTAGAACATGACATAAATATTTTGGTATAGTAGAGATGCTAGCTCCTAGGTCACATAGAGCATTACATTCATAATATTTAATCTTAAATTTAATTGTAGGTTTCCATTCATCATGCAATTCCTTGGTATAGACACTTCTAGTTCAAGTATTTCTTCATGAGCTTTAATAAGAGCTTCTACGATGTGTTTAGTAAAAACTTTGTTTTGTTCATAAGCATTAGGTGAATTGATCATGGATTGCAGCAAGGAAATACATTCAATTAAAGAGAAACTATCAAAATTAAAGTCCTTGTAATCCAAAGTAGTGGGTACATCGCTATCTAAAGTCTTGACCTCTTCAAACCCACTTTTATTATTTTTATCATAAAGATCATCACCCTCTGAACAATCGGGACGCCTTCTAGCTAAAGTTCACTCATCTCCAGTCCCTTTATCATCAAGTTTTATGTTACTAAATAAAGATTCAATAGGTGTCACACCAATCATTTTAACATCTTCATCATTGTTATCATAAAAACCGGGTGCGAGCGCCCTTTCTAGAAATTCACGTCTAGCTCTCATCCTTTTCGTTCTTTTTTTACTTTCATCCATGGTGAATTGGATAGCTTTTAGCGATTTAGATATTTCATCCTTTTTATGTGGCAAAATTTTAATTTTGAGAGTATCCACACTATGCATAATTCTATCCATGTTTCTAGACATCTCGTCAACTTTGGTTAATTTTTCTTCTACTATAGCATTGAAAGTCTTTTGAGAACTAATAAATTCTTTAATATTGTTCTCTAGTTCAGTAGGTATCCTGTTATTATTATTGTATGAATTACCATAGGAATTACCATAATTATTAGAGGGATTACCATGGTACAGCCTATGATTGTTGAAATTCCCTCTATAAGCATTATTGTTGAAATTATTTCTTGCAACAAAATTCACATCAATAGCATCACTATTTTGCTCAATCAAAGTAGACAATGGAATATCATTGGGATCAACTTGAGCATTTTTACTAGTAAGCATATTCATAATAGCATCAATTTTTTCACTCAAAGTAAAAAACTTCTTTGACAGAATTTACCTTCTTACCAATTGGAACTCGTTTGGTGTGCCATTCTGAATAGTTTGACATCATGTTGCCTAGAAACTTTGTGGCCTCTCCAAGTGTGATTCCCATAAAAGTGCCACCTGCAGCTGAGTCTAGAAGATTTCTCGAAACAAAGTTTAGTCTCGCATAAAATTTTTGTACTATCATCCATAAACTTAATCCATGCGTGGGACAATTTTTAATCATTAATTTCATTCTCTCCAAAGATTGTGCAACATTTTCTTACTCATCTTGTTTAAAGTTCATGATTTGATTTCTAAGAGATATTATTTAGCGGGAGGAAAATATTTGCTAATAAAAGCATCCTTACATTTATTCGATTAATCAATACTATTGCGAGGTAAGGATGAAAACCAAGTCTTAGTTTGATCTCTAAGTGAGAAAGGAAATAATTTCAACTTCACAATATCATTGTTGACATCTTTTTTCTTTTGCATATCACATAATTCAACGAAGGTATTAAGATGGGATTCAGCATCTTCATTAGGATTTTCAGCAAACTGTTCTTTCATAATAAGATTTAATAATGAAGCATTTATATCATATGACTCCACACTAGTGGCCAGAGGAGCAATTGGTGTACTAATAAAATCATTATTATTAGTATTTGAGAAATCACACAACTTAGTATTTTGTTCAGTAGACATGATACCAAATTCAAGCAAAGCACACCAAAAAGAAATTGGTATTTCAAATTTTTTAGAGAAGTAAAAGCAAATAAAAGTAAATTGCAAATAAAAGTAGAACGAGTAAATGCTATATGTGTGTGAAGGAACCTGTATTTGTTGGATGAAGTCTCCTTGGCAACGGCGCCAGAAATTCCTTCCGCTACTTTTGAAATGCATTGGAATTTTCCCCGAAGAGGAAGGGTGATGTAGTATAGTAGCAGATAGTATTTCCCTCAGATAAGAATCAAGGTTATCGAACCAGTAGGAGATTCACACCAGCAAACGTCAACAGTACTTGCACACACACACAACAAATACTTGCACCCAACGCGGGCAAGAGGGTTGTCAATCCCATTGTACTCGTTAATTGCATGGATTAATTCTGGTAGTGATATATAGATAAATTACAATGTAAAATAAAACATAATAAATTGTAGCAAGGTATTTTTAGGGTTTTAGTAAATATAAAGTGAATGGACTCGGGGGCCATAGCTTTCACTAGAGGCATCTCCCTCATTAGCATAGCAACAGTGGATAAAATTACTGTTGGGCAATTGATAGAAAAGTGCATAGTTATGATGTTATTCATGGAATGATCAATACAAAGGCATTATGTCTGTGACAAATAGACCAAAATGATTCTGCATCTACTACTATTAGTCCAACCCTCGCCCGCTATCCAGCATGCATCTTAGGGTATTAAGTTCATAACAAACAGAGTAATGCTTGGAGCATGATGACATAAGGTAGACAAAGTAAGACCAAATAATATGTTCAAACCCCATCGTTTTACCCTTGGTAGCAACAATACAAATACGAGTCTCGCTACTCCTCCTGTCACAGTGTGAGGACACCACAAAGCACCTCTCCCGCTGAAGATAGATCGGAGAGAAATACATAGTTATAGAAATCACACATAATTAAGTTCAGAAAAGATGCAATTACTTTCAATGAATAATCTGATCATAAACCCATAATTCATCGGATCCCAAGAAACACACCACAAAAGGATTACATTGAATCGATCTCCGAAGAGAACTTTGTATTGAAGATCAAAGAGGAAGAGAGAGTCATCTAGCTACTGCTATGGACCCGTAGGTCTTGTGGGAACTACTCACACATCATTGGGATGGCAGCAAGGTTGATGTAGAAGCCTTCCGTGATCGATTCCCCATCCGGTAGAGTACCGACGGAGGCCTCCAGATGGGATCGCAAAAAAACAGAGGCTTGTGACAGCGGAAGAATTGTTTCGGGTCTTGCTCTGGTGGTTTCTGGATTTTAAGGAATTCATAGGGCTTGAATGAGGTCAGACGGAGCCACGAGGGGCCACAAGCTCAGGTGGCGTCCCCGCCTCCTTAGGGAACACCGTGTGAGCTTGTGGCTCTCTCGTATATCTTCTGGCCTCCCCCCGAAGCTCCTAGGGTCTCTCCTAGTCTAGAAAAAGTCACCGTACAGTTTCATCATGTTAGGACCTAGTTTGGTATGGTTTTCCTGCGAAACAACAAAATAGGCAAAAACAGGAACTGGTACTGGGCACTGAGTTAATATGTTAGTTCCCAAAAATGATATAAAATTGCATATGAAGCATACAAGATTGATAATATAATAGCATGAAACAATCAAAAATTATATATATGTTGGAGACATATCAGATGGCGGCGGGCTCGACCTCTAGCCCAAATTTGGCGTATAGTGTCGTGGGCATATTGGTTTAGACTGGTTTTAGGGAGTCTGTGTCTTAGTCGGTGCTGCGAGGCGGCGACGTTTCCCCAGTATAGGAATAATGTCCTCCACGTCCTATCCCCGTTCCGTCGGTGCGCTTGGCGTCGGTGGAGGGCGTGTGGACGTGTGTCTTTGATGGATCTTCCTGGATCTGATCGGCTTTGGTCTCCGGTGGATCCTTCTAGATTCAGGCGGTGCTCATGGCCTTTGGAGTATCTACAGGCTCTTTTTGGCGTCTTCTTCTCTTTGGTGGCAATTTACTATGTGGATCGCGGCCACCGGCGTCTTCTGGTCGACATCGATGAATTCCCGGTCGCTGCTTCTACAAGCTCCTAGGTTTAAACAAATTTGCTCGGCCGAGGCGGAGGCCCAAAGGCCGGATCGAGCTTTGCTCAAGGCGCGCCACAGGTGGATGCAGGAGGAAGAAGATTTCAACACCCCTAAGGATTTGGATGTAATTTTTTCCTGTAAAAGTGTATTTGTAAGTACTTGTGATACTTAATATATGGCCTTATGCCTCCCCCCCCCAAAAAATTCTCCGGGGCATGGTACGCGTCTCCCGGGTGATGAATCAATTTGATTGGTCGCCTCGGCAGCCGTTAGATGGTGCGCAACACAGATGTCCGATCTCATGCCGTGTCAACCACAGCCTTTGTAACAAGGACTGTGTTGCACTTGGGAGCTTTGCAACATGGATCTTGTTGCGTTTGTGTCACCAGGTCACGCATGGGCCTTTCATCACCACTTGCAACATGGACCATGTTGTGGTCATCCATTGCAACATGGACCATGTTGCGGTAATATCCAGCTTGCATGAGGTGTGCTTTGGTCATCCATTGCAACATCGACCATGTTGAGATCACCCATCACAACATGGACCATGTTGCGGTCACCTCCAACTTGAGTGACGTGGGCCTTTGGTCATCCATTGCAACATGGACCATGTTGTGACACACCCGATCATAAACATGCACTATTCTTACACACATCATGTGTGCTCATGAGCGGTGACTCCACGGTAGTACCACAACATAACTCTATGACACAAAAATATATGCAAGAGCTCATACATGAGCAAAGATAGCAAATATATTACAAACAGAGGTCACATGACCCAACATTACGTCAGAGCAGAAAGCAAATTAGGTCTGAGTATAAACAAATTTAACAAATGCCTCAAGAAGGCTTAAACAAAACGATGACCCACCCAAAGGCACAGGTCTCCTGCCTAGGACCTCCTAACTACTCGTCGACGTCGAAGACCAAATAGTAACCAGCATCGTGAATACCTGCATCCCAGGTGCTCCCATCTGATTGCAGCAACTGCGTCAAAGGAAAAGAATAGCAAAGCAATGTGACACCTTGATTTTGGCCCTTTATTTTTTTTCTTTTGGATTTCTTTAAATTTTTATTTGGAGTTCCTTTTCTGTGGCTCTGTGGTCTTGAAACCTGGGAAGATCATCTCTTATTCCTGTCCCAAGTGGCTTGTCATTCTCAAATCTTTCCCAATGCCATGTCATTTCCATCTTAGCCCAACCCCAATTTTTATTTCTTGGGAATATTCCTTTTTCTATTAAAGGAATAACCTTGTTTGCCCTGGGTTGTGAAGCAACCTATATTTCTATCTTTTCCAAAATTCCCACAAAATTCTCAAAATTCATTTGACTAATAATGACCTGGGATATGTAAAAATATTCAAGATTTCATGCCCATGGTGAGCACACCATCCAATCTTTGTCTCTGGTCATAACTTTAGTTTGTGAAGCAACTATATTTTATATGGCTTCATGAATTCTGAAATTTTACCAGGACATTCTCCCATCTATATAACCTCCCTCCACCAAATTATGGATTATTTCAGTCATCCAATATTTCCCAATAATTTCCCCAAGTTTTTGTCCAAAGGAAAGCTTTGTGAAGGAAGTACCATTTTTATTTATCTAGATGGTATAATTTTTTTTACAGTGCCTTCTTATGTCTAAATCATCTTGCTCTACCAAATTTCAGACCAATCCAACACTCTATGTGAGTTCAGCTTGAATATCTAGTTTCTGGACCAGATGTGCAGTAGTGAAGCAACTATGATAAATCTTGGTCCAAATCTTTTCATATTCACAGCACTGTAGTCCTTCTTACCCTAAACATCTGTGACAACTTGTTTCTCCATTTACTCATCCCATTTGACCACTGCTTCTAGTCCATGTTTGCTACAGCAAACTTTAGATGATCCCTCCCATCAGCACATAGTTGATTTCTTCGAACCATCACTTCAGATAGGTCTCATTTGGGATGGACAAGATGCTAGACATGGTCTGGGCGACCCATAAGCCCCGCGTGTGCCAGTGCACGTGGTGACCATGTGGCCTAAAGGTGTTGGGTATGCATCTGGCGCGCTCTGTGCGCCGGACCCTCTCTGCCGCCGCCCAAACGACGTCCTCGCTCCACCGCAGCTTGTCTACAACATTGCCCTCCCTCTCCTCCATCCATGCCACCCCTCTGGACCCCGCTCCCCCTCCACCTTCCTCCCCGGCACGCCACGCCGTACCGCGTGCCCGTGGCCGTCATCGCTTTGTCTCTGTCTTGTTCCTCCTCACTGATCCTCTTGCGCCCCACTAGCTCGCTCGAGTCACATCCGCCCCTCCGTGCATGCGCACACATACACGGTCGTGTCAGCGCAGCTCCCACCCATCTGCGGTGGCATCCGGGCACGGCATCTTCACCACGGCTATATAAGCCACCTCGGGCCTCTCCGAGCACGGCAACCTCTTCTACTCCCTCCTAGCAACCTCCCCGACCTCTCATTTGAGCCCCGGAGCCCCTCCTCCTTGCCCACGGTCACCATGGCCGCCGCTCTGCTCCGCTCAAATTCGAGCATTGCCGGCCTCCCCTCTCCCTCCTGACCTCGCAAGCGAGACCCCCTGGCCACGCCGGAGCCCCACCACCCTTCATCTCCTCCTCTGGTGCCCCGTGGCTATGTGACCAACCTTGCCATTGCCGCTGTCCACCATGGCTGATGCTCTGCTCATCTCCGACCTCCCCAGCAAGCGTCAGTGGTCCAGGCGGGTGCGGCTTGGTCCCCTGATCATGACGGTATGTCGCACGTCTCAAGTGGTGGCCTACATCGCCGGCGGTTGCCGTCGGGGTGCGCCCTTGTCCTCTGCCAGGCGCGCGCGAGGGGAAGAGGTAGAAGACGACCTGCCATTGGGCCCAGCGTGTCGGTGACTCAGCTGGCCGGGCCCAGCAACTTAAGTGGAGGCGTATACCCCCGAAGGCGTTCTCCTGTTCTGAAAGCGTACTCCTACGCTACTTCGGGCTAGAATGCGCTTTCCCAACAGCGAAGGCGTATTTGCCGAAATGTGCTTTCTGTTTTTTCAGCCACCGGCCGAAACCTTTATATTGTGGACGTTAGTCCATTAAGAGAAATGGACAGTTTTTTTTTCTTTTTCTGCCTAACGAACAAACGGCCGTATCTCCGCAACGTAACTCCGATTCAGGTGATTCAAAATCCCACGTTCTCTATTCGTCGAGCCCATTCTGTTGGTACCATTTTCATGATGTTGTCACACTCTAAAAATGACCATTTTGCCCTTGCCATCTAATCAGCTCCGCCGGGAGAGAAACTTTTCCGGCAATTTTTTTCGCAAGCTCCTCGCACTTCTTCCTGACGAATCCTTCATCCCCAGGCAAGCCACAACAGCCACATGCGTGATGGCCTTGCAGTAGCCATGTTTTCCACTTGAATATTTAAATAATTGTTTGCTCATTTAATGATCTTGTTAATGCTTCGAATATGCTTGTGAATCCATGTCCATTGTTATGCCATGTTCTGGTGCATATATGATTCTTTTACATTGGCATTATTATTATTGTGATCTATTCTTGTAACTGTTCCTGAAGCTAGTGGTAATCATGATATACTCTTGTGAATTGTTATGTTTTGTAATACTTGTGAGATTCATGATCATCGCTATGCCATGCTCATTTGCATCTAGTAGACAAAATGATTCATTGTTGTTGATGTTAATATTCATATGCTAAGTGATTATGTTACCCGTCCTTGCTGATGTTGATATCATGCTCATATGCACTATTAGTTCATCATGTTATTTTGTTATGACTCAGCTCATCACCATTCAAGTTGAACCTGACATTAATCGAACTTGAACAAATCTGTTGGCTGAGTCATAGTGCCACTGAATCGAGCTCACCAGTGCAGCCACACTTGCCTGGATGAGGAGGCCCTAATTCGGTCTATTGTCGTGGCTCTCGCCAGTACCTCCAACTAGGGAAGGTTCTGTGTGCGCGCTACCCTAATCAGGTAGGCGGCCATACCCTTGTGTGCCCGAGTTGTGTAGTACTCGGGTGTCCCCATTTGGGACAGTTTTGTTTGGCCACGACGGTGGCAGCCATGAAGGTGGCGGATGTCATGCGGTGACATCAGGGCCACCCATGACATAGCGCAAAGGGGAGTTTGTTGGAGTGGCCGGGAGAGTGTCATGCAATAGATTGGTTTTGTCGCAATGTCGTTGGTCCACCCAAATGGGAGCACGAGGCCATGAGTTCCGTGGTATGGGTATAGTGTACTAACCTCTGCAGAGTGTATAATCTATCGATAGTCGCGTCCTCGTTCATGGACACAATTCGTAGTAGGTCACACTATGGGTCAACAATAATAATAATCCGGATAATAAACAACCCCGGTTCCATGAGAAAAGAAGTTGGTTTATCTTTATGTGGTCGAGAGATGATCACAGGTAGAGATCAAGCTCCGTGTGGTCATGTGATGATCATGATGGGATAGTTGATACTGAGCTTGGTTGATCATGAGGTGATTGTGTGATGTTCACGACGGTAAGTTTGGTACATATGGTGGTTGTAAGATGACCTCCGAGAAGAGTAAATTGGTCCGAGGGACCTTAAACATCAACCCCCCTCTCATGCTTGTGCTAGTATCATCATGTTCATATCCTGATTAACATGTATATGCCATGCTCATTTCATACTGTTCTAGTTGTATCATGCTCATCAATTACCTGTAAATGCCATGATGTTGGTTGTCTTGATTGCTTTGGTTGCTGTGAGCTTGTGAGTACATTCAAAGTACTCACCTGGCGTGTCATCCAGATTGGAGGTGATGCCATGATTGATTGCTTGTCGAGGATCCCGAGTTTGCGCTCTAGGACATGTCCCAGCCAGAGTCCTTGCGGAGTGGAGTCCATCACCTTCGTTGCTGTTCTGCAGCTAGAAGCTATTCCGCTACGAGATGTTCGGCTGCTAGCATAGAGCAACCTAAGCAGGCATAGTGTTGCCATGCCGATGTAACCTTTGTATCATCAGAACCCTTGTATTCGTATTATTCGTAATAAAAAGTTGTTCTGTTCTATGCCAAGCAGTGCCATATTCTAGAAGACTTGATCTCTGGGCTGGAATATGGGGTGTTTCGGTTCCTCTGAGCCGGGGTGACACAAGCAATGACGAGTACTCATCCAAAGTACTCGCAAGACTTACATCAGATTTATACTACATATGCATCGATATCAATGGTAAAAGGTGTATATATGTGGACTGTACTGCAGAAATGCCAGAATAGGGGAAGAAATCAAAGGAACCTACGAATACCAGGTTCTTGCAGCAGACAAAAGAGATAGAGCGCACACGAGTCCCACTATTCACCACATCAATACACTACCCTGAATCCTCCCTCGACTCCCTACGAGAAAGCGATCCTTCGCAATCTATGTTTTAAGTTGGCAAGTTTTATTAAGTATCTGGTTAAAGTTGTCTATGAAAGGGATATATCTCCAAGTCGTCCATTACCGTGGATACGGTTATTTGAATAGTTTAGTTCTTCGCTGTAGGGGTGGACCACAGTACCCGACACGTTCGAACCACTCTTTAAACCACAAGATTAGCACACTTCCTAATGTATGCCGGCAGAGGTGAACGACACGCCGTGGGCCTACGTCAGCTATACCAAAGAGATCATCACGCCGAGTCTAAATCTACGCCCCCAGGGTAGTCGGCCTTACACCCTTAGGAGCCTCATGCGTTGCATCACAAGCTTGGGATCCAAGCCCACCTCTGGTCGAGTGGTATACGCCAGCCCTGGCTTGCCACACCTAGGTGAAACCACCAGATCACACCACATCTCGGTCTCATCTTCATGTCCATCCTCGCTGTACCTGCAGCCCACGCACACGCAATAAACACCCGAGTCTATGTGACATCTAGATAGTTTCGGTGAGGAACTATGATGCTGAGGGCCCATAAACCATTATCCCGTGTGGCAGTTAGTGTGTATATTTGTATCTTGGATCAAATACCCATAACTCAGTTCCTAGGTTAGCTAGGCGGAACAAACAACCCTGCTCCCTAGCACGGCCTCCCATGTACATGCCCTTAAGTCATGTTTATTAAATTCTATCGCGAAAACGGTCGGGATCCAGGGCCATCACTCCGTACGGTACTACACCTGCCCTGCCGTACCACCACTGTTTCCTAGCATTCACGTCTGTCAGCATCCCGTCGAAGTCCCA
The DNA here is from genome assembly GCA_011799875.1 of Thinopyrum elongatum. NCBI lineage: Eukaryota > Viridiplantae > Streptophyta > Magnoliopsida > Poales > Poaceae > Thinopyrum > Thinopyrum elongatum. The sequence goes on along the minus strand of CM022298.1, from coordinate 15,448,756 downwards.
TCTCGCTCCATGTAGCAGGCCACCGAAGTCTAAGTCCACCATAGTGTATCATATAGTATAAGTACTCATAAGTATGATCATGTAAAAATGTATAATATATCAGTGAACATCGCCCACAGGGATCACTGCTTGGTAATATAACATGGCAACACGGACAAGGGTGTTGGGCCAACTGATGGAACACAAGCATCACTAGACTAGGCGTGCTAGGACAATAGGTAAAGGCATCAATAATAGGCAAGAAAATCTGTCTACCTAGAGAATAGGATCTACCAAACAACAACTGAACCGATACCAATGCAAGAATATAGAGAAAAAAGAATAGGCGATATCTGGTCGTCAGATACCAATGCGATATCTGAAATGATCAAGGGGGTTTTGCTTTCCTGGAAGCTCTGCAGAAGAGATCTGGTCGTCAGTGGCGTAGTCGTACTCGGGATCTACTACGGTCTCGGGATCTACCGATAAGAACCAAATGCGGGAAACAAATAAACAACAGGCATTCTAAATGCACACAAAATGCATAGCATGGCAAAATATGATGATAATCTATTGTAGTTCAATGTGACACAATTTAATTGAAGAGGAAAAATATTAAGTAATATTTTTTGAACTCCAAATATTATTTATTAACTATCCTATTAGGGTTTCTTAGCTAAACAGCAAGTTAATGATTTTTTTTGTCATGGATGAAAATGGCATATTTGGATAGAGCATATTTTTTGATGATTTTTCATATATAATTTATATTTTTCTGAGTTAGTATGAATTAGTTATGAATTTCCAAAGTTTATTTGAATTTCTAGATATTCTGGAATTATTTTTAATTCAAAATTAAATGGGTAAATTGCTAAGTGCACCCAGTGGAAGATAGCCACAAAGGTTTATAGGTGGGGCCAGTTGGGCCCAGTCAACTGCTGAGTCAGCAGTCAATGTTGACTGTTCAGCGGTGAACAGTGCATGTGGGACCCATATGGCAGTGAGACATATTTTGATAGTAGTTTAATTAATCCAATTAAGTTAATTAGTGAGGTGGGGCCTAGTGGTCAGTGTCAGTAGATTAATTAGATGCCGCAGTGAACTAGGCCTGCATGTCGGTGGAGTTAGCGGGGTGGATTAGTCGCTAATTACACTCTGGAGAGCCTAGGCCCACTCGTCAGCGATACAGTGGCTGGTTTTAAACGCGTTCGCGCCGGCGGCGACTAAAACAACGGTGGTGCCACTCCGGACTTCACCGGAACTTTGCTATAGAGGACGAAAACAGACGCAGCTGGGCTTGATCGAAAGCTGGCATTGAGCTGCGTCCAATGGTGGCACGGGCTGTTGCTGGGGAGGTCGAAGATGGCGTCAGCGACGATGACCAGCGGCAACAAAAAATGGAGCTCGTTGGGTTCGATGGTATAGCAAGAACTCAAGCAATCTAATGGGCCAGGCGGCATCTATGTGATGTGGGGAGCATGTTGTTGTGCTCAGCCGGCCCCGGAACAGGTGGCAATGATGGCAGTGACTACAATGGCGACGGCGGAGCAATAGTAGTAGCAGCAGCTAGCAACAAGCTCGAATTTGAGGCGTGGAGAGAGGGGAATCAAGCGGAGCTCACCTAGGGACCTCAAGGTGGCTCGTCGTAAGTTTAGGTGTAGCAGATTCAGCGAATCGTGTGAAGTCGCGGCGGTGTCCGAAGTGGAGGAAGTCGATGAGCCTGATGATGTGGTGGCGCCGAGCTTGAGCTGGACCATGTAGATGACATAGAGGAAGAAGACGCGTCTCCCAGACATGATTTCAGCCGGCGTTGATGACGGGGAGCACGTGGATAATGATGGCCATAGCGATGGTGGCCCAGTTGTGCATGAGAGCGATGGAAGCGGCACAAGGAGAGGGAGAAGTGGAGATAGGTCTCGTCCAGGGGCTGGCGGGCGACCATATAGGGCCCGTGCAGCTCGACGGTGTCGATGATCCAACGACGGCTTCGGCCGCCAGCGTGCGTGCTGTCGATAGAGGGGCAGAAGTGGAAGATGATGCCTGGAGGGCTGGGTCGTGCACTGTGCACGTAGAGCCCAGCCACACAGTAGGTCTTTTTGTCTTTTTCTTTTGTTTTGTTTCTGTGAGCTCCTGCTTTTATTTAATTAAGGGATCAAATGATTTTTGTTATAGGTAAAACTTTACACATAATTCAAATACAATATGTTAAAGCTACACACAAAGTTTCAGGTTATTTGGAAGTGTATAAAAATATATTAGCATTTAAGTGTCATAGTTTAATGCTGCTGGTCCATTTAATCATTGCTAGGGTCCATTCAGTGACTCAAATGGAGTTTGTTTCCCCATGAAAATTGCTTAGGGATTTAATGGAATGATGTGAACATTTTTATGCACAAATTTGAAGAAATATTTTTGTGCTTGCATTTTGAATTTGAATTTGAATTTGAAATGAGTTTGAAACATAATGACATTTAGCATAGCAAGCATGATGACTTGGCATTAATTAGGAAAGTAACAGTAACTTAATTACAGGGGATGTTACAACTCTCCTCCTCTTAAAGAAAATCTCGTCCCAAGATTTAAGTAGTAGACGGAAATAGAGAGGGGTATTCGGAATGAAGACGATCTTCACGTTCCCAAGTGGCTTCACCTTTAGAGTGATTTGACCACTGAACTTTAAGGAACTTGATAGCCTTCTGACGAGTGCGATGTTCAGCTCGATCAAGAATGCGAACCAGATATTCTCGATAAGAGAGGTCTTCATGCAGATCAAGCACTTCATGGACCACTGCACGGATTGGATCCTTGAAGCAGTGGCGGAGTTGTGATACATGGAAGACATCATTAACGTATGAAAGATTCGATGGTAATTCTAGTTGATATGCCACTTCTCCACGTCTTGCAAGGAGCTGACTTGCCCATGATACCAATGCAGTGATTGCCTTTTATAAGAGTGACTCGAAGGTAAGCTTGTTCGCCTAGTTGATAAACCATTTCTGTGTGACGATGGTCATGCAGACTCTTCTGGCGAGACTGAGCAGTCTTCAGATGTTAAAGAACAATACAAACTTGTTTGTCGGCATGCTGGATAATGTCTAAACCAAGGAGTAGCCTCTCAACAGTCTCTGACCAATTCAGGGGAGTTCGGCATTTACAGCCATACAGAACTTTGAAGGGTGCCATCTTCAGACTGGCTTGATAGCTATTGTTGTATGAGAATTCAGCATATGAGAGAGATTCCTCCCATTTCTTTCTAAATGAGATGACACAAGCCTGGAGCATATCTTCGAGAACTTGGTTGACCCGTTCAACTTGACCACTGGACTGGTAGTGAAAAGCTATGCTAAAGGACATATGAGTTCCCATAGCTTCCTGAAAGCTTTCCCAGAACCTAGAGGTGAAGTGGCTGCCATGATCTGAGTTGATTTCCAATGGAACACCATGGAGTGACACAATTCTGGAAACTTACAAGTCTGCCAACTAACTAGCAGTGATGGTTTCCTTAACGGGTAAGAAGTGAGCAACTTTGGAAAATCAGTCAATGACAACAAGAATAGCATCGTGAACTTTCTGCGATCTGGGAAATCCAGTGATGAAGTCCATTTCGACTTTGTCCAATTTCCATTCAGGAATAGCAAGAGGTTGCAGAGTTCCAGCAGTTCTCTGATGTTCTGCTTTGATGTGATGGCAAACGTCACACTTAGCAACATACACTAGTAGAAAATAGGGCATCTGTCCTAGTTCCAGAGGGCCTTTAGTCCCGGTTCTGGAACCGGGACAAAATGATCGGTACTAATGCCCATCACATTTAGTCCCGGTTGGCTTATGAACCGGGACTAAAGGTGCTCCACATGGCTGCTGTGGGGCGCCCAGGCAGGAGGACCTTTAGTCCCGATTGGTAACACCAACCGGGACTAAAAGGTGGCCACGCGTCAGCAGCTCCCAGGCGCTAGGGTTTTTTTTTAAAGGGGGGGGGGTTAGGGGTTTTGGAGGGTTTAGGGGTTTCATATTGTGTTAGCTAGCTAATACATACAGAGAGAAGTGACCTCTCTTTCTCCGTGCTTGGTCGAACAACAAGTTTTCGTATATCTATCCGAAGGTACTACATATATAAAATATATCATCTCTGACGATCCCTGACATCATCTACCAAAAATCCATTTGAATTTCCAGATGGTATTCTCCCTTTTCATGTATGACGTGGTCAAGTAAGAATGCCGCCAATTCCTCTTGAATTGCTCGTATGCGATCATGTCGTAGGAGTTCATCCCATATCATCCATGTCTAATTTAAAAAAGGGGGTCAATACATATATATGAATGGAACTCAATACAATTGATGGTAATAAAATAAAATTGTGAATATTGTTTACGTACTTGAAATTGTTTTTCAGAGAAGCCCCGCTCAGAGGTCGAGTGGCGCAAGAACTCGCAAATGTAGTATACACATAAATTATTCCCGCCTTCCTGCAACATGCACTTTACGAGAATAGAGTTCAATCAAACTGATAATCAAGCATGATAATGATATTGATGAAACTAGAATCAATTTGAGATGCGCGGAACTAGCTAGTACTACTTACTTTGGGGTGTGTAAATCGCAGCTCCTTCTTCAGTCCTGGAACCATTCCGGTGAACTTTTTCCAAACCCTGCCGGCAAAGAAAATGATTACTACATATCAGCAAATGAACGAAAGTTGCCGATATGGTGCGATAATGATTGAACTTACTTCTGGAGCATTTCACTCATGTTCGCATACTCCTGTCGATCTTTACGTCTCGAGTCTAAGACAGTTACTACTCCCTCGTCAAGCTTAATGGATAGCAGAATATAGTGGAACCTGCGCACGCATAACTCATCAATTACAGTACTTAACCTCGAGTAAACGAAACCGAATATGAACAAGACAGTAACACTCACTTGAAGTTGTAAGGAAAGAGTATTTCCCTTTTGTTTTGATGTCGAAGGAACGCTTTTAGCAAGTTTTCCTCGGTATCTTCAACTCTGTTTTCTACCGTTCATTCATTTACGGTATTTGGGCTAATGAACCCAATGTCATAGATATGATCTCTCTTGCATTCGACGATCTTCAATCTACATAATATAGCGAGGATAATTATATATACATGCAATGAACGAGCTGAGCTAGAGACTTAATTACAGAAATAATACTTACAGACAGTAGCAAGACATGAGTTGTTTGTCCTGGGCATCTTGATTGAATAACTGAAATAATTCCACAAATTCAATAGGCATCATCTCAACTCCAATGAAGTCGTGCTCATCTTTAATTCCCAGCAATATACTGTCGGTCCCAGACTTGCTGCAGGTTTCCAAGTACTAGTCATGTGATCTTCGCATCATCGTTGGTAGTTCCTTTAGCTGATCATGACATTTGATGAGAGGCTTCCCGTGCTGGTATATAAAGGGAGGTACTACCTCAGCCTTTTCAAACTATACACCATCGCCCACGTAATCACCAAGAGTGGTACCGGGCACTAGTCCCGGATGATTAGCGATATCGCTAGACACCTTGAGCGGGGTCATGATTGCTTCTCTTGTTCGCCGAGCTGGGGAATTGTTTCCCCACTTCATCGTCTTATAGCACTGATAGTACTTCCCGACCGCCGCGCTTCATCATATGTCCTTTCAATACATCGGTCATAGTGGGATTGCGGCGGAGGCTAAAGGGCATCCAGAGTGCGCTTCGCTTTCACCGGATCAACTATTTCCTTCTTTTTTGGATGTTTCCGTTCAAAATGGGCCCGCACTTCGGCATCACTGATGTCCTTGGTTTCCTCTTTAGTCCTCTCATATGGTAACTTTGGAGGACCCTTGAGGCTTGGACCAAATTTGAATTTCTTCCCACCACCTCTTGTACTGCTAGCCAACGGAGCGGCGGCGGCTCTCTTCTGCTGTTGCAGAGGAGGTGGAGTTCACTGACGCGGCGGAGGAGGCGGACACTAGTAGAAAACAGACCTTTTGTCCAATGCATTAGTCCCGGTCTGGTTTTGAACCGGCACTAACGTGACCATTAGTCCTGGTTTGGGATGGGCATCATTAGTCCCGGTTCGTGCCGGACCTCTAGTCCCGGTTCGTGACACGAACCGGGACTAAAGGGGTGGTGGCAGGCTGGTGTCAGCCTGGCGCCCCACGATGACCGTTAGTCCCGGTTCGTATCACGAACCGGGACTAAAGATAATCCTATAAAAACCCTAGGTCAGCCCGAGCACACTCCTCTCTGCTTTTCCCCTTCTTCTTCCTCTCCTTTGTTCTTCCCCTTGCTCGAGCTCACCTCCATTTTTGCCAAAATTTGTCAAGATTTGGAGGCACCCCATCCATCCAAGTGTTCACAAAGGTTAGCAACTTTGTCCTTTCATCTCTCATTGCAAGATTAGCTCTTGCAATGCTCTATAAGTATAGTGATTTGTGGGATTTACTTTGGGAGTATTTATGTGTGTTAGTTTATTTGATTTATATGCAATTTGAGCTCAAATTAACTTCTTACTTTGCATGTGTAGGTGTGGTTTACTTAGTGCCTTCCCGTCCCCGTCCTAACCAACGTCGATCGCCCGCACCGTCCCGTCGCCGGCACCACCTTGGTGAGCCTCTTGTTCTTATCCTTTTTATAAAAAAAAATCAAGTTTGTAAGATTTAGATAGTTACTTGTATAGTTTTCTTACCTATATGGTTGTTTGTTATATATAGTGGCATGGTTTTCATATCCGTCCCCATCGGCCCTCATCCGGTTTATGATTCGGATGTGGTATATACTCTCTTTTATAACTATTTGTTGCATTTCGTGTTTATGACAATTATGCCCATCAAGTTGACATAGATATTTTTATCTAGGAGGTATGTGAACCGGAAATTGCAACCGACATAGATATTCTTGTCAAGAAGTTAAATTTAGTTGAAAAAGAAAATGAGTATTTGAAAGAAAAATTGAAAAGAATTGAAGAAGAGAAGATGAAACTGGAGTTGTATGTTGCCGATGTCGTCGATGATCGCAAGATCAAGATGGATGCAATGCGCTTGAAGATTAGGAAATTTAAAAAATATGCCATTGATAGTGAGTCTTGGTATCACTATGCTGTTGGAACAATTGTTACCTTACTTGCGATCTTGATCGCATTTGTTGTTGCATTTAAATGCTTTAGCTAGAGAGTTTGTATGTTGTTTTATGAGAACAAGTTTGTATGAACTTTTATTAATTTGGTCTTTTCGGTGTTGTGTAATGAGGATGATCCGGCAATCCGATGCTCTCCCCAGTTCATTAATGGCGTGCGTAATTTTCTGGTTGCGGCTGAGGCAAACAAGCGGGCGGATGGTTTTATGTATTGTCCATGTGCTGGCTGTAAGAATGATCAAAATTACTCTAACTCAAGAACCATTCACGTCCACCTGTTTGAGTCAGGTTTCATGTCCGGATATAACTATTGGACCAAGCACAGAGAAAGAGGGGTCCTAATGGAAGAGAATGAAGAAGAAGAGGATGACGACAGCTATCCTGGCCATGGGTTCCCTGAATACGATGGTACAACAATGGGCGAAGAAGCTAAGCCGGCAATGCGGGAAGAAGCTGAAGAAGAGGCATCAGATGAGCTCGCAGATGATCTTGGTCGGGCCATTGCCGATGCAAAGAGAAACTACGCAAGTGAAAAGGAGAAGCTGAAGTTGCAGCGCATGTTAGAGGATCACAAGAAATTGTTGTACCCAAATTGCAAAGATGACAAGAAAAAGCTGGGTACCACACTGGAATTGCTACAATGGAAGGTAGAGAATGGTGTATCTGACAAGGGATTTGAAAAGTTGCTGATAATGTTAAAGAAGAAGCTTCCAAAGGACAATGAATTGCCCGACAGTACGTACGAAGGAAAGAAGGCTGTCTGCCCTCTAGGATAGGAGGTGCAGAAGATACATGCATGCCCTAATGACTGCATCCTCTACCGCTGTGAGTGCGAGGATTTGAATGCATGCCCGGTATGCTGTGCATTGCACTATAAGATCAGCCACGATGACCCTGGTGATGTTGAGGGCGAGCGCCCCGGGAAGAAGATTCCTGCCAAGGTGATGTGGTATGCTCCTATAATACCACGGTTGAAACGTTTGTTCCAAAACAAAGAGCATGCCAAGTTGATGCGATGGCACAAAGAAGATCGTAAGAAAGACAGGAAGTTGAGAGTACCCGCTGACGGATCACAGTGGAGAAAAATCGAGAGAAAGTGGAAGGACTTTGCAAATGACGCCAGGAACGTATGGTTTGGTTTAAGTGCAGATGGCATTAATCCTTTTGTGGAGCAGAACAGCAATCGTAGCACATGGCCTGTGACTCTATGTATCTATAACCTTCCTCCTTGGTTGTGCATGAAGCGGAAGTTCATTATGATGCCAGTGCTCATCCAAGGCAACAAGCAACCCGGCAACGACAATGATGTGTACCTAAGGCCATTAGTTGAAGAACTTTTAGAGCTGTGGAGTATAGAAGGTGTACGTGCGTGGGATGAGCACAAACAGCATGAATTTGACCAGCGAGCGTTGCTGTTTGTAACCATCAATGATTGGCCTGCTCTCATTAACCTTTCAGGACAGACAAACAAGGGATACCACACATGCATGCACTGTTTAGATGATATCGACAGTATATATTTGGATAAATGGAAGAAGAATGTGTACCTGGGGCATCGTCGATTTCTTCAGAGTAGGCATCCCGTAAGAAAAAAAGGCAAGCATTTCAAAGGTCAGGCAGATCACCGGAAGAAGCCTCGCCACCGTACTGGTGATGATATACTTGATATGGTCAAGGATTTATAAGTAATCTTTGGAAAGGGTCCTGGCGGACAATCTGTTCCGAATGACGCTGACGGACGCGCACCCAAGTGGAAGGAGAAATCTATATTTTGGGACCTACCCTATTGGAAAGACCTAGAGGTCCGCTCTGCAATCGACGTGATGCACGTGACGAAGAATCTTTGCGTGAACCTGCTAGGCTTCTTGGGCGTGTATGGGAAGACAAAAGATACACCGGAGGCACGAGAGGACCAGCAACGTATGCACGGAAAAGGCGGCATGGATCCAAAGCAGTTTCAGGGTCATGCCAGCTACGCTCTTACCAAAGAAGAGAAGGAAATCTTCTTCGAATGCCTGCTCAGTATGAAGGTCCCGTCTGGCTTCTCGTCGAATATAAAGGGAATAATAAATATGGTAGAGAAAAAGTTCCAGAACCTAAAGTCTCATGACTGCCACGTGATTATGACGCAACAGCTTCCGGTTGCATTGAGGGGGCTTCTACCGGAAAACTTTCGATTAGCCATTGTGAAGCTATGTGCATTCCTCAATGCAATCTCTCAGAAGGTAATCGATCCAGAAATCCTACCAAGGTTAGAGAATGATTTGGTGCAATGTCTTGTCAGTTTCGAGTTGGTGTTCCCACCATCCTTCTTCAATATCATGACGCACGTCCTAGTTCACCTAGTCGAAGAGATTGCCATTCTGGGTCCTATATTTCTACACAATATGTTCCCCTTTGAGAGGTTCATGGGAGTCTTAAAGAAATATGTTCATAATCATGCTAGGCTAGAAGGAAGCATCTCCAAGGGCCATGAAATAGAGGAGGTCATTGAATTTTGTGTTGACTTTATTCCTGACATTAAGCCGATTGGTGTTCCTGAATCGCGGCATGAGGGCAGAATGGGTGGAAAAGGCACGCTAGGAAAGAATTCAGTAATATGCCAGGACAGGCATTCTTGGGCGCAAGCACACTACACAGTTCTACAAAGTTCCGCCTTGGTGGCTCCGTATATCAAGGAACATAAGAATATTCTACGCTCCAAACACCCGGAGCAGTCTGACGACTGGATTACACATGAACAAACGGGGACTTTCGCCGGTTGGTTGCAGACACATCTCATGCATGATGACACTGTTGCAGATGACCTGTACTTGCTGTCCAAGTTGCCATCTTCGACTATATTGACTTTCAAAGGGTATGAGATATATGGGAACACATTTTACCCGATCGCCCAAGATAAAAAGAGCACCAACCAAAACAGTGGTGTCCACTTTGATGCAGCAAACACCAATAGGCCAAAGGACACATATTATGGTTACATAGAGGAGATATGGTAACTTGACTATGGACGTGGTTTGAAGGTCCCTTTGTTTCGGTGCAAATGGGTCAATCTGACAGGAGGCGGGGTAAAGGAAGACCCGCAGTACGGAATGACAACAGTGGATCTCAACAATCTTGGGTACGCAGACGAACCATTCGTCCTAGCCAATGATGTGGCGCAGGTTCTCTATGTGAAGGACATGTTTACCAAGCCGAGAAAAAGAAAAGATAAGGAAGCGAATACGTCATACGATGAGCCAAAGCGCCACATAGTTCTTTCAGGGAAAAGAAACATCGTGGGAGTGGAGGACAAGACAGACATGTCAGAAGATTATGAAAAGTTTCATGAAATTGCTCCCTTCACAGTGAATGTTAACCCGAGCATCAAGTTAAACGATGAAGATTGTCCATGGTTACGGCGCAAAGGGACACACGCGAAGAAAAAGTTTTATACCCAAAGATCCCACTCTGGGATGTGACCGCCTTCTCTAGTGAATTTCCGGACTTATATATCTGGAAAGTCCCACTTCGGACAAACCGGAGGGAATCTTTGTAATAGTAGTGTACTTATGTGTTTTGGCATTTGAAACGCGAAGAAATATTATGTCCAAAGCCACGTCATAAATTTTCAACCCTTTCTGACATCATTTGCTATTTTTCATGCATTTACTGATTTTTTATTGAGCTAAATGACCCTGAAATTGAAAAGCACTACAAATGAACTCTAAAAAGGTTGAAAGTTGGCATGGTATAATCATTTAACACACATAGCATGTGCTAAAAAGTTGAGAGGGTTACAGCAAAAACTGGATGCACTTCATGTACAAAATGGACAATCTGTTTCGAAGTATCAGGGTTTCAGACGAAAGCTCATCTGTTACAAAGGCATTTCATTTTTTTAAAATTATTTCAACTCCAGACTTTTTGTGCGTTCAATATGCACCATTCGAAGCCACGTCATCAATTTTCAACCCTTTCTGACATCATTTGCTATATTTCATGTATTTACTGATTTTTTTTTAGCTAAATGACCCTGAAATTGAAAAGCACTACAAATAAACTCTGAAAAGGTTGAAAGTTGGCATAGTATCATCATTTAACCCACATAGCATGTGCTAAAAAGTTGAGAGGGTTACACCAAAATCTGGATGCACTTCGTGTACAAACTGGACAATCTCTTTCGAAGTATCAGGGTTTCTGACGATAACTCATCTTTTACAAAGGCATTTCATTTTTTAAAACTTATTTCAAGTCCAGACTTTTTGTGCATTCAGTATGCCCCATTCGAAGCCACGTCATCAATTTTCAACCCTTTCTGACATCATTTGCTATTTTTCATGCATTTACTGATTTTTTTGAGCTAAATGACCATGAAATTGAAAAGCACTAAAAATGAACTCTGAAAAGGTTGAAAGTTGGCATGGTGCCATCATTTCACCGACACAGCATGTGCTAAAAAGTTGAGGGGGTTACGGCAAAAACTGGATGCACTTCGTATACAAAATGGACAATCTCTTCCGAAGTATCAGGCTTTCGGACAAGAACTCATCTGTTACGAAGTATTTCATTTTTTTAAACTTATATCAAGTCTAGACTTTTTGTGCGTTCAGTATGCACCATTCAAAGCCATGTCATCAATTTTCAACCCTTTCTGACATCATTTGCTATTTTTCATGCATTTACTGATTTTTTTTGAGCTAAATGACCCTGAAATTGAAAAGCACTACAAATGAACTCTGAAAAGGTTGAAAGTTGGCATGGTATCATCATTTCACCCACATAGCATGTGCTAAAAAGTTGAGAGGGTTACGGAAAAAACTGGATGCACTTTGTGTACAAAATGGACAATCTCTTTCGAAGTTTCAGGGTTTCAGACGAAAACTCGTCTATTACAAAGGCATTTCATTTTTTAAATAACCTAAGAATTACCAAATTGAATATAATGATAAAACACACTAATATTAAACAGCAGAAAAAAGAATCACTGGAAAATCTATTTTTAAAGTAAAGTTATTCACAAACTAGTGATTCACACAAATTCCAAATAATTCAAATTTAAACTATTCAAATTTGAAAACTACTGCCACTAACAGAAAGTTTATAATTTTTTTGACCTAACGCAAAAAGATTCACTCATTCACTCTAAATAAAGCAAAAAAACTCAGAAACAAATGAAAATAAATAAAGTAGAAAACAAAAAAAAATGAAAAGTAAATAAAAAAAGCCCACCTACTAGGCCCCACGGCCTGCATACGACTATGAAACCTAACCTCGAGTTGGGCCAGGATGCAGGCCCGCAAGGCCTAGTAGGCCCACCAGGATAGCGCATATGAGGTAGGCCCAGAAGGCCTGCATTAGAGAGGAGCTCTATGCAGTGCCTGCGCCGGGGCTTATAAACAGGTGCTGGCTCCCCTCAACTAGCGAGGTGGGACTAAACTTCCACCGCACCCCTCGCCTAGCAGCGCACCACCTTTAGTCATGGTTGGTGTCTCCAACCGCGACTAAAGGCCCCCCTTTAGTCGCGGTTGGAGCCACCAACCGCGACTATAGGTGAAATTCACCCAGGCCAAGCGGCGGGAAGCGAGGCCTTTAGTCGCGGTTGGTGGCTCCAACCGTGACTAAAGGTTTCCTTTAGTCGCGGTTGGAGCCACCAACCGCGACTAAAGGCTCTCATATATAAGCAGCACTTACGAAAATTCTCCCATCGTCTCCATTCTCTCGACGCCAATACAGATCGACGACACCGCCAGGCTGCTACGCCATCGCCGCCCCCGACGCCGGCCGCCCGCGCCTCCTCACCGATCCCCAACTCCGGACGCGCCCTCCTCGCCGATCCCCAATGCCGTCCGTGCCCGCTCCTCCCCGAGCTCCTCACTGAGCCTCTCCTCGACACCGTCGCTGCCCCGACGCCATCGCCGCCCCCGACTCGTCTCGCCTCGCCGTCGCCCCGCTGTGAGCTCCGTTCCTCCCTCTCCCCGAGCCCACACACACACACATACACACACACACACACACACACACACACACACACACACACTAAAGGCTCTCATATATTAGTATATATAGAAATTAGTATATATGATCCAATGTATAGAAATTTTGATCCAATGTATAGAAATTAGTATATATATATATATATGTATGTATACAATGTATAGAAAAAAGTTGAGGAATTTTGACATTTGATCCAATATATAGCAATTAGTATATGTATGTATACAATGTATAGAAAACATTTGAGGTATTTTGACAAAGCATAGAAAAAATTTGGATAGAATTTTTTTTGAAATTTTAAAATAATTTTTTAAAATAGTTCTAGTGCAAGAAGCATTTTAAAGATTGCAAATGCTATTTAAAATAGTTTCTGAATTTTTTATAATTAGTCGCATAATAAAATGACATTTGCATATATAGGAATGTTAGATATATAAATGTTAGATGAATGTTTTTTAGTTTTTTATACTTTTAGTTATAGCTAGATAAATGTTAGATATAAAAAGTTGATGCATATTCGATAATATTCGAGACAATTTATTCGAGATTATATTCGAGACGATTTATTTGAGATTATATTCGATAATATTCGAGACGATTTATTCGAGATTATATTCGATGATCCATATTATCTGGATTATTCGAGATTATATTCGATGCTGCATATTATCTGGATTATTCGAGATGCATATTATCTACTATGATTCAGTTTTTCCTTATTGATTGCATGCATTCTAATTTGAATACTAAATTGTTTTATCTTTCTTCTGGATTAGTTAAATAAAAGCTATGGACTATATCGGCAGAGAAGGAGAAGAGGCTGTGTTCGACATCATACGCTCCCCGAGCCCAGATGATCATGATGACGGCTCGCAATATCTGAACACTTTGGGTGAGGGTATGATGTTTGATGAAGACGAACGAATAGATGAAGGCGACAACAATGATGTCGAAGGAAATGTTCTTCAAATTACAAAGACCGGCGAGGTATATTTATTATATAAGCCGTCTGGTGATCATTACATGTATTAATTGATTTGTATATATTAGCGAATCGATCTTTCTTCTTTTAGCCCTCCGGATCGAGCAAATCTTCTACAAGCGACAAGGCAGTTCGAGGCCCGGCCAAAAGGTTGCAGCCTGGCGTAAAGTACAACATCGATTCCATCAAAACATCAACTGGAGAACCGCTTGAACCTAGGAAGAATGCGATCAAGTTCAAGAATCAATGCGGAGTTATTGTCAGGGACCAAATCCCGATCTTCGTTCATGAATGTAAAAATCCAGGAAAGGGAGATCGAGCAGGAGTTACTTTGGTCGACGAAAGAGCAAAAGATCTGCTTTGGGAATCGCTCATGTCACATTTCACCCTACCAGATAATTTGACAGATGCAGATCTGAAGAAAGTCAGGAACTTTGCTCTTAAAAAGATGGCGATCGCATTCAACACCTTCAAGAAAAATATATGGAATGCGTACCTCAAAGCAGGAAAGAAGACTCCAGAATTCAAGGGAACACTGGAGAAGGTAAGAGATCACTGGGACGCTTTGGTGAAGTTCAAGGAATCAGAACTAGCTAAGGAACGGTCGAGACAAAACAAGATTAATGCTTCGAAAAAGCTATGGCACCATACTCTGGGGCCAGGTGGCTACCAGTTGGCCCTGCCTAAGTGGGATCAAGCTGAGCAAGAGATGATGGCTGCAAGGGTCACTCCAGTTACATTGAACTGGCCCGCCAGGTGCAGGACTTGGTTTTATGCGCATGGGGGGAAGTTGGACCCAGAGACAGGGCTAATTATGGAGCGGGCAAGTCTTGAAAAAGCTCAGGACGATTTACTTATTGCAATAGAAGAAGCTCGAACGGGGGTGTTCATGCCAACAAAGAGGACGACGAGCTTACGCTCGCCCTGAAGAATCCTGAACACCCGGGAAGAATACGAGGCAAAGGCGTTGTTCCGTGGTTTGAGGGGTTTGCGGATTGGAACACCGACTACAGAAGCCGTGCGAGAAAGAAGAAGCAGGAGGAGCAGAAGAAGAAGGAGGAAGCACTCCGCCTTGAAGGCCTAGAATCAAAGCACCTGGAGTTGGAACACGCTTTCAGGCAGCAGCAGGAGCAGATCGACACACTCAGCCAGGAAAGGGCGTCTCAGCGGCAGCATGAGCAGATCGATCCAGCATTGGATAGCACCATCCCATCTATGCCGAGAAGCAGCATGGGTTCCGCCCCAGCCAATATCGATGATGCACTGCTATCTAGCTACCCTATGGATGATATCAAAGACAGGACTACTTGTGAGCTACACATGAAAGTGAAGAACTTATCCATGAAGGTGGCGGATGGCTATGCTTTAGCAAATCCCCCTGAAGCAACATACCATTGCAATCCCATTCCAGCTGCTTATGCTCGTGTTGGGGTTGATGAAGTGATGTCAGCATATCACGACCTACAACTTGACATTCTTGGAGGTGACGAGGAGAGAACACTCGGAGAGGCCATACATCGTATCATTCTATGGAAAAGGATTGCATCGTCTTTCCAAGGCCACCGACTCCTCCTCCTCCAAGTCCGCCGCCGCGTCAGTCGACTCCTCCTCCTCCAAGGCCGGCACCACATCAGCCGACTCCTCCTCCAAGTCCGGCACAGCGTCAACCGACTCCTCCTCCTCCAAGTCTGGCACGGCGTCAGCCGACTCCTCCTCCTCCAAGTCCAGCACCGCGTCAGCCATCTCTGCCGACTCAGTGTGCTCCGCCGCTTAAGCAACATCGGAAGAGAGAGGCCGCAGCTATGAGGGCTAGCGGTACAACAGGCAAGAAATTCAAGTATGGTCCAAGCAGCCTCAAGCCTCTTCCGAAGTTGCCTTACCACCTGAGCGAGGAGGAACTCAAGGCCAAAGTGGATGCCAAATTGAAGGCCCATTTTGGACCGAAACCGCCCCCGCCGCCAAAGGAAAAAGTACCTGAGCATGTCTCACAACACTTTATTGATATGGCTCGACCGGCTGTCAAGCATAAGGACTGCGACTATGTGTGGTCTATCAAGAAGTCATATGATGCACAGCAAAAGGAGTCGAGCTCGAGTTCGAGCCAAGCAGTTGGTAAAAAAAGCGGGAAAACTGTTCCCCAGCTGGGAGAACAGGCAGTGCAATCGATCCCCCCGCTCATTGTACAAACACCTGTGAGTACCGCCGATCGGCTCGTAATAACCGACGATCATAGAAGGCAGGCTAAAGAGGCCGGTGTCACTGTTGAACAACTCCTAGGCCTTGAGGAATGCCCTATGCTTAAAGAGGAGGAAGTAAAATGGAAATATGCCCGCGGCAAACCTCTGGTTAAGCCTGACGAGGTCATGCTTCTACCAACAAGAATGTACAATTTGCATACGTGGTACATGCAAGAAACATCAAATACCGATCAAGAGTCCCTCATGGTTAAAGTCGTGGAGGAACATTATTTCCACGCAAAAGATTTGTGGGTTGGGTTTCAAGAGTTGTTTCAGTTATTCAATCAAGACGCACTCGACAAATCTATCGTTAGTTGCTATTGTCTGTAAGTGATTTCTTTCTGTAATTTAAGTCTCTAGCTATAGTTGTGCTCTCGTTCATTACCTGTAATTATCCTCACTATATTCTTTTCTATGGTATTCTACAGAATGAAGATATATGAAATGAAAATAACTGGACACTATGGCATTGGGTTCATTGACCCAAATACGATTAATGAAGAGACATGGACTCTTGAATGGTCGAGAAAAGACACAGAGAGAAGCTTGCTAGAGTTTTTGAAGCGACTAAACAACCAACCAGAAATACTA
Source organism: Thinopyrum elongatum (assembly GCA_011799875.1). NCBI lineage: Eukaryota > Viridiplantae > Streptophyta > Magnoliopsida > Poales > Poaceae > Thinopyrum > Thinopyrum elongatum. Next base: position 15,431,862 of record CM022298.1, on the reverse strand, counting down.
CTTCCTTACAACTTCGGGTGAGTGTTACTATATCTTGTACTACAAATTCTATTTTTGCTTACTAGATGTTAATAAGTGTAGTTGATGAGTTATACGTATGCCCGCTTAACTATACAAACGTGTGCGCATGCAGTTTCTGCTGGATCTTGTTAATCATTGAAGTTGATGAGGGAAAAGTTCAAGTACTGGACTCACTATATAAAGATCCATCCGAATACTCAATCGTGAAGGGGATGTTCGACAGGTAATTTCAATCATTATCGCACTATGTCGGCCTCTTTAGTTCATATTTCCTGATATCAACTAATTAATAACTCCTTTATTCATTTTCTTTGCCGGCGGGCAGGGCATGGGAAAAGTTCATCAAACAGGTCCCAGGCCAATGGAAACAAAAGGTGAAATGGGTGCGACCCAAGGTAATTAAGTAGTAATAGCTAGCTACGTCCGTGCATCTCTTTAATTCTAGTTTCAATACCATTATCATGCTTGATTAATTATTACCTTATTGAATTTTATTCTCGTAAAGTGCATGAGGCAGGAGCAGGGGAATAATTTTTGCGCATACTACATTTGCGACAACATTCGCATGATCATGTCTGAAAGGAGCTAAGATGAAAGAAATCTTTGGGTACGTTTGCCAGAACACTATCCATAATTTTTTAATCATGATCTTGCTTATATATATACACACAACTAATATATTCATCTTGATCACCTTTTTATAGCTGACGGAGATGAGGGACCAGCTCCTACCAACGCCTCGCGTACGAGCAATTCAAGAGGAAATAGCTGGATTTCTGGTCGACCAGGTCATAGATCCCAAAGGAGAATACCATTACAAGAAGCAGTAATGCCTGCATATGTAATGATCCGAAAATTGTAGGAGAAATTGTATATACCAAATTGTATATATATATATATGTACGTGAATGGTCGTTGTACGAGAAATTCGATGATATATATATATATGATCGGTTCTACGAGAAATTCTATTTATATATATATATCCACAACATGTACAGTATGTAGTAGCGTAATATATGTTTGAAATGAAAAATCATTAAATGTAAAACACAAAATTAAAAGGAAAAATAAACCATAATTAATTCATAAACCCCTAAAGGATTAAAAGGAAAAATAAACCAAAATTAAAAGAATTAAATACTTTTAGTCCCGGTTGGTGGTACCAACCGGGACTAAAGGTCCCCGTTTTTAGTCCCGGTTGGTATTGCCAACCGGGACTAAAGGTCCCCCAGCCCACCGCGCCAGCAAGTGCCATGTGGTGGGCCTTTAGTGCCGGGCTGTGTTGAACCGGGACTAAAGGGGGGGGCCTTTAGTACCCACCCTTTAGTGCCGGTTGTAGAACCGGCACTAAAGGCCCTTACGAACCACGACAATAGGCCAATTCTGCACTAGTGGGAGTCCACTGACGCGGCGTAGGAGGCGGAGTCCGCTGATGCGGCAGAGGAGGCGAAGTCCACTGACACGGTGGAGGAGGCGAAGGAGGATTCTGCTGAGGGGCCTCCTCCGCTGGAGTCGGCTTACGCGACGGAGACAGCTGAGGCGGCGAAGATAGCTGACGCGTCGGAGGCGAATGAGGCAGCAGAGTCTGCTGAGGGGCCTCCTCCGGCTGAGTCTGCTAAGGCGGCGTCCAGTTTGGAAGTTTGATGTTCTCCTTTCTCCATAAGCAGGTACTCCTTAAGGCATTTTGCAGAAACATCTCCCCTTCACCTGTAGGGTACTCAAGCTTCAGCCCCTCAGATCCCTCCATTATTTCATCCACCCCGACAATAGCAAAGCTATGTGGAATTGGATGGCTATGGAAAGTTCCCTCAGCTCGAGGAGGTAAGACAGAGCCGAGCACCACCTTCAAGGTCAGGTTATGGCATTTCGCCATTAGCACACAATGTTCATTCTCCGTGATACTATCCACGGGGTAGCGAGGAGCCGTGCTATCATGCTGAACGAGCTCCGTGGAAGCCACGCTGCTTCTACGCTGAGATGGTGGGGTAGCTTTGAGTGCAGGGTCGAATGAAGGATCTTCGTGCCGCTGAGATGGTTGGCTGGTTGCTCGCTGGCTCTCAAGTTCCTCTAGTTTCGCTAATCTTGCATTGATCTTCTGCATTTCGCTTGGTTCCGCTTTCTTCTTTCTCTCTCGGTTTCGATAACCACAGCTGTCGGCAAACCCATACACCCACGGTAGGGAGCCTGATCTGCCTCGTGTTCGTCCAGGGTGTTCAGGATTCCGAAGGGCATGTGTCAGCTCGTCATTCTCTCTGTCGGGATGTAACCTCCCTTCCTGCGCTGCCTGGATTGCTTCCTCAAGCTTCTTGACGGGTATTGCAAGTTGAGCTTTCGTCCAAACACACTTCCCTATGTCTGGGTCCAAAGTTCCCCCAACCCCAAAGAACCATGTCCTTGACCGATCTGGCCAGTGCAATGTCACTGGTTGGACCACTTTAGCAAGCAGGTCTTGCTCAGCTTTGTCCCACGTAGGCCGGGCTTTGCTGTAGTCACCTGGCCCCGTAACATGGTGATACTTCTTCTTTGCAGCATTTAGCTTATTTGTCGCTGACCCTTGCTTGCCCTTGTCTGATTTCTTGTAGGCCACAAATGCGGGCCAGTGAGGTCCAAAGATCATCTTTCTGTCTATCCTGGACATAAGAAACTTCAGGGTCCTTCTTCTTATTCCATTCTTGGATGCTGATCGGGACACTGTCCCTAACAATAACTCCGCACTGATGTATAAATGTGTCCTTGCTCCGCTTGGGAGCAATCGGTTGGCCATCTCGATCGACTTCTTCAATTGTGAACCTTTCATCCTGGAGCAACCTTTTCTTCGGGCCTCGTCTCCTGACGGAAGTTTGGCTCGATCCGGAGGGCTAATTAAAAGAAGAAAAAAGCATTAATACATGTACATACAAAACAATTAATGCATCAAGTCAGCAGAGGTTTAATTAATATATGTATATATACCTCGCCAGACTTTGCAACAGTTAAGGCTCCCTCCTCCGTTCGGTCACCGGAGCCGTGATCATGATCTCCTTCCTCCGCCATTCGGTCACCGGAGCCGTCATGATCTCCTTCCTCCTCCATTGTTGGATCACCGGAGCCGTCATACTCTCCTTCCTAACCATCGGTGTCGTTGAGAAACGACAAGGGATCACCTCCATCGTGGATTATATCCCCCAACAACTCTTCTGTTTCTAAGTCTCTGTCCATAGTTTCTGCAAATATTACAACATGGCAATATACAAACATGAGAGATGGATTAGTGGCAAACATGGATTTAATATCACAACAAGGAATCATATGCATATGAGCAATGGATTAGTGGCAAACATCATGCAAAGTTCACAAGTTTTATAACAGTCAGTTTCAGACGATCGTCGAGGACTCCTCCCCCCTCTTGTCTGATGAGTCGTCCTATCTTTCGAGAGAGGATACTTTGCAAACCGCCTCTCTCATGGTCGTCGAGGATACTTGCGGACCCCTCCCCCCCTCATGTCGAAGTTATCGGGGATATGTTGAATTCCCGAGAGTGTTAGGGGTGTTCTAACGCGGCACTACACGATATAGGTGAAGGGGGATAACATCCGGGAATGTTTTCCCGAAGTCTGCATTAATTTCGGACAGATGAACAGAAGGGGGCGGTTCCAGGTTCGCTATGCTAGCTGCTTGTGATAGACGAACGGAGGGCATATTCGGATTCGTCATATTTTTCTGATCGATTTTCATATATAAATTATTTTCATCGGAGTTACGGTTAATTTTCTACGAATTTCTAAAGTTTTACAAAAAGTGCCACTACTTGATACATACATATACATCTTTTTTTAACACACATACATATACATCTACATACATATATATACACTAAGCATCAACATTTTCTATACATACATAAACATACAGACATAAAAATATTAATAGATACATATATACACAACATAATACATACATAAACAAATTCAACTAAAAAGAATGAAAAAAAGGGGGGCCGGGGCGGGGCGGCGGCGGCGGCGATGGCTCGGGGAGGAGGGCCGGCGGGGGCGGCGACGAGGAGCGAGAGCGGGCTCGGGGACGGCGTCGGGGGCGGCGACGAGGAGCTGGCTCGGGGAGGAGGGCGAGGAGGTCTGGCGATGAGGACGGCGGGGAGGTCCGGCGACGAGGAGCGGGCTCGGGGACGGCTCGGAGGCGACGGCGAGCTCGGGCAGCCTAGCGGCGTCGAGGTGCTCTTCTGCGTCGTCGGAGGCAACTCCAGATGGCTTTTGCAAATTTTCTTAGTCCGTGTTTATATACCCAACCCGTTAGTCCTGGTTGGTGGCTCCAACCGGGACCAATGCCCCCCCCCCTTTCATCCCGGTTGGTGCCACCAACCGGGACTAAAGGTCAATTTCCAGCAGCCCAAAGGGCGGGAAGCAGAGACCTTTAGTCCCGGTTGGTGACTCCAACCGGGACGAAAGGGGGGCATTAGTCCCGGTTGGTGGCTCGAACCGGGACCAAAGCCACCCTTTCGTCCCGGTTGGAGCCACCAACCGGGACCACTAGCCTGGCACAGCGGTGTGGTGAGAGTTTAGTCCCACCTCGGTAGCTGAGAGGCGTCGAGAGTGGTTTATAAGCGTGGCTGCGCCAACCCTCTCGAGCTCCTCTCTTATGCAGGCCTACGGGTCTAACCGCACTCTCTCTGCCTGTGGGCCTATTAGGCCTTCTGCGGGCCTACATCCTGGCCCAACTAGCGGGTTGGGTTTCTAGTCGTATGCAGGCCATGGTGGCCCAGTAGGCGGCATTTTCTTAATTTTTTTCAGTATTTTTGTTTTGTTTTTTGCTTTATTTATTTTCTTTTTAGTTAATATTTTAGTTGATTCTTTTTACTTCACTCTTTTTAACAAATAAATACTTTGATAATTTTAGTTAATATTATTTTGATTCTTTTTAGTTTAAGTTCTTTTTTATTCTTTTTAGTTCATTCTTTTAGTTGATTCTTTTAGTTCATTATTTTTAACAAATAAATACTTTGATAGTTTTAGTTAATATTATTTTGATTCTTTTTAGTTTTAATTCTTTTTGATTTTTTAGTTCATTCTTTTTAGTTAATATTTTAGTTGATTCTTTTTAATTCATTCTTTTAACAAATAAATACTTTGATAATTTTAGTTAATATTATTTTGATTCTTTTAAGTTTAAATTTTTTTGATTCTTTTTAGTTCTTCTTTTTTAGTAATGTTTTAGTTGATTCTTTTCAGTTCATTCTTTTTAGTTGATTCTTTTTAGTTCATTCTTTTTAGTTAATATTTTAGTTGATTCTTTTTAGTTCATTCTTTTTAACAAATAAATACTTTGATAATTTTAGTTAATATTACTTTTATTCCTTTTAGTTGATTCTTTTTGCTATTGATGAATATTATAATTAATTGATTCTTTTTAGTTCATTCTTTTTGCTATTGGAGTTTTTTAAAAGCTTTTTAGTTCATTCTTTTTGCTATTAGTTCATTCTTGAAGCTACATGGCCCTAAAATTGAAAAGCACTACAGATGGACTCTAAAAAGGTTGAAACTTGGCATGGTGTCATCATTTCACGAACATAGCATGTGCTAAAAAGTTGAGAGGGTTACGGCAGAAACTGGATGCACTTCGTGTACAAAAATGGACAATCTCTTTCGAAGTATCATGGTTTCGGACGAAAACGCATCTACTACAAAGGATTTCATTTGTTTGAACTTATTTCAACTCCAGACTTTTTGTGCGTTCAACATGCACCATTCAAAGCCACATCATCAATTTTCAACCCTTTCTAACTTCATTTGGTATTTTTCATGCATTTACTGATTTTTTTAGCTAAATGACCGTGAAATTGAAAAGCACTACAAATGAACTCTGAAAAGGTTGAAAGTTGGCATGGTATCATCATTTCACCCACATAGCATGTGCTAAAACATTGAGAGGGTTACGGCAAAAACTGGATGCAGTTCGTGTACAAAATGGACAATCGCTTTCGAAGTATCACGGTTTCGGACGAAAACTCATATACTACAAAGGGATTTCATTTTTTCTTCCCATAATCAAAGCCATCATCAGAATAGTTGTGGAGAGAAAGTCTTTACTTTTTATTCACGTGTGTCCCTTGCTTATTGCGTCGTAACCATGGATAATCTTCATCGTTTAACAGGGTGCTTGGGTCAGCCTTCACTTTGAAGGGAGGAATTTCATGAAACTTTTCATAATCTTCAGACATGTCTGTCCTGCCCTCCACTCCCACGATGTCTCTTTTCCCTGAAAGAACTATGTGGCGCTTTGGCTCATTGTATGATGTATTCGCTTCCTTATCTTTTCTTTTTCTCGGTATGGTAGACATGTCCTTCACATAGAAAACCTACGCCACATCATTGGCTAGGATGAATGGTTCGTCTGTGTACCCATGATTGTTGAGATCCACTGTTGTCATTCCGTACTGCGGGTCTACCTGTACCCCGCCTCCTGATAGATTGACCCATTTGCACCGAAACAAAGGGTCATTAAAATCATGTCCATAGTCAAGTTCCCATATGTCCACTATGTAACCATAATATGTGTCATTTCCCCTGTTGGTTGCTGCATCAATGCGGACACCACTGTTTTGGTTGGTGCTCTTTTGATCTTGGGTGATCGTGTAAAATGTATTCCCATTTATCTCGTACCCTTGGTAAGTCAATACAGTCGAAGATGGTCCCCTGGCCAACGAGTACAGCTCATCTCCAACAATGTTGTTACCCATGAGATGTGTTTGCAACCAACTGCCGAAAGTCCTGATGTGTTCACATGTAATCTAGTCGTCAGACTGCTCCGGGTGTTTGGAGCGCAAAAAATTCTTGTGTTCATTGACATACAGGCTCACCAAGGTAGAATTCTGTAGAACTGTGTAGTGTGCTTGAGCCCAAGAATGCCTGTCCGTACATATTATTGCATCCACTCCTAGCGTGACTTTTCTGGTTAGTCTCCCGTCATACCGCGATGGAGGGAGACCAATTGGCTTAAGGTACGGAAAAAAGTCAACACAAAACCCAATGACCTCCTCTGTTTGATGGTCCATGGAGATGCTTCCTTCTGGCCTAGCACGGTTACGAACATATTTCTTTAAGACTCCCATGAACCTCTCAAAGGGGAACATATTGTGTAGAAATACAGGACCCAGAATGGCAATCTCGTCGACTAGATGAACTAGGACGTGCGTCATGATATTGAAGAAGGATAGTGGGAACACCAGCTCGAAACTGACAAGACATTGCACCAAATCATTCTTTAACCTTGGTAGGATATATGGATCGATTACCTTCTGAGAGATTGCATTGAAAAATGCACATAGCTTCACAATGGCTAATCGAACATTTTCTGGTAGAAGTCCCCTCAATGCAACCGGAAGCAGTTGTGTCATAATCACGTGGCAGTCATGAGACTTTAGGTTCTGGAACTTTTTCTCTACCATATTTATTATTCCCTTTATATTAGATTAGAAGCCAGACAGGACCTTCAGAATGAGCAGGCATTCAAAGAAGATTTCCTTCTCTTCTTTGGTAAGAGCGTAGCTGGCAGGACCTTCATACTGCTTTGGATGCATGCCGTCTTTTTCATGCACACGTTGTTGGTCCTCCCGTGCCTTCGGTGTATCTTTTGTCTTCCCATACATGCCCAAGAAGCCTAGCAGGTTCACGCAAAGATTCTTTGTCACGTGCATCACGTCGATCGCAGAGAGGACCTCTAGGTCTTTCCAATAGGGTAGGTTCCAAAATATAGATTCCTTCTTCCACATGGGTGGGCGTCCCTCAGCGTCATTCGGAACAGATTGTCCGCCAGGACCCTTTCCATAGATTACTTGTAAATCCTTGACCATATCAAGTATGGCATCACCAGTACGGAGGGCGGGCTTCTTCTGGTGATCTGCCTCACCTTTGAAATGCTTGCCTTTCTTTCTTAAGAGATGGTTGGTCGAAAGAAATCGATGATGTCCCAGGTACGCATTCTTCCTGCATTTGTCCAAATATATACTGTCGATATCATCTAAACAGTGCGTGCATGCGTGGTATCCCTTGTTTGTCTGTCCTGAAAGGTTACTAAGAGCAGGCCAATCATTGATGGTTACAATCAGCAACGCATGTAGGTCAAATTCCTCCTGTTTGTGCTCATCCCACACACGTACACCTTCTACATTCCACAGCTGTAAAAGTTCCTCAAATAATGGCCTTAGGTACACATCTTGCCGGCTTGCTTAGGGCCTTGGATGAGAACTGGCATCATAATGAACTTCCGCTTCATGCACAACCAAGGAGGAAGTTTATAGATACATAGAGTCACGGGCCAGGCCAGGTGCTATGATTGCTGCTCTGCTCCCCAAAAGGATTAATGCCATCTGCACTTAAACCAAACCATATGTTCCTTGCGTCACCTGCAAAGTCCCCCCACCTTCTCTTGATTTTTCTCCACTGCGATCCGTCAGCGGGTGCTCTCAACTTCCCATCTTTCTAACGGTCTTCTTTGTGCCATCGCATCAACTTGGCATGCTCTTTGTTTCTGAACAGACGTTTCAGTCGTGGTATTATAGGAGCATACCACATCACCTTGGCAGGAACCCTCTTCCTGGGGCGCTCGCCCTCAACATCACCAGGGTCATCTCGTCTGATCTTATACGGCAATGCACCGCATACTGGTCATGCATTCAAATTCTCGTACTCCTCACCACGGTAGAGGATGCAATCATTAGGGCATGCATGTATCTTCTGCACCTCTAATCCTAGAGGGCAGAGAACCTTCTTTGCTTCGTACGTACTGTCAGGCAATTCGTTATCCTTTGGAAGCTTCTTCTTCATTATTTTTTGTAACTTCTCAAATCCCTTGTCAGATACACCATTCTCTGCCTTCCATTCCAGCAATTCCAGTGTGGTACCGAGCTTTGGGTTGCCATCTTCGCAATTTGGGTACAACCGTTTTTTGTGATCCTCTAACATGCGATCGAACTTCAACTTGTCCTTTTCACTCTCGCATTCTCTCTGTGCATCAACAATGACCCGATGAAGATCATCATCGGGCACATCATTTGGTTCATCTTGATCTTCAGCTTCCCCCGTTGCAGTATGACCGTATTCAGGGGGATAGCTGTCATCATCCTCTTCTTCTTCGTTGTCTTCCATCATAACACCTCTTTCTCCATTCTTGGTCCAAACATTATAGTGTGGCATGAAACCCTTCTCAAGAAGGTGGACGTGAAGGGTTTTCGATGAAGAGTAAGACTTCGTTATCCCACAGCTAGTACATGGACAACACATAAAACCATTCTTCTTGGTTGCCTCAGCCACTTTGAGAAAATTATGCATGCCGTCAATGTAGTCGGAGCTGCATCGGTCACCGTACATCCATTGTCGGTTCATCTGCGCGCATTATATAATTAAGTATATCAAAAACCATTATAGAACATCATGAATAGAGAAGTGATGACTAAATCAATACAAGTTCATCATCACATTATAACCAAAGTACTGTAGTGATCAAATGTTATTACTGATAAAAAAATACCTAAACTTCATACATAGTTCTCATTATCAACTATGTAAAACATTTAAATGCAACAACAAATGCGATCATAATTGCAACGAAGGTAACAATTGATCCAAAACCATGGCACTATATAATAACAAACAATAATAAAAGTAAGAAAATTATACAAGTAGCTATATAACACATACAACAAGTAAGCATTTTTTCTTCAAAAAAGAAGATAAGAACAAGAGGCTCACCACGGTGGTGCCGGTGACAAGATCGGCACGGGCGATCGACAGCGGTGAGGATGGGGACAGGGACGGGACGGACTGCCAAACCTAGACAAATCTTGAGGAAAATGGAGCTTGGAGGCCGAGCTTGGAGAGAAGAAAGATCAAGTGTGGCTTGGGCATTTCATCGAACACCTCATGTGCATGCATAGAAGGGAGAACAGAGCAGCGCATGCACACACCTCCCACACGGCCAAAAAATAGAGGAGAGGGTAGGCAGGGGTGAGGGTACATATAAGCGTCTCTTTAGTCCCGGTTGGTGGCTAAAACCGAGACAGAAGACAGGCCTTTGGTCCCGGTTCCAGCCACCAACCGGGACTAAAGGGGTTGTGCCAAAAGCTAGGCTCTTTGGTCCTGGTTCGTGTTTGGAACCGGGACCAAAGGGGTCAGACGAACCGGGACCAATGGCCCCCGAGGCCCGGCCGGCGGCCTGGCCTCACGAACCGGGACTGATGCACCCATTGGTCCCGGTTCGTAAGAGAACCGAGATTAATGCCCAAATCTGGCCTGGACCAAAGCCCTGTTTTCTACTAGTGATAGCGAGCAATATCTTGTTTCATGTTACTCCACCAAAATCTCTGGCGAAGGTCTTGGTACATCTTGGTACTACCAGGATGAATCGAGAGAGGAGTGTCATGTGCTTTTTTAAGTATGTCCTCACTCATATTCTTGAACTTTGGTACTAGAAGGCGACCTTGAAAGAATACGGTGCCCTGATAATCAACAGTGAAGCATGAGGGCTTTCCTTCAGCGAGATAGTGCTTGATACATTGTATGTTGCCTTCATATTTCTGAATAACTTTGATGGTGTGCCCAAGAATTGGTTCAATGACCAGATTATTCAGATAACCTTGAGGAACAATCTCGGGGTTCAGCTTACAGAGCTCTTCACAAAGAAGTGGTTGTTGTTGCTGTACCATAAGGTTGTTGTAGTAGGACTTGCAACTCAAGGCATCAGCCATTACATTAGCTTTGCCTGGAGTGAAGGAGATGCCTACATCATAATCTGAAATTGCCTCCATCCATCTTTGCTGACGAAGGTTCAGATCTGGCTGAGTGAACAAGTACTTCAGACTTTGGTGGTCTGTGTAGATCTCACCACGATTACCAAGGAGGTAATGTCCCCATAACTTCAGAGCGTAGATAACTGTTGCAAGTTCGAGATCATGAGTTGGATAGTTCTCTTCATGTGGATGCAACTAGCTAGAACCATACGCTATTACTTTACGTTCTTGCATCAGGACACAGCCTAATCCTTGATGAGATGCGTCGCAATAGATCACAAAGTCCTTGTGAGTATCTAGAGGAGCAAGAACTGGGGCAGAAGTCAATATGTCTTTCAGCATCTGGAAGCTTTCCTGACATTGAGGTGTGCACTTGAACTTCTTGCCTTTGTGGAGCAGATCAGTTAAGGGTTTAGCAATCTTGGAGAAGTTCTTGACAAAACAACGGCAATAGCTGGCTATTCCGAGAAAACTTCTGACTTGCTTCACAGTCTGCAGAGGAGTCCAGTCAAGAATAGCCTGAACTCATTCTGGATTAACTGCAATGCCTTCTACAGAAATCACGTGGCCTAAATAGATCACCTCAGATAACCATAACTCGCACTTGGAATACTTGGCATACAGCTGTTGTTCACAAAGCTTCTCCAGTACAGGCCGAAGATGCTTGGCACGATCTTCCTTATTCTTGGAATGCACAAGTATATCATCAAGATAAATCATGATGAGTAGGTCAAGATATTCCATGAAGATGTAGTTCATCAATCGAGAGAAAGTAGCTGGAGCATTGGTGAAGCCAAAGGACATGACGGTGTACTCGTATGAACCATAGCGAGTAACGAAGGTTGTTTTCGGAATGTCCTCTTCATGAACCCTGATCGGATAGTATCCTAACCTCAAATCAAGTTTAGAGAAGACTGAAGAATCAGCTAGTTGATCATATAGGTCATTGATTTTGGGAAGTGGGTATTTGTTCTTAATTGTTGCCTAATTAACACGACAATAATCGACAACTAAGCGATTAGTTCCATCCTTCTTCCTTACAAAAGGGAAGGGGGACCCCATGTAGAACAGCTGGAGCGGATAAATCCTTTGTGGAGCAATTCATTGATTTCTTTCTTAAGCTTGAGAAGTTCATGAGGTGGTAGCTTATATGGGTGTTTGGCTATAGGAGCGGTCCCTGGTTTCAAGTCGATAACAAACTTGACATCTCGTATAGGGGGCACTCCTGGAAGTTCTTCTGGAACGACATCCTGGAAGTCACAGACTACATGAATGTTCTTGAAGTTATCAAGGGGTGATGCATTTAGAGCATTCAGAGCATATATCTGGGTTTCGGCATCTTGGACTGTTTGGACTGATTAGTTTAGTATTTGTCCAGAAGTGTGAGTGAGGTGGACTGTTTTAGCAGCACAGTTGATCAAGGCTTTATGAGGTTCCAACCAGTTCATACCGAGAATGATATCTATGGTGGAGGACGGGAGAACAATAAAAGAGGCAAGGAATAGTAGACCTCCACTTTCAGTTTGGTTGTTATGACTTATCATGTTGGTTTGCCACTTGAAACCGGGGGCCTGAATTATCATAGAGGGGCGTAGTTCTTCTAGGTTCATCTCATGTGCACATGCAAAATTTTCAAGTATATGAATGAATATGATACTCTTGAATTAAAAATAATGGATGCTGAAACTGCATTAACGGGAAAGGTACCGAGTATGATGTCTGTCGCCTATTGAGCTTTGTCACCTTTAACATGATGGACTTTACCACGACCAACAGTAGGCACTCTGGCATTGAAATTTTTGGGCAGGGAGTTACCACGGCCAGCAGAAGGAGTTCCATTCTGATTGTCTCTGGAATGATGACCTGGTTGGCCACATTTGAAGTAAGCTCCAGACGCTAGGCGAGGTGCCATAGCATTGGGCTGCCCACCTTGGATTCTGGGTTGTCTTGGCGGTGGCGGCAGACAAGGTGTAACATAAGATGGTCTTGGTGCTGGGGCAGCTCGGTGATAGACGTTGTGTGGAATCCACACTCGGCGCTTCTGAGAAGACGGACCCGAGGATGAGCCAACATCATGTGTACGCTTAAATGACCCCTGGAGCTCAGCCTGGATAGCTTTTTTTGACAAGGGTCGAAAAATCTGCAGGCTCATGGAGACTGAGGGCATGCTTAAGAGTTGGATCCAGTCTTTCATGGAATCTTTCATGTTTGCGCTTGTCTGTGGAGACATCATCTTCAGCATAGAAAGACAGATTAAGGAATTCCCTCTGGTATTCATCCACTGTCTTCTTGCCCTGAGTGAGATTACAAAACTCCTTCTTTTTCTTGTCCATAAGACCTTGGGGAACATGCCATGCATGAAAGGCAGTCTGGAATTTGAGCCAAGTGAGTACTATTCCAATAGGTAGCATACACATGTGGCTTTCCCACCATTGAGTAGCTAGACCGCTCAGATGGTACACCACAAAGGTGACATAACTGGCAGGGGCAACATTTGCAGACTCCATCTCAAATGTGATGTCACGGAGCCAGTCATCGGCATCCAAAGGCTCAGATGACTTGCGGAAAGTTGCTGGGTTAAGACGCACGAACTACTGAAGTGAGATCGTGCCAGGCTTCTGACGAGCATTGTTGTTTCCCAAGCGGTTCACCAGACCTCTAATGAACTGATGGTTTAGCTCGAACTACTGCATCATTGCTATAACATAGGGTGGCAGTGGAGGATGTCCAGAACCACTGCCATCACCAGTCCGATTCTGACTACTACTACCACCACGAGAATTCTTCCTAGCCATCTTGAGTAAAACAATAGAGTCAGGTTAATAATTGTAATATGGGCAATATGAGTGGCAGGTGTATGGAATTATTCGCAAGTGTATATGGCAACAAGGAATTGAAGAGTGGTAGGCACAAAGGATTCTTGAAAAATTAGAGAGTATTTCAGAATGTCTTGTGAAAACAAGAGAACAACTGGAAGGAATGGATCTCCGGAATGAAGTCATCACGAGAACCTAGAGTTTGCAAAACTATATCCCAAAGAGGCAAGAATGTTTTAGATCCCAGAGTGAGGAGATGCGGAATAAAAATAATTCCTCTCCCACCCATATGCGATGTGGGCCCGTAAGCCACACAACACACCTAGTAGTTAGAAAATAATACTAGACTCAACATCAGCCAGGCTTGGGGGTTCCTACAGGCAGTTAGCTCTTATACTAACTTGTGACGCTCCAATCATAAACATGCACTAATCATACACGCATCATGCACAATCATGAGAGGTGACTCCACGGTACTGCCACAACACAACTCCGACACAAAAATATATGCAAGAGCTCATACATGAGCAAAGATAGCAAATAGATTGCAAATAGAGGTCACATGACCCAACATTACATCAGAGCAGAAAGCAAATCCGGTCTGGGTACAAAAAAATTTAACAAATGCATTAAGAAGGCTAAAAAAAGGACGACCCTCCCAAAGGCGCAGGCCTCCTGCCCGGGACCTCCGAACTACTCATCGACATCGAAGTCCAAAGAGTAACCAGCATCAAGAATACCTGCTTCCCAGGTGCTACAATCTAAATGCAGCAACCAGATCAAAGGAAAAGAATAGCAACACAACGGTGAGCACTCATCCAAAGTACTCGCAAGACTTACATCAGATCTATACTACATATGCCTCGGTATCAATGGTAAAAGTGGTATGTCTATGGACTGTACTGCAGAAATGCTAGAATAGGGCAAGTCAAAGGAACCTACCAATAACAACATCTTGTAGCAGACAGAAGAGAAAGAGTGCACACGAGTCCGACTATTCACTACAGCAATACACTACCCTGAATCCTCTCTCGACTCCCTGCGAGAAAGCAATCCCTGGCATTCTATCTTTTAAGTTGGCAAGTTTTATTATGTATCTGGTTAAAGTTGTCTATGAACGGCATAAATCTCCAAGTCGTCTGATACCATGGACACGGCTATTCAAACAGTTTAGTTCTTCCCTGCAGGGGTGCACCACATTACCTGAGATGCTCAAACGCCTCTTTAAGCCACCAGATTAGCACACTTCCTAAGGTATGCTGGCAGAGGCGAACAATAGGCCGCGGCCCTATGTCAGCTATACTAGAGAGGTCATCACACTGAGTCTAAACCTATGCCACCAGGGTAGTTGGCCTTACACCCTTAGCAGCCTCATGCATTGTGTCACAAGCTTGGGATCCAGGCCCACCTCTGGTCGAGTGGTATATGCCTGCCCTAGCTTGCCACACCTAGGTGAAACTGCCAGATCACACCACATCTCTTTCTCATCTGTATGTCCATCCTCATTGTACCTGCATCCCATGCACACGCAATAAACACCTGAATCTATGTGACATATGGATAGTTTCGGTGAGGAACTACGACGCCGAAGGCCCCATAAACCATTATCCCACATAGCTGTTAGTGCGTCTATTTGTATCTCGATTCAAATACCCAGAAATCAGGTCCTAGGTTGGCTAGGCGGAATAAACAACCCTGCTCTCTAGCACGGCCTCCAACCTACATGCCCTTAAGTCATGTTTATTAAATTCTATCATGGAAACGGTCGGAATCCTGGCTCATCAATCCATACGGTACTATGCCCGCCCTTCCGTACCGCCACTATTTCCTAGCCTTCACACCCGTCAGCATCCCATTGTAGTCCCATCTCGCTCCATGTCGCAGGCCACCGAAGTCCAAGTCCACCATAGTGTATCATATAGTATAAGTACTCATAAGTATGCTCATGTAACAGTGTATAGTATATCAGTGATCATCACCCACAGGGATCACTGCCCGGTAATTTAGCATGGCACCACAGACGAGGGTGTATGGCCAACTGATGGAACACAAGCATCACTAGACTAGGCATGCTAGGACAATAGATAAATGCATCAATAATAGGCAACAAAATCAGGCTATGCAGAGAACAGGATCTACCGAACAACAACTGAACCAATAGTAATGCAAGAATGTAGAGAGAAAAGAATAGGTGATAACTGGAATGATCAAGGGGATTTCGCTTGCCAGGAAGCTCTGCAGAAGAGACCTGATCGTCAGTGGCGTAGTCATACTTGGGATCTACCGCGGTCTCGGGATCTACCGATAAGAAGCAAATGCGGAAAACAAATAAACAACAAGCATTCTAAATGCACACAAAATGCATGGCATGGCAAAATATGATGATAATCTATTCTAGTTCAATGTGACACAATTTAATTGAAGAGGGAAAATATTAAGGAATATTTTCCCAACTCCAAATGTTATTTATTAATTATCCTATTAGGGTTTCTTAGCTAAACAGCAAGTTAATGATTTTTTTTCATGCATGAAAATGGCATATTTGGATAGAGCATATTTTTCTGATGATTTTTCATATATAATTTATAATTTTCTGAGTTAGTATGAATTAATTATGAATTTCCAAAGTTTATTTGAATTTTTGGATATTCTGGAATTATTTTTAATTTGAAATTAAATGGTAAATTGCTAAGTGCACCTAGTGGCAGATAGCCACAGAGGCTTACAGGTGGGGCCAGTGGGGCCCAGTCAACTGTTGAGTCAGCAGTCAGCGTTGACTGGTCAGCGGTGAACAGTGCCTGTGGGACCCATATGTCAGTGAGACATATTTTGACAGTAGTTTAATTAATCATTAAGTTAGTTCGTGAGGTGGGGCCCAGTGATCAGTGTTAGCAGATTAATTAGATGCTACAGTGAACTGGGCCGCATGTCAGTGGGGTTAGCGGGGTGGATTAGTGGCCAATTATGCTCCTCACAGCCTGGGCCCACTCATCAGCGAGATAGTGGCTAGTCTCAAACGCGTTCGCGCTGGCGGCGACCAAAACAACGGCGGTATCGCACCGGACTTCACCAAAACTTCACTATAGATGACAGAATAGATGCGACTGGGTTTGTTCGAAAGCTGGTGTTGAGCCGCGTCCAATGGTGGCACGGGCTAGTGCTGGGTAGGTCGGAGATGGCGTCAGCAACAATGACTGGCGGGAATAGAAAACGGAGGTCATGGGGTTCGACGGTATAGCATGAACTCGAGCGATCTAATGGGCCAGGTGGCATCTATGTGATTTGGGGAGCATGTTGCCATTCTCAGCAACCCCTGTAACAGATGGCAACAATAGCAGCGATTACAGCAGTGATGGCAGAGAAATGGTAGTAGCAGCAGCTAGCAACAAGCTCGGATTTGAGGAACGGATAGAGGAAAATCAAGCGGAGCTCACCTTCGGAGCTCAAGGTGGGTTGTCAGAGGTTTATGAGCAGCAGAGGCAGTGAATCACGCGAAGTCACGGCGGTGGCCGAAGTGGAGGAAGTCAAAGATTCTGATGATGTGGTGGTGCCGAGCTCGAGCTGGACCATGCACTACTGTTGGAATGCATACCAGTGGCGAGCACCAAAAGCCCGGCAGTGGCAGGTGAGGCTCTCGGGGGCGCCCGCCACTGGTCTCCTGCCACTGGTAACATGGCATCAGTAGTGGGTTGGCGACCGCCACTGGTAACTAGGTCTCCAATGGCGGGTGCAAAGTAGCGCCCGCCACTGATATAGTCAGCCAGGCAAAACATATTTGTTGCCACGGCTCTTCTGTGGCAGCATTTATGCACATTACATCTAAGGGGTAAATTGATATAGTTATATAATTCTTCACATAAGTGATCCGGGGTTAATTCATTATGGAAACAAACACAAACTAACTAACACTTCAAATTTGTTCCACTTAACAAACAAACATCAGTGTATCACATCCATCTTAACAAACTAGCTAACAATACATCGGCTTACGTATTCATGATTTGGACCTTATTTCAAAATAAGGTCAACGACAACCATCATCTACAAGTTGTTGCAGCTGCTGTTCCTTATCGTGATTGCCACTGGTGTGTCAACCCTTAGTCGTCTCTTTCCCATCATGAACTCCCGCCAGCCGACCTCATAGAAGGATACGCGCCCGTTTGTTTCCATCTTTTACTGAACGGTGGTGACAGGCCTTGCTGCTCCGAGGCGTACTCCAGCTCTGCCGACGGCGGGGATGTCCAAGCCGGAAATCATCTTCATAGGTAATTTCTAAGATCCCCGTGATTAAATGCAAATAGAGCTTGCAATGTTAGATATCTCGCCATATAGTGTTATGAACAAAAAGGGAGGAAATAATACAAAACATACCATGATGTGTTTGACGATGTTACTCTTAGTTAAACTGTGCACAAAGGGCCTCCCCAAGTAGTGCTCACTTGGTGGTAGGATCGCGATGACATTTATGGTCTAAGCCTCAGTAAGCTGCTTCATTCTTTGAGGGAAAATTGCAGAATTGAATGGCCCATAATCGTAATCATCTTCGCTATCCTCATCATCTTGCTCATCCTCATCATCCTAGCTATCGTCATCATCCTAGCTGTCCTCATCATGCTGGTCATCCTCATCATCTTCGTCAATCTCATCATCTTGGCTGGAGAAATAGAGAGTTCTTAACCTATTGACCGCTCCTTTCAAGGAAAAGGCTATGTACTCTCCCCCGATGAGCTTATTTTTCGAAATGTACTTCTTCCATCCATCACCGGCTATGCTGATTCTATCCTTTTCTTTACGCACTTCAACTTGGAATGTGCACTTCTTATCATTCTCAATGTGCAAAGTGTCACTGGTTAAACTATTGAAGTCCACGCTTACATTGCATGGGATACACTATGCAACAATAAAGAAAAATACAGTTAATAATTAATGGTAAAGACATTAAAAGAACTACGCAATGGTTAGAATTGAATGCTAAAGTAAAAGACCATTATAGGGACTGATTTTTCGAATCCCTCCTTCTAAAAGAGCCCGAATTGTACTGCAATTAGCAAACTCTCCATACGGGGACTATTGCAGATATGGAAGATCCTACACACCATGATCCCTATCAATCATTATGATGCACTTATCAATTGTAAATAGTTGACATGAATACTAGCTTATGAAAGTAATAATGAGAAGAGGCTGGTGGCTAAAAAGGGTCAAAACCAATGGAAATAATCATCAAGACCTTTGCAAAGAAAGTGAACATATTGAGTGCCAAAAATTTGGTGAAACGGAAATTAATCAATGTTTTGACAAAACGTTGGCACTCATTTTTGAATCCCTGCAAACACCATATAACATGTACAACTTTCTTAGCCCATGCACTTGTCATATGTAAGAAAATTAATATATTTGATCTTTTTTATATTACATTATTACAGAAAATACTTTAATTAAACTTGTTTCTCTTAGCAAAAGTCTTCGAAGAAAATCAGCATGACCTTTGCTGAATATTGGACATATTAAGTACCAAAAATTTGGCAAAACAGAAATCAATCAACGTTTTGCCAAAACATTGGCACTTAATTAGTATAAATCCCTGTAAAAATTTGAAAGCATGGACTACAATACCAAATGAAATGCAAATGAACATAACAATCACTGCCAATGAACCTAAAAATGTGAGATATTACAATGCCACTTTAATCATTGAACAACTATGTGACACCCCCATTCATAATCATGCACTAATCATACACGCAGGATGCACGATCACGAACGGTGACTCCACTGTAGTATCACAACACAACTCTATGACACAATTAAACATAAATCTTTATATTACAAACCGGGGTCACGAGGACCCATCAATACATTTGTACAGAAAGCAAATTATGTCTAGATACAGACAAGTTAACAAGTTTTTCTTAAGAATGCTAAAACATAACAACAACACTACCCAAAAGGCGTAGACCTCCGAACTACTCGTCGGCGTCGAACTCCATGTAGTAATCCTCGTCGGGGATACCTGCATCCGAGGGGCTACTACTGATAGCAGCAACCGGGTAGAAGGAAAAATGTTACAAAGCGACCATGAGTACTCATCCAAAGTACTCGCAAGACTGACATCAGATCTATACTACATATGCATCGGTATTGAAGGAACGGGGCTATATCTTTGGACTATACTACAAAAATGCCAGAACAAAGGGGGAAGCTCAATGTGGCAAGGACTACCACCATCTTGTAGCAAGAGAGGAGAAAGAGAACATCTTGCAACAATGGAAGAGTAATAGCGATCACGAGATCAATAACCACAGCAGCAACACACAACCCTAAGATCCTTCCTCGACTCCCTATGAGAAAGCAATCCCCGGGTATTCTATCTAATATCTTGGTGTGTTTTATACAGTATCCATTTTAAGTTGTAAAAGATTGGGATACATCTCCAAGTCATCATGTTACCATGGACACGGCTATTCGAATAGTTTAACTCCCTGCAGGGGTGCACCACATTTCCCGACATGCTCGATTACCCTATGGTCGGACACACTTTTCTGCAGGTCTGCCCGGCATCAGATGATCGACACGCCAAAGTCCTACATCAACTCTCCTGAGAGGTCACCCACCGGTCTACATCCTAAGCGTGAAGGGTTGTTCGGCCGCTCGCCCTAAGCGCTTCAACACATTACATGGTTGGCCGGGAACCAAGCCCACCAAGTCCATCTCTGACTCAAGCAGTATCTGCTCACCCGAACAATCAACCCGCGGTTCTAAACTGTGACATCTGGTTAGCTTTCAGTAAAGAACTGACAACACCTAGGGCCCCATAACCATTATCCCGCGTGGCGGTTAGTGCGTATATGCCAGTGGCAGTTTCAGATCAAAGACCTTGAACTCGTTAGCGTATTATTGTTATGTACTCACGGACAACGACCAGGGCCTAGGCCCACCTCTTCCTGGATGGTCTTCGCCTGCCCTATCGTTCCGCCACAATGAATCACTCGGGGCTGTCGGGAACCCATGCCAATCTCTTCCTGGATGGTACCACCTGTCCCTCCAGCCCCCATCTGAACATCATCATATATAGTATAGTAATATAAAGTATATCCGTGATCATCGCCCAGAGGGATCACAGCCCGGTAATATAGCAAGGCAAACGGATAAGGGTGTAGGGCCAACAGATGGAACACAAGCATAGCTAAACTAGGCATGCTAGGATAACAGGTAAAGTATCTACAACAGGTGACAACATCAGCCTATGCTTCAGAATAGGAGCTACCGAAACAACATATCTGAACCTATACCTAATGCATAAAGTAGAGAGAAAGAATAGGCAATATCGAAATGATCAAGGGTGTTTTGCTTGCCTAGAAGCTCTGCTGAGAAGATCTGACCATGTGCGGCGTAGTCATACTCAGGGTCTACCGCAGTGTAGGGGTCTACTGATAAAAGCAGAAGTGGGGGAAACAAATAAATAACAGGCAAACAAATGCAACATAAATGCATGTCATGGCAAAATATGTTGATGATGTGCTCTAATGCATTACTACACTTTTTAATTGAAGTGGGAACATATTAGGAATATTTTCCAAGCTCTAGACGTTATTTATTTAATTGATCCTGATGCAAAATAATAATGTTCATTATGATAGAGGGGTTTGTCATGCTTGCAAATGACATATTCGGATTCGTTATATTTTTTTATCACTTTCATATATAAATTACTTTCATCCAAGTTACGATTAATTTTATCTAATTTCTTAAAATTTTAATGATTTTCTGGATTTTTTGGAATTACAACTAATTTGAAATTATTAAATGGATAAATGCTATGGGTACACAGAAGTGTACCTAGCTGTGTGGTTAGAGGCTGATAGTGGGGCCCAGTTGACTGCCCAGTCAGCTGTCAACTGCTGACTGTTGACTGGTCAAACTGACTAGTGGAGCCTACCTGACATAGACTCAGTGTTTTAATTGAGTTTACTAATAGTTTTAATTAGATTAATTAACTAGTGGGGCCTAGTGTCAGTGACTGTGGTTACCTTAATGGCTATAGTAACTGGGCCCACATGTCAGTGACTATTAGTGGAGTTAATTAGTGCTAATGATAGGGCTGGCATGTGGGACCCACCTGGCAGTGACACACCGGCGTTTAAACGCGG
Source organism: Thinopyrum elongatum (assembly GCA_011799875.1). Taxonomy (NCBI): domain Eukaryota; kingdom Viridiplantae; phylum Streptophyta; class Magnoliopsida; order Poales; family Poaceae; genus Thinopyrum; species Thinopyrum elongatum. Next base: position 15,410,095 of record CM022298.1, on the reverse strand, counting down.
TGGCGCGCCGGCGGCGACCACAGAAGACGGCGGTGATGCGCATGATTCTTCTACTGACGACAAAATCGAGCGCGAAATGGCTCGTTCGAGAGTTGGTGCTTGTGTGCATCGAAAGATGCAAGCGGCAGGAGGGAGGGTGGCCTGTAGCGGCACCAGCATCGAGGTTTGCAGCGGCCGGAGCTCTGGTGAGCAAAGATTCATTGCTGCAGCATGCGAACAAGCGACCGAAAGGGCTAGCGTTGCTCTACGGGTCGCTACGAAGGTGATGGACACACTGGAGTGACCAAATGGTCACCAGAGAATGGTCGGCGACGAGCTTGTGCGGTGGCAAGCTTCGACAATTGTGGCAGGGCTAGCTAGGAGCCTGAGATCGAGCTCCGAAGAGAGGGGAAACATGCAGGTGCTCACCGTGGGAGCACACAGGGGCTCGGTGAGAGATTAGGAGCAGCAAATGGCAGTGAATCGATGCTGTGGAGCAGCGGTGTCTGACGGGGAAGAACGGTGCGATCTGGCAATGTGGAGGCGCTGAGTTCGAGCCGTTCCTCATAGATGAACAGGGGAGGTAGGGCGTCTCCTGGACACCTTCCTAGCCGGCAGGATGACGGGGAGTACGGAAATGATGACAGCCATGGTGACAGAGCTTCGGTCATCGCTTGAACCAAAGAGAGCGAGGTAGAGAGCGGGAAGTGGCAATCTAGGGTTTGTCCAGGGGCTCGAGGACGGCCTTATCCACCACTCAATGGCGACGGGAGTGTCGTGGGGTTGCGCATCCACCGGCGTCATCGTGTGCTGGCCACAGGTGCGGTGACAGTGCGATGAAGATGACCGTGGCGGGTGGGCTGGGCCTAGCTCCTGTGCACTAGAGGCCCAGCCGCACAATAAGTGCTTTCCTCTTTTTCTTTTCTGTTTTTGTTATATGATTTGCATTTTCTTTTGTTACCAATTGACTTTTGTTAAATGTGAAACTTAGCACATCAATACAAGGAAATATTTTGGAACTGCACACAAAGTTTTAGGCCATTTGGAAGCATTCAAATTTATGTTTGTATTTAAACGGCTTAAATAAGTGCTGCTGGTTCACTTTAAATGTTGTTAGGGGCATTTTGGGAATTCAAGTGATGTTGGTTTCTTCAAGACAAATCCTTGGCGATTATTTGGAATATTGCCAACATTTTTGTTTCACTATTTGGAGAAATAATTTTCGACTTGGCATTTTGAATTTGAATTTGAATTTCATTTGGATCTAAGTGGCAATTAGCATTTGTAAAACATGATGACTTGGCATTAATTAGGGGAGGCAACAGTAGCTTAATTACAGGGGTGTTACAATTCTCCTCTTCTAAAAAAATTCTCGTCTCGAGATTTAAGAGGTAGACGGAAAGAGAGATGGGTATTCATCATGAATACAATCTTCACATTCCTAGGTGGCTTCATCTTTAGAGTGATTCGACCACCTGACCTTGAGGAACTTGGTAGCCTTCTGACGAGTGCAACATTCAGCTTGATCAAGAATGTGCATCGGATATTCTTGATAAGAAAGGTCTTCTTGCAGATCAAGCAATTCAAGATCCACATCTCGGATAGGATCCTTGAAGCAGCGGTGGAGTCGTGACACATGGAAGACATTGTGAACCTGAGAAAGGTTCGACGGCAGTTCCAACTGATATGCAACTTCTCCATGTCTTGTGAGAATCCGTAAAGGACCAATGTAGAGCGGAGCTAGCTTGCCCTTAATTCCGAAGCGGTGAGTGCCCTTCATTGGGGTGACACAAAGGTAAGTTGTTCGCCTGGTTGATAGACCATCTCTTTGTGATGATGGTCATACAGACTTTTCTGACGAGACTGAGCAGTCTTCAGATTTTCATGAACAATGGGGACTTGCTCTTTGGCGTGTTGGATAATGTCCGGACCAAAGAGTGGTCGTTCCCCAGTTTCTGACCAATTCAGAGGAGTTCCGTACTTACGTCCATACAATACTTCGAAGGGTGCCATCTTCAAACTAGCTTGATAGCTATTGTTGTATGATAATTCAGCGTATGGGAGAGATTCCTCCCTTTTCTTGCCAAATAAAATGACATAAGCGCGAAGCATGTCTTCAAGAACTTGGTTGATCCGTTCAACTTGACCACTGGACCGGGGGTGAAAAGCAGTGCTAAAGGACAGATGAGTTCACATAGCTTCCTGAAAGCTTTCCCAGAACCTGGAGGTGAAAAGCCTGCCATGATCTGAGTTGATTTCCAATGGAACACCGTGGAGTGAAACAATTCTGGAAACATACAAGTCTGCTAACTGACTGATAGTTTCCTTGACGGGCAGGAAGTGAGCAACCCTGGAAAACCGGTCAATGGCAAAAAGAATAGCATCGTAACCTTCCTGCGATCTGGGAAATCCAGTGATGAAGTCCATTTCCATTTGGTCCCATTTCCATTCAGGAATAGCAAGTCATTGCAGAGTTCCAGCAGGTCTCTGATGTTCTTCTTTGATGCGATGGCAAACGTCACACACAACAACATAGCGAGCAATGTCTTGCTTCATGTTACTCCACCAAAATCTCTGGCGAAGGTGTTGGTACTTCTTGGTGCTACCAGGATGAATTGAGAGAGCCGTATCGTGTGCTTCTTTCATGACATCCTTGCTCATATTCTGGAACTTAGGTACAACAAGGTGACCTCGAAAGAATAAGGAGCCCTGATCATCAACTAAGAAGCCTGAGGTCTTTCCTTTTGTGAGATAGCGCTTAATCTTCTGGACTTTAGAGTCATATTTCTGCATAGTCCTGATGGTGTGCTCGAGATCTGGTTCAACAACCAGGGTATTCAGATAACCCTGGGGAACAATCTCAAGGTACAACTTGCGAAGTTCTTCACAAAGAAGGGGATGTTCTTCTTGTACCATGAGGTTGTTGTAGGAAATATGCCCTAGAGGCAATAATAAATGTTATTATTTATCTCCATGTTCGTAATTATGTTTATATTCCGTGCTATAACTGCTCTGGTTCTCGAGTCTACAATAACCAAGAGGCTCAGAGGAAAACTCATATGCACGTGTGGAATAATAAAGGTTAAAATGTATTCCTATTCATGCCACTAAGACTAGCTCAAGTGTTGCATGATGATTATGTTTTCGTGATCATGGGCATGTCTATGCCGGCAACTTTGAGAACACAATGTTAAAAGAACACTTGTGTTGAATCGACCCAATTGATGTTATGCTATGAGATACATTCATCATAAGTTGATGTAGGGGAACGCAGCAAAAAACAAAAATATTCTGCACTACGAACACGCCCAGGACCACTATGAAGATGCATACAAGGTTTTTGATCTGATCAAACCGACTCGTAGCGCAGCCGAAGTAGAGTCGATGAAAATCGTTGGTGCAGATCCCTGCAACTAGGATTTTATAACCTCCCAACCGCGAGGATGTTCTCCCTTGTCAGCTCACCGGACGGATCGTCGGACAGCCCTTTGGGAGGCCTCAGGATAGTCCCTCGGATGGTCTCACCAGACGGATCCTCGGACAGCCCTTCGGAAGGCCTCAGGACAGTCCCTCGGATGGTCTCACCAGATGGATCCTCAGACAGCCCTTCGGGAGGACCCTCGAATAGCCCCTCGGGTAGAAGACCAAAACTATGACCTCTCTACTAGGTTACAAACATACATTGTCAGCTATCCAGCAGGACTTTGCCATCCAGAACTAGTTCCTACTTGAACCCAGACAGCCTTTCGGCTCTACGAAACTATTTCGTGTCAGAGAGAGAAGAAATCCAGATAATGCATGGATGTGTATGAGAGCTTGAGTGAGTTTGGAGAGCACCTCTCCACCTCTATTTATAGTGTGAGGCAAGGGGTAGAGGCCACATGAAAATACCAAAAAACCCATGAGATGTGTCCTTCGTAAGGGCAAAAAGGGGAGGGAAGTGGAGCTCCATGGAGGAGCTCCTCCTTCGCCGGCCACCATGTGTGGGGCCCACTTAAAGGCGGTCCCACCATCCCATGTCATCGCCTTGACTTTTTGGCACAAAACTCCAAAGGAGTAGTTATACCCTAATAGTGCTGCCACTATTCACACCACTATTCATGACAAAATATTTTTATTGTCTGTTTAATCCAAAGAAATTCCCCAAGGTCCAGAACATTTCCAGCACCCCCTAAAATAATTTCAGATGCATTTTGAAACATTTTCGTATGATCATTTTTCTCCAGAACGTTTCTGGTTTTCACATTAAAACTTTTCTGTCGTCTCCGAAACTTTTTCGTCGACTTTCACTCTAGAACTATTCCAGTTTCTCCGAAACTTTTCTGATGACTTTCTCTCAGACTCCTTTTCTAGTATTCAGCAGATAGATGAACCTTAAGCGTGTGACCCTGCAGGTTCGGTGAAGTATATACATGACCGAGACACTTGTCCGTGAATCGAGAATGAGAGTTGCTCCTCCGGTGATGATCAATGGTGGAACCGTGGACATCCATATTGATCCCTATACCCACATGAATGAATATTCGAGTGAACCTGTAGTTGCCATCTGTCATTCTTGTTGCGTCGCAATATGTTACAAAAACCGAGGTGAGATTTATTGGCATCCCCGTGAATCAACATCTTGTCCACTATGCTAGTTACCTCGTTACCGGTTTTGTTCTCCTTTCTGGTTCCTGCGTTCTGGCATCCTTGTGGTCATATCACACTGTGTCTGGCCAGATGGTGATGGATACTGTAACACCGAGAAGGCCCCAAGAATATCTCTCCATCACCGGAGGAGCAACTCTCATTCTCGAGCTATCTAGTTCCTTGTCATACTTTTCCGTGAACCCGTAAGCCGCCGTAATAGCCACCCTCTTATAGATGACGTTTAACAAACCCCAAAGTTCACAAAGCAAGCACGAAGGAACTCGATACTCTCATGGTCCAAGGAATTATGCATACATTAACTTTATCTGTGTTATTAACCATTAACTTGTGACAAATATATCTCATAGCATAACATCAATTCGGGTTGATTCAACATAAGTGTTCTTGTAACATTGTGCCCTCAAAGTTGCCGGCATAGTCATGCCCATGATCAGGAAAATGGGACCATCACGCAACACTTGTGCCAGTCTTAGAGGCACGACTAGGAATACATTTCACCGTTCATTATACCACACGTGCACATGAGTTTCCCTCCGAGCCTCATGGTTATTGTAGACTCAAGAATCATTGCAGTTATAGCATGGAACACAAACATCAATTACAAACTTGGAGATGCAAAATAACTATTATTATTGCCTCTCGGGCATATTTCCTACAGACTCCCACTTGCACTAGAGTCAATAATCTTGTTACATGGCTTCCCTAACAACAATGGCTATCCGGTGCTGCTCATGCTTTGGTCGTGATACAGGCTTTGTCTTCAGGTCTGACACATTCAGATCTGTGTGAACTTTGCGTAGTTTCACTAAACCCGCTTCAACATTATGTCAAATGAGTTTATATTTGTGTTTAATATGTCTTGTATTATGGTGGGAATATGGCTCCCTTGCCTGAGCCACGGCACCACTATTATCATAATAGATCTCCATAGGGTCCAGCGCACTTGAATCGACACCAAGGTCTTCAAGAAACTGCTTGATCTAGACCGCTTGCTTGCAGGCTTCTGAAGCAGCAATATATTCAGCCTCCATCGTAGAATCCACCATAGTTTTTTGTTTGGAACTTTTCCAGTCAACTGCGCCACCGTTCAAAATGAAAACGTAGCCTGATTGAGATTTGAAGTCATCTGGGTCAGTCATGAATCCCGCATCAGTGTAACCATTAACAATGAGCTCTTCATCACCTCCGTACACAAGGAGCAAATCCTTGGTCCTTCTGTGGTACTTAAGAATATTTTTTACTGCGGCCCAGTGTTCCAATCCTGGATCACTTTGGTACCTGCTGCTAACACTTAGCGCAAAGGAAACATCTGGTCTTGTACATAACAAGGCATACATAATTGAACCAACTGCCGAAGCATATGGAACATCATTCATTTGTACTCGCTCATCGAGAGTCCAAGGACACTGATTTATGCTGAGCGCTGTGATAAGTGACATGGGGAGTAGGCCTTTCTTGGCGTTCTCCATATTAAACCTTTTCAACATCTTGTCAATGTACATGCTTTGGCTAAGCGCTATCAGGTGTCTGGATCTATCTCTATAGATTTTGATGCCCAATACGTATGTCGCTTCTCCCAAGTCCTTCATTGAAAAACTCTTCTTCAATGAGTCTTTTATTTCGCTAAGAAAATTCACATCATTTCCAATCAACAATATGTCATCCACATATAAGGTGAGAAATTATTTTGCGCTCCCACTAAACTTATTGTAAACACAAGATTCTTCGTCATTTCTGATGAAACCAAACTCTATGATTACTTCATCAAAATGAATGTTCCAGCTCCTTGATGCTTGCTTCAGACCATAAATGGCCTTCTGAAGCTTGCATACATTTTTATCATCCTTACGATCGACAAAACCTTCAGGCTGTATCATGTATACATCCACTTTGAGGTTTCCATTTAGGAAAGCCATTTTGACATCCATCTGCCATATTTCGTAATTCAAATAAGCAACAATTGCTAGTAGTATCCGCACAGACTTAAGCATAGCTACAAGTGAGAAAGTCTGATCGTAGTCAACTCCTTCAACTTGTGTGAACCCTTTCGCAACAAGTCTAGCTTTATGGATAGTAATGCTACCATCCACGTCTATCTTTCTTTGGAAAACCCATTTACAACCAATGGGCTTTACGCCTTCTGGAAGTTCTACCAAGTCCCAAACTTGGTTTTTGTACATGGATTCCATTTCGGATTTCATGGCTTTGTGCCATTCCCTTGAGCTGGACCCTGCCATCACTTCCTTGTAGTGCGCAGGTTCATCATCTTCAAGGATGAAGATTTCATTATGAAACCACTCAGGTGGCTAGATAGCCTTACCTGATCTGGGCGGTTTATTTACAAACTTGTCAGAAGTTTCTACATCACATGCGACAACTTTCAGCTCGGTTGTAGGGATAATTTGCGGAATTACTTCCGGTTCCTTTTCCCTATCAACGGTCTCCAAAGATTCACTAATCTCATTAAGTTGTAATGTCCTCCCACTTAACTCTTTAGCAAGAAACTCTTTCTTGAGAAAGTGTCCAACTTTTGCGACAAATACTTTGCCCTTGGACTGGTGGTAGAGAGAATACCCAATGGTGTCTTTGGGATGACATACAAAGTAACATTTGTCTGATCTGGGATCAAGTTTCTTGGCTGTAAACGCTTTACGTATGCCTCATAACCCCAAATCTTGAGATGCGGCACACTAGGTTTTTCCCATGCCACATCTCATGTGGTGTCGTCTCAACAGAATTAGACGTTGCTTTGTTTAATGTATAAGCGGTCGTTAGTAGTGTGTGACCCCAAAAAGATATTGCTAGATATGTAAGAGACATCATTGACCTTACCATGTCTAACAGAGTTTGGTTACGTCACTCGGACACTCCATTTCGATGTGGAGTTCCGAGAGGCATAAGCTGTGAAACGATTCCACACTCCCGCACATGTTGGTTAAACTCATGACTAAGATATTCGCCCCCATGATCTGATTGCGGCAACTTAATCCTTTTGTTACGATGATTTTCTACCTCATTTTGAAATTCTTAGAACTTTTCAAAGGTTTCTGAAATATGCTTCATCAAGTAGATATATCCATACCTACTTAAATAATCTATAAAAGTTACGAAGTAGAAATACCCACCCCGTACGGTTGTGCTCATTGGACTACATACATCACTATGTTTTATTTCCAACATTTCACTCGACTGTTCAGGATGACCCGTGAAGGGCGTCTTGGTCATTTTCCCCATCAAACAAGCCTCACATGTGTCACATTGATTCAAAATCAAAAGACGGTAAAACTCTATCTTTATGGACTCTTTGCATGCATTTCTTTCTGATGTGGCCAAGATGACAATGCCACAATAAAGTGGTGGTGGTATCAGCCTTCTTAAGGTGTTTAACATTTACGTTAAAGACATCATTTCCACATTCAAGATTCAGTATGAAAAGACCCCCAACAATGGGTGCAAATCAATAAAATATATCCTATCAATAAAGTGAACGACCATTGTCCTGAGACTTGTAGTTATACCCATCATGTATCAGACATGATCTAGAGATAATGTTTCTACACAATGCCGGAACAAAATAATGGTTACTTAGTTCTAAGATAAATCCTGAAGGGAGACATAGAGGCATGATGCCGATGGCTTGAGCGGCGATTCTAGCACTGATACATCTCCAATATAACTATAATTTATGAAGTATTCATGCCATATTTACTTAATTCTACATGGTTTTGGTGCACTTTTATATGATTTTTATGGAACTAACCTATTGACCTAGTGCCCAGTGCTAGTTACTGTTTTTTCGCATGTTTTTGGTTTTCCAGAAAATCCATACCAAACGAAGTCCAAATGCAGCAAAACTTTACGGTGGTTTTTTATAGACCAAAAGAGACCCACAAAGTGCCGGAGGTGGACCAGAGGGACGCTAGGGAAGCCACAAGCCTGGGGGGTGCGCCTCCCCCCCTAGGGCGCGCCCCTGAGCTTGTCGGTCCCTCATGGGCCCGCCTGACGTGAAATCAACACCAAAAATTCTTATAAATAGGGAAATGCCTGAAAGTTAACCTAGAACTTCCACACCGCCCCGCAAGCCTCTGTCCCGAAGCAATCTCAATCGGAGCCCTGTTTTGGCACCCTGCTGGAGGGGGAAATCATCACCAGAGGACATCTTCATCATCTCGGCGGTCTCCATGATGAGGAGGGAGTACTTAACCCTCGGGGATGAGGGTATGTACCAGTAGCTTTGTGTTTGATCTCTCTCTCTCTCTCATGTTCTTGATCCGGCATGAACTTGATGTACCATGAGCTTTGTTAATATAGTTGGATCATATGGTGTTCTTCCCTCTCTATCTTTTTGTGATGAATTGAGTCCTACTCCTTGAAGATCTTTATGTTGGATTGAATATTATGAATCTAAAATTGTTTGATGCGTATTGAATAATTAACTCACGGATACTTGTGGTGACATTGGAGTATCTAGGTGACATTATAGTTGATTGATGCATATCATATGGTGTTATTTAGTAAGAACTCTAGCGCAGTGTGTGACACTTATAGGGATAGCTCAATAGATTGATCGAAAAGATAACTTTGAGGTGGTTTCGTACCCTACAAACAATTTCATCTTATGTTCTCCGATAGATAGGAACTTTGATGTTTTGTTATGTTGGATTGAATATTGGACTTGACAACACTTGATATATGTCTTGCATGTGGATATCCGTGGTGACAATAGGGTATTCTATTGAGTCACTTGATGTATGTTTTGGTAATCAACTTGCAGATTCCCGTAGTGACATTCGGGTAATCTACGCATAGGGGTTGATAAACGCTTTCGTCCTACTTTCTCCGATAGAAACTGTGGAGTGATTCCTTGTCGCACGTTGAGGAATGGTTATATGATTCAATTATGTTAGCACTGTTGAGAGATTGCAGTAGTGAAAGTATGAACCCTAGGCCTTATTTCTAAGCATTGCAATACCATTTGTGCTCACTTTTGTTACTTGTTACCTTGTTGTTTTTATTATTTTAGATTACAAAAACCTATATCTACTATCCATACTACACTTGTATCACCATCTCTTCACCGAACTATTGCACCTATACAGTTTACCATTGTATTGGGTGTATTGGGGACACAAGAGATTGCTTGTATTTGATTGCAGGGTTGTTTGAGAGAGACCATCTTCATGCTACACCTCCCACGGATTGATAAACCTTAGGTCATCCACTTGAGGAAAATTTGCTGCTGTCCTACAAAACTCTACGCTTGGAGGCCCAACAGAGTCTACAAGAACAAAGTTACGCAGTAGACATCAAGCTATTTTCTGGCGCCGTTGCCGGGGAGGTGAGTGCATGAAGGTATATCTTTAGATCTTGCAATTGTGTCTTTTAGTTTCTTGTTTTTCACTTGTTTGGTTTTATAAAAGAAAATTACAAAAAAAATGGAAATGAAGTTGTGCCAATTTGATTATCCCTATAAAGTCTTCCTTGAAAATGATGGATCGGAAATTGTGCCAAAGTGTGAGAAGAAGAATTCAATAAAATGTTTGGCATAAAATCCTTGAATGAAAAAGCATAATTGCAATGTTGTTAGTACGCTTGCTATGAATATCCATGATGCTAATGATATGCAAAGCCATAAGCTTGGGGATGCTATGTTTGATGAAGATGATCTTTCTCGTCCCCCTACTTTTGATGAGCAAATTTATTATGATGAAAGCATGCCTCCTATTTATGATGATTATATTGATGAAAGTGGGTTTGGAAGAGTGTTGAGTCTCATTGTAGTAATCATGAAAGTGGATTTGGAGAGGTCATGACTTTATTTATTGATGATTCCACTATTTCGGAAGAGGTTTCAATTGATTATGACAACTAAGTTGCTATCTATGATGATTATGGTGATGACATGTATACTATAAAGAATAATGATAACCATGAATCTTGTCATCATGATTTTAATATTCAATTTGGTTATGTCAATCAAGTATCTCATGATAGTTATTTTGTTGAGTTTGCTCCCACCACTATTGATGAGAAGAAATTTGCTTATGTGGAGAGTAGTAAATATTCTATGCATGGGGATCATGAAAAGAATGCATTATGTGATAGTTATTTTCTTGAATTTGTTCATGATGCTACTGAAAATTATTATGAGACAGGGATATTTGCTTATAGATATCTCAATAGTACCAACTTTCCTATCTATGTGTTGAAAGTTTTGAAGTATTGCTTGTTTTGCCTTCCTATGCTAGTTGAATCCTGCTCCCATAAATTGTTTGCTCACAAAATCCGTATTCATAGGAAGTGGGTTAGACTTAACTGTGCTTGTCATATGCTTCATGATGATCCCTTTACGTTTATGTGAGCATCATTAATCATCATGCCTAGATAAAAAAGCATTAAAGAAAAGTGGTTGTTGGGGACAACCCAATATTTACCCCTACTATTTTTGTGTGTTCAAATGATTAAGTTACTGTAGTACTCATGTTTTGTTTCTTTTATTTCAATAATGTGCCAAGTAAAGCCTTCGGAATAGTGTGAATACTTGTTGATTCAATTCTATGCAAAAACAGAAACTTTTGCGTCAAGTGTATGAATTCCCAGATTTTTCTGGAGTGTAAAAATATTCTGAAATTTTACACAGTATTGCCATGAAAATTGCCTACGTTTTCTTAATTTTTCAGAATTTTTAGAGTTACAGAAGTATGGTTCAAGTTCAGATCATTACAGACTGTTCTGTTTTTTACAAATTCTGTTTTCAATGCATAGTTTGCTTGTTTTATAGTTTCTATGGCTTATATTGGTCAATATAAATTGTAGAAATGATAGATTACAGTAGGCATAATGTGATAACAATTATGAATCTTGTCTTGACAGTACCAAAGTGATGATTTTTTCTTTATCATACTAACCTATCTCACGAAGTTCCGTTAAGTTTTATGTGATTGAAGTTTTCAAGTTTTGGGTGAGATATCGATATGAGGAGAATAAGGAGTGGCATGGCCCTAAGCTTGGGGATGCCCCGGAAGGCATCCCCTCTTTCGTCTTCAACATTATCGGTATACCTCACTCTGGAATATATTTTTATTCGTCACATGATATGTGTTTTGCTTGGAGCATCATTTTCTTTTAATTGGCTTTGCGTGCTGTTATTTAGAATCATGTTTTCTATCTTTTATTTCAATAAAATTGTCAAGTATAGCCTTTACCATGCTTAGTGTGCACGTTCATGAGTTGCTGTTCCAAAACAGAAAGTTTTCTGTTATTGCTTGAATATCCCTGAAAAGTCAGAATTTGATAAAATCTTGAAATTTTGACACAGTACGCTACGATAAATTTTCTACAGTGTGGTAATTTTTCAGAATGTTTTGATTTAAATAAGTATGGATTCTTGTTCATCCTTTACAGACTATCCTGTTTAGGCAGATTGCTGTTATATTTGCATTGTTTGCATATGTTTGCTTGTTTAATGTTTCTATTTGTGGATAGGAGTATTAAATATGTAGAGCCATTTAGTATTCAATGTTTAATTATAATTTTAGTAATTTGCTACAGTAGAGAATGTTAAGGTTTTGAATGGATTTATACTAACTTATCTCACGAGTTCTTGTTAAGTTTTGTGTGGATGAAGTTTTTAAGATTTAGGGAAGCCGTGATATGAGAGGATTTAATGATACATAAGAGTTCAAGCTTGGGGATGCCCAAGGGTCCCCAAGTTAATATTCAAAGAAGTCTCAAGCATCTGAGCTTTTGAATGCCCCGGTAGGCATCCCACCTCTCTTCATCAACAACTACTGGTCAGTCTCGGTTGAGCCTAAGTTTTTATTTGTTCACATGACATGTGATATCCATGGTGTGCCCTTTTATTCTTATTTAGTTTGCTGTTTGAATAAAATATTTAAATCTGAAAGTTTTAAATGGGAGAGAGTCTTCACATAGCTACTTTATTGTTTGACTACTCTTTGTTCTTCACTTATATCTTTTTGGAGTAGTTGGTTATTTACTTTTGTGCTTCACTTATATCATAAGAGTAAAATCATTGAATGAATTAAATATCATAAATCTGAAATTATTGATGTTCCATATGCTTAGTAATAGTTTCACATTGGGTTTAGAAAGTAAAATCTATTAAAATTTGACAATCACAATATTAGTCAAACAAACAATTCATGAAAGACTAGTACAAGGAAGAGAAATTTCGCATACAAATATATTATCTTTGACATCTTTTTTTATTGTGAATACCCATTAATTATTTTCAAACATGATCAAATAAGTTGAAGTTGGACAAGGAAGACAATGTAATGATTATGTTTGGGTATATTTGCATAGAAGTTATATTGTTATGGATCCAACATGTGGTGCTTGTTTATAATCTTTTGCTAGCCAAAATTTCTGTATTAAGCGGGAATATTGCTTGTGCATCCAAAATCCTTGAGCCAAGTTTCTTCCATGACTGCCCACCATACCTACCTATATATGGTATTTCATTACCATTCCAAGTAAATTTGCATATGCTACCTCTAAGACCTTCAAATGAACACCTGTTTTGTGTGCCCGTACTGCTCATGGAGTGACGGGGCGGTCAATATCTTCCATGCTAAGTGGGTAATTCTCATGACGAGAGTTTATTCACTCATCTTGCATGAGAGAGGTTGGTATTTGGGATGCTCAGTCCCGTTAAACAAAAACAAAGAAAAATATAATAAAACAAACTCCCCCTAGAAAGTTGATTGTTTGGAGGGCACCCGAGAATTTGGCTAGCCATGGCTTGTGTTTGTATGGTTGTCGGGAGTAAACCTTTATCTTTCTACATGGGAACCGCCAATAATGTGTTTAGCATGGAAGATATTGAAATCCTTTGTCGTGACATTGACAGGAAAAGCACACCACTCAAAATGTAATTATCTCTGTTTAAGCAATGAGCTCTGGCACATAAGCAAATCTCTACTTCCCTCTGCAAAGGGCCTATCTATTTACTTTTCATGTTGAGTCAACTTCTTATGCCAACCTCAATTACTCTCCACTTGGCAAGCATCATGTGATGGGGAAAAATCCAGGCACATATATCCAGTCAAATATACTTGATCATGAATTATTATTGTTGACAATTGTCTTTATGATAAGTAAGTTGGGAAGCAAAACATTAAGCCCCTATCTTCCTCCGTGTTTGATGGATGCTATTTGTTCTAAAAGTATGCTTTGAGTACTACCAATCATAGAAGACTATATGATAATTGCTTATGTGAAGCTCTTACTTAGACTCTTTCTGAAAATAATTGAAATGCAATTGTTTAGTAACTAAGAACATAGGTTGTTAAGTTTCATGAGAATGCATTGTTCGAACCATAACATGTGAATTGATTGCTACTTTACCATGATGTGTTTTATGAGAAAGACTTACTGTTTATGATGCTAGGAAAAGTGATTGAAATTATTATTGATTGAACTTATGCACTATGCTAGCATTCACACTTCATAAATTATTTCTTTTATCATTTACCTACTCGAGGACGAGCAGGAATTAAGCTTAGTGATGTTGATACATACCCAACATATCTATAATTTATGAAGTATTCATGCCATATTTACTTAAGTTCTACATGGTTTTGGTGCACTTTTATATGATTTTTATAGAACTAACCTATTGACCTAGTGCCCAGTGCCAGTTGCTGTTTTTTTTGCATATTTTTGGTTTTCCAGAAAATCCATACCAAATGAAGTCCAAATGCAACAAAACTTTACGGTGATTTTTTATTGACCAAATGAGACCCACGAAGTGCCGGAGGTGGACTAGAGGGTGGCTAGGGGAGCCACAAGCCTGGGGGGGCGCCTTCCCCCAGTCTGTGCCCCCTGAGCTTGTTGGTCCCTCATGGGCCCCCCTGACGTGAAATCAACGCGAAAAATTCTTATAAATAGGGAAACCCCCAAAACCTAACCTATAACTTCCACGCCGCCTCCGCAAGCCTCTGTCCCAAAGCGATCTCAATTGGACCGCTGTTCCGGCACCCTACCGGAGGGGGAAATCATCATCGGAGGCCATCTTCATCATCCCGGCGGTCTCCGTGATGAGGAAGGAGTAGTTCATCCTCGTGGCTGAGGGTATGTACCAGTAGCTATGTGTTTGATCTCTCTCTCTCTCGTATTCTTGATTCGACACGATTTTGATGTACCATGAGCTTTGTTAATACAGTTGGATCATATGTTGTTCTTCTCTCTCTATCTTGTTGTGATGAATTGAGTCCTACTCCTTGAAGATCTTTATGTTGGATTGAATATTATGAATCTGAATTTGTTTGATGCGTATCGAATAATTAACTCACGGATACTTGTGGTGACATTGGAGTATCTAGGTGACATTAGAGTGGATTGATGCGTATCATATGGTGTTATTTAGTACGAACTCTAGGGTTGTTTGTGACACTTATAGGGATGGCTCAATAGATCGATCGGAAAGATAACTTTGAGGTGGTTTTGTACCCTACAAACAATTTCATCTTATGTTCTCCGATAGATAGGAACATTGATGTTTCGTTACGTCAGATTGAATATTGGACTTGAGAACACTTGATATATGTCTTGCATGTCGATATCCGTGGTGACAATGGGGTATTCTATTGAGTCACTTGATGTATGTTTTGGTAATCAACATGTGGATTCCCGTAGTGACATTGGGGTAATCTATGCATAGGGGTTGATACACATTTTCATCCTAGTTTCTTCAATAGAAACTATGGGGTGATTCTTTGTCCCACGTTGAGGGATGGTTATACGATTCAATTATGTTAGCACTGTTGAGAGATTGCACTTGTGAACGAATGAACCCTAGGCCTTGTTTCTAAACATTGCAATACCGTTTATGCTAACTTTTGTTACTTGTTACCGTGCTGTTTTTATTATTTCAGATTACAAAAACCTATATCTACTATCCATACTACACTTGTATCACCATCTCTTCGCCGAACTAGTGCACCTATACAATTTACCATTGTATTGGGTGTGTAGGGGACACAAGAGATTGCTTGTATTTGATTGCAGGGTTGTTTGAGAGAGACCATCTTCATCCTACACCTCCCACGGATTGATAAACCTTAGGTCATCCACTTGAGGGAAATTTGCTGCTGTTCAACAAAACTTGCGCACCTTCTGAAGCCCCTATATTGAGTTGCAAATGTGAGCAACCAATCCGGTATCAAATACCGAAGACTTATAATTTTTGCTAGGAAGCAAAACATCAATGACATTAACATGTATAACAGTTATACCTTTTCTGGTCTTTCCAGACTTCTTGTAGTTTCTCTTCCAGTGTCTGTTGCCCTTGCAGTAGAAGCACTCAATTTCAGTGTTGCCTCCACCCTTAGACTTGCTTTGGGAGCCGGTCTTACCGATGCCCTTCCCTTTCTTGGACTTGCCTTTCTTCTTGAAACTGGCGGTTTTATTCACAAGCAACACTTGCTTGTGATTCTTCCGCAGCCCTGCTTCATTAATTTTCAGCATGGTGAGCAACTCGTTCTGTGTCTTGTTCATCCCATTCATGTTGTAGTTCATGATAAAACCGTCGTAAGATGGGGGGAGTGAAAAGAGTAACATGTCCACCGCGAGTGCTGGTGGAATTGGAAATTCCAGGGTTTTAAGCCTTTCAGCATAGCCAATCAATTTGAACACGTGTTCGCCAACTCAACTTCCCTCAGCCATCTTGCACTCCATCATGGTCTTTGTTACCTTGTAACGTTCAGACCCAGCATTCAGTTTGTACAGAGCGTCCATTGCCCAGATCGTATCATGGGTGGATTGATATTCAAAACATTTTTTAAGCTCTGGACTCATACAAGGTAGCATGAGGTACTGCACTACAGTGCAGTCATCATCTTTAGTGGTCCAGACATTTCTTTCATCTTCCAGGGCAGTTGCCGCAGGTTTAGCTGGAAGAGGCGTGTCAAGCCCACACCCTTTCTTAGCACTCCCGACGACAATTCCCAGGGTATAGACCCAGTCCACATTGTTGCTTCCAGTTGCAGCTAACTTCGCTTTCTCTAACATCGGGCCTAACCTGAACGTGGCGTTGTGAGCCATGTGATCTACAACGGTAAACACAAGTTTCACTTAGACTTTGTTCATAATTAATTCGCGTTAGTGATTAAACAATTTAATTCTAAAGTGCGCTCCCACTTAAATCAATATCTCTCATTATTGATTGTGTGTGATTCAAGATGTAGCGACCCGACCTCAAACGGTCAAGCCTCTGTGTATCTGTGCCATCCCTGGATCAGTATGCTGGCACACATAGTACATCAATGTATATATGAAAGTGCAATCACATGTATAAATAACGTAAAACTGATATATACCTCATAAGTCTCAGCGGAAACAGTCAATCGGGTGTGGAGTCCCATCAACGCCATCAGCAAGTTGAGTGTAGACCGTAGCCCTATATCGTAACCCTTACTCGTCGTAGAAATCCTGCAACATGATACGTTGCAGCCGTGTAGGTCAGTACATTGAATGTACCGGCTGTAGGGTAACGCAGCAGAAAACAAAAAATTTCCGACCTACGCACCAGCCCAGGACCACTATGGAGATTGCATACAAGGTTTGATCATTTTCGTTACCGACTCGTAGCGCAGCGGAAGTAGAGTCGATGACGATCGGCAGTGCAGATCCCCGCAGCTAGGATTTACAACCTCCAAACCGCGAGGATGTATACCCTCGTCTTCTCTTCGGACAGCCCTCCGGGAGGCGGTCGAACAGTCCCCCGGACGGTGTCGCGGACAGCCCTTCGGGAGGACCTTCGAAACTCGAACGGTCACTCGGACAGCCCTTCGGGAGGACTCACAGAACTTGGACCGTCAATTGGACAGCCCTTCGGGAGGCACTCACGAACAGCCCCTTGGGCACTAAGATCGAAACTACGACCTCTCTACAGAGTTGCACACATACGGTGTCATCTATCCGGCAGGGCTTCGCCGTCCAGAACTAGTTCCCACCGGAACCCAGACAGCCTTTCGGCTCTATGAAACTATTTCGCTGGGAGGGAGAGAGAAGCCAGATCATTGCAATGGCACTTGTATGTGAGAAGGAGTGAGTGTGGAGGGCTGCCCTCCACCTCTATTTATAGGAAATCCCAAGGGGTAGGGTGGTTTTACAAGAAAACCCAAAAGCACATGAATGAAGTCCTTCCACAAGGACCCAAATGTGAAACCAAGGCACAAGAGGGGGCTCCAAGGAGGAGCCCCCATGTGGCTGGCCACACCTAGGAGGGGCCCCCCCAAGGGAGCCTCATCCATCCATGTCACCCCCCAAAAAATATCTTGGGACAAAACCCAAAATAATGGCTTTCCAAAAAGTAACCCAAAAAGCACTTTCACTATTCATGACAACATTTTTCAGCGTCCGTTCGAACTGAAAATATTTATGTGGGCTTAGAAAATTTCCAATACCCACTAAAATAATTTTCAACGCGTTCTGGAACAATTCCAGTTTAGTGATTTCATCTGCGAAAAGCATCTGAAGCGGTTCCGGCAGCTCCGGAACATTTCCTGTTTTTCTTCCAGAAAATTCCCAAAAGTTTCCAGAATGATTCTGGCATCCTCCAAGAATTATCAGGCATGTGCCGAAACCATTTTGACTTAATGGTATCCCCTGAAACAACTTTTCAGTTTCATCGGAACTCATCCGGTGACCTCTCTCTGCGGAACTTTTCCGCTGTCTGAAACTTTTCGGTGTCCGAAACTTTTTCGGTGATTTTCTCTCAGACTCCCTGTCTAGTATTCAGCAGATAGATGACCCTTAAGCGTGTGACCCTATAGGTTCGGTGAAGTATAGACATGACACGGAACCCCTTCCGATCAATGATCAACATCGGAGCCGTGGACACCCATATTGACCCCTATACCCACACGAATGAATATTCGAGTGAACCTCCAGTTGCCGTGTGCTATTCCTGTTGCTTCGCGATATGTTACAAATACCCGAGGCGAGACATGTTGGCATTCCCGTGGATCAACAACTTGTCCACTATGCTAGTTACCTCGTTACCGGTATTGTTCTCTTTTCTCGTTACTGTGTTCCGGCATCCCTGTGATCAAATCACCCTGTGTCTGGCCAGACGATGATGGATACCGTAACACCGAGAGGGCCCAGAGATATCTCTCCATCGTCGGAGGAGCAAATCCCAATCTTCAGCTATCAAGTTACTTGACATACTTTCCCATGAACCCGTAAGCCGCCGTAATAGCCATCCAGTTACGGATGACGTTTAACAAACCCCAAAGTTCATGAATCAAGCATGAAGAAACTCGATACTCTCATGGTCTGAGGAATTATGCAAACGTTAACCATCTCTGTGTTATCAACCATTAACTTGTGACGAATGAATCTCTTAGCATAACATCAATTTGGGTCGATTCAACACAAATGTTCTGCTAACAATTGTGCCCTCAAAGTTGCTGGCATAGACATGCCCATGATCAGGAAAACAGAACCATCATGCAACACTTGAGCCAGTCATAGAGGCTTGACTAGGAATACATTTTATCGTTTATTATCCCACACGTGCATATGAGTCTTCCTCCAAGCCTCGTTTTATTTGTAGACTCGAGAATCATTGCAGTTATAGCATGGAACATAAACATAATTATGAACAGGGAGATAATCAATAACATTTATTATTGCCTCTAGGGCATATCTCCTACACCGGCAAGATCACAATAAGAAGCAGATGATAAAGACTATTCTATATGCAATATGGCTTTGTGGCTCTGTGTCTTTTTTTTTGCGTAAAAGCTAGTTTTATTTTCCCTACAACAAAGGAATAATCAGGAGTTTTTACTACGGAGTTATCTACTATGACATGGTTCCACCAACCGATGTCTCATAGCCCATAAGTATCATAAGTTGCCCACATTTAGTTATCAGTCCGGTGTTGAGAGTTCAGAGATAGATCCAAGTCCAGAGGCTCAAATTGTTCGTTACCAGGGACACGGCTAATCGATTAGGTTTTTAACTCTGTAGAGTGTCGTGCACTTTACCCACAATATTTGATCCCTCTTTTTACATTCTCGCACTTCAGGGTGTTAGAGAACAAGATGACCGAAACATGGTATTCCAAAGATTCCTTTGACCAGTGTCCGATGCTCATCCAATCCTAACGTAGTTCTACATCTGCTAGCACCGTTCCAGCCAGAGTCACAACTAAGTTCAACCAAGGCAGAGCCCATAATGACTTGTGGCTGCACAGGTAAGCTTCCGGGCATGAAGTATTCATCCGTCTGTTTGAGTCTGGGTGGAACTTTCCACATGAGTACTGGCCTACTCCAGCTCACAACGCATCCACTGGGTACTCCAGGGTGCCGCACGATCCAATTTCCACCCAGTAGTGTGTATTGAAATCTTGTCTCGAGTCTTGAAGTCTTGAGGTCTTGAAGATACAGGCCTTGAAGATGCCATCACGGAGTTGTCGTCATTGACGCAGAGTCTTCATGAAGTTGTTGTCATTGACGCAGAGTCCACCTTCTTACACCACTCACGAACACTCATACCAAACCCCGTCTACTATAGCGTAGCATTAAAATAAATAACGTTCCCGGGCTTGGTAACAGGGGGATGGGTTCCTACCTCATGCTTCTACTCAATTACAAGATTCAATATAGTACTGGAGGAAATGGTGAAATGGTGACACTAAATGCAATAAAAACATAGTTATGAAAATATGGTCAAAGTGAACTTTGCCTGGTAAGTTGATGAAGATATAACGCTCTCAGAAAATGAACTTGATGGAACTATTTGTCACTCTCCGATAAAAGTCTATATAGTCAAACATTGCATTCACATAAGCATTCACTCTAGCAAACAATTCTAGCAATCATAATAACACGCAATCAAAATAAAAGCAACAAAATAAATCAATAAAGAATTCAAAGAGAAAACCAAATAAAATTCCAAAGAGAAATTCCCAAGAGAAAATCACTAAAGAAAACTACTAAAAAAACTCTAGGACTTAGCCACAACTAACAAAAATACTTTTGTCCTAAATAAAAACTTAACAGCAAAGAAAAACACTAAAATAATAATATAACAGAAAAGAAATAAAGTTTTTATTAAAATAACTGACAGAATTTCACCTAAAGTTTTCTATGCAAAAAGAATCAACCTAAAAGTTATTATAAAACTCCACTTATGATTATAACATGTTTTTATACAGAAGAAATAAATAAAATATTTAAACTACAAATAAAAGTGGCTACTGTTAAATAACAAAAACATACTACAACTAACAAAATTTTGCAAAAGAAATAATTATAACTAAATAGAAATCTCTAAGATATAATCAAAACAAAGCTATCTAGAAAACAGTACTGTTTTAGCTAGAAACCTAATTTAAATAAAACTAAAAATAAATAACTCAATGCTACTGGATAGGCAAATCAATAATAAAACAGTGGCAAAAAGAATCAATCAAAAAGATATTATAAAACTCAAGATATGGCCAAATTAGTGATTTGCACAAAATTCAGCAAATTCAAAATTAAAATACTCAAATTTGAAATATAAGTACACCACCAGAAACTTCACAAACTTTTAAAACTACAGCAAAAAGAATCACTCAATTTGGATAAGTATACTAATAGATATGATTTTTCTAAGATTGCTACTTTTCTGAAAAAAATGGAATACGGGATTTCTTGGATCTCACCGGAGTAGTCACCGGAGTTGGGGAAGAAGATCGGATCTGATGTTATGGGGCTCCTGGAGGAAGGAGAGCACGGGATGGTGGAGAACAGCGTGCGGCGGACCTGGTGAGCAGTGCGGCGGGGTCGGCCTCGTCTCTTGGCATGATGGAGAAGCCGCCGGAATCCTGGAACTCCGACGAGCAATTAAGCGCGATGGGGAGGGATATAGGTCCCTAAAGGAGGGGTCTTCGGACGAGGGGAGAGATGTGTTCAAAGGGGAAGTATTTATAGATGAAGGGAGGTGTCAGGTGTGTGCGGGAGCGGCGGCAAAATCCGGCATGGCCGGATCTCCGGCGTGTAAAATCCCGGGCATTAATGGCATCTTTAATGGACAGAGGAGGTGCAGGGGAAGGAGGGGATTCCGTTCAGAGCAATTAGGGGGAAAGGGGAAGGAAGGGAGGGGGTGGGGTGCTCCCTGTGCGTGCATGCGTGTGTGCTGGATGTAGGAAAGGAGCAGGGGGAAGATGGGCCACAGGGCTTAGTGGGCTTCGGCCATTTTTTTTAAACAAAAGACAGATGAGAAAAATAAAAAGAGAGAAATAAATTATACTTTTATATAGACATATTATATATGAAAAAAATTAGAATAAAATTTCCCAAAACATGAACTATTTGTCAGAGGCAAATAAAATACACAGAAATTCCAATAAATGCAAATGCATTCTGTGGCCATTTAAATAATTCAAATAAAATTTTGAAATATTTAAAATAGCTCCCAAATGATTTTATCCTATTTTTCCATTGCAGAGAATCATTTTACCCTCAATTACATATATTTAGATAAGAAAATAAGGAATGGTTATTAATTTTAATTCAAATATTTTTCAAACCACTTTGGGTTGATTTCATATTTTATTTCCATATATTTATTTCCAATATTTGAAGGAGTCCTATTACCTTCTCTCTTTATTTATTTTGAAATACATGGAAAAGATTTAGAAACCCATATGGAGGATTTTCAAAATTGGCTCAAATGCCATTTTGAAAATAGCCTCACTACTTCCTACTCTATTTCAAAATGTGAAGAAGTCATGTTATCTTTCCTCATGAAAATCCTTGAGTGGTATAAAGTTTCTGGTTTGAAAATATTTTTAAATGGAAATTCAAATCTTTTCAATTCCCTTTTCATTTCTTTAAATGGAAGACGTCATATCATCTTCACTCTAGGGTTTTGTATTTGAAATGAATTTGAATTCATGGAGATCAAATGCAAGAATGAAAGTTTTGGGAAAGTCATTTTACTCCCTCTAATTCAACTTTCAAAAAGTTTCAAATTTCACTCACTTTCAATCAATCAATCAAACAAATTATCAAACAATCAATCATATTTATTTAATTAATATAACATTCCAAAATTTAGAATTTTGGGAAGTTACACAAGACCCATATTTTAATCCAACGCCAAGGATGTATCCATCTCAAGTGACGAGAATTTTAATTCATTGGCCAACCTGCCAATCACATCTTTATGTGACTCTTGTTCAACTTTTGATGGGCATTTTCCAAACTCAGGACGATCCCCCAGAATGTCATGACAACCAAGTGATCTCGCTGCGAGGTCTCAATTCACCCGCCTCACACTTTTCTAATCGTTCGTACCCATGTATCCATGTGATACCCCAAAGAGATAGGTGCCGTGACGGTGCTACACTTGGGAGAACACTAACTACTTGACATTTTAAGGGAGAGATCACCCTAATAAAAGAGACTACCAGGCATTCAAAAGGGTGCATCATAAGGGATTAACATCTCAGGCAATTCATAATAGCATGATATGGCATAGCCCTTTCTTACGGAGAATTCTTTATTTTCTTCATCTTCGGCATTTGCGTCGGTGTCCACCTTCGCGAAGATTGCCCCCACCTTGTCGATGCACCAGATAATATTTCTATCTCTATAGCTAATAAAATTAGTGCATTACATAAGGTTGACACACAGGTCATTAAAGTTACAATCATATGGCTCTAGCCATCATGCCGAATCATGACACGTGGGTCATGTTAATTCATTTACATCATATAGTCATCTCATACGTAATCAAATTAATATGACAAATGCTATACCACATCACATGCCATCCTGCACAACCAAGTTAAACGCCTCTAATCAGTTTATGCAAAAAATTATTTTACGTGGCTTCTAAGGTTTTGACTTAAACCGTAGCTTCCAACGTTCATTTTAGGTATGATTATTGAAGTCACTAGATTAACTTTGCGAGGCGTATGAAACAAGAGATAATAAAATCTCGAGCCCCATACTGAACTTTGTCATATGCAAGAACCCAGTGCAGAACTGTTAGCACTTCATTGATCCATCATGATCGCGGATTGCCAGAACTTTGTAAGATTCCATCATCCCATCAAGATCAGAAATACGCAAAATCAAGGGAAGCAACAAGAACATCGGGTAAGAGATTTCATCTGCTACCCGCATAAATAATTTTCAGCAATAGATATCATCTACTACAAATTTATATTATGCAGTACCCATACATCTCATGTACTCTAGATCGTAACCTGCATCTATGCATAGCACGGCTGTTGATGCCACCGTAGGGGAATGCAGCAGAAAACAAAAAAAATTCTGCACTACGAACACGCCTAGGGCGACAATGATGATGCATACAAGGTTTTTGATCTGATCATTACTGACTCGTAGCGCAGCGGAGGTAGAGTCGATGAAGATAGTCGGTGCAGATCCCCGCAGCTAGGATTTTGCAACCTCCCAACCACGAGGATGTTCTCCCTTGTCAGCTCACCGAACGGATCCTCGGACAGCCCTTCGGGAGGCCTCAGGATAGTCCCTCGTATGGTCTCATCGGACGGATCCTCAGACAACCCTTCGGGGGGCCCCAGGACAATCCCTCAGATGGTCTCACCGAATGGTTCCTTGGAAGCCCTGCGGGAGGACCCTCGAACAGCACCTCGGATTGAATATCAAAACTATGACCTGTCTATTAGGTTGCACACATACGGTGTCAGCTATCCGGCAGGGCTTCGCCATCTAGAACTAGTTCCTACCAGAACCCAGACAGCCTTTAGGCTCTACGAAACTATTTCGTGTCAGGGAGAGAAGAAAGACAGATAATGCATGGCATGTGTATGAGAGCTTGAGTGAGTTTGGAGAGCACCTCTCCACCTCTATTTATAGTGTGAGGCAAGGGGTAGAGGCCACATGAATATACAAAAAACCCATGAGATGTGTCCTTCATAAGGGTAAAAAAGGGGAGCTCAATGGAGGAGCACCTCCTTGGCTGGCCACCATGTGTGGGGCCCCCTCAAAGGGGGTCCCACCATCCCATGTCATCCTCTTGACTTTTTGGCACAAAATTCCAAAGGAGTAGTTGTACCCTAATAGTGCTGCCACTATTCACACCACTATTCATGATGACAATATTTTCTTTGTCTGTTTAATCTGAAAATATTCCCGAAGGTCCAGAACATTTCCGGCACCCCCTAAAATAATTTTAGACGCGTTCTGAAACATTTTCATATGATAATTTTTCTCCAGAACTTTTCTGGTTTTCTCACCGAAACTTTTCTGTCGTCTCTGAAACTTTTCCATCGACTTTCTCTCTGGAACTACTCCAGTGTCTCCGAAACTTTTCCGGTGACTTTCTCTCAGACTCCCTGTCTAGTATTCAGTAGATAGGTAACCCTTAAGTGTGTGAGCCTATAGGTTCGGTGAAGTATATACATGACCAGAACACTATACCCACATGGAGATCCATATTGATCCGTGGAGATCCATATTGATCCCTATACCCACATGGATGAATTTTCAAGTGAACCTGTAGTTGCCCATTCCCGTGTTCTGGCATCCCTGTGATCTTATCACACTATGTATGGCTAGACGGCGATGGATACCGTAACACCGAGAGGGCCCCAAGAATATCTCTCCATCGTCGGAGGAGCAACTCCCATTCTCAAGCTATCTTGTTCTTTGTCATACTTTTTTGTGAAGCCATAAGCTGCCGTAATAGCCACCCTGTTACAGATGATGTTTAACAAACCCCAAAGTTCAAGAAGCAAGCATGAAGGAACTCTTTACTCTCATGGTCTAAGGAATTTTGCAAACATTAACTTTCTCTGTGTTATTAAAGATTAAATTGTGATGAATGTATGTCACAGCATGTCACCAATTCGGATCGATTCAACACAAGTGTTCTTCTAACATTGTACCCTAAAAGTTGCTTGCATAGTCACACCCATGATTAGTAAAACAGGACCATCACACAACACTTGAGCCAGTCTTAGAGGCACGCCTAGGAATACATTTCACGGTTTATTATACCACATGTGCACATGATTTTCCCTCCGAGCCTCATGGTTATTGTAGACTCAAGAATCAATGCAGTTATAACATGGAACATAAACATCAATTACAAACTTGGAGATACAAAATAACTATTATTATTGCCTCTATGACATATCGCCTATAGTTGATAGTATATAACACAGAGAAAGTTAACGTTTGCATAATACCATAGACCATGAGAGTATTGACTTCCTTCACACTTGCTTCATGAACTTTGGGGTTTGTTAAACGTCATCCATAACAGGGTGGCTATTACGGCGGCTTGCGGGGTCATGGAAAAGTATGACAAGGGACTAGATAGCTCAAGATTGGGATTTGCTCCTCCGATAATGGAGAGATATTCTTTGGGCCCTCTCGGTGTTATGGTATCCACCATCGTCTAGCCAGACATAACGTGATTTGACGACGGGGATACCGGAACACGGGAATGAGAAAAGAGAACAAAACCGGTAATGAGGAAACTGGCATAGTGGAAAAAGTTGTTGATCCACGGGATGCCGATAAATCTTACCTCAGGTTTTTGTAACATATCGCGAAGCAACAGGAATAGCACACGGCAACTAAAGGTTCACTCGAATATTCATTCGTGTGGGTATAGCGATCAATATGGATGTACACGGTTCCGCTATTGATCATTGATCGAAAAGAGTTCGGGTCATGTCTATACTTCACCGAACCTACAGGGTCACACACTTAAGGGTCATCTATATGATGAATTTTAGACAGGGAGTCTGAGAGAAAGTCACCGAAAAAGTTTCGGAGACAACGGAAAAGTTTCGGAGAGAAAACCGAAAGTGTTTTGGAGCTACCGGAATTGTTTTGGAGAAAACAAAAATGTTTCAAAATAAAATCATCATACAGGAAATGTTCTAGAACATGTCCAGAATAATTTTGGAGCGTTCCATAACTGTTCTAGGACCTTCCAATTTTTTTTCAGAAGAAATAGTCTCGGAAAACATCTTGTCCCAGCGTGAGGGGACAAAATCCCCTGAATCATGGGGCTGTTTTTGGGGGCGCCCCCTTTACGGGGCAGCCACTTGTGGCAGGACAAAGGGTTGGTGGGGGGGCCATGGTGGGGGCCATCCCCCCCAAATGGTGGAGATTGTTGGGGAGGAGGTGCCCCCATGGGGGAACACAATGTTGGGGCCGGCTGTAGGAGATATGCCCTAGAGGCAATAATAAATGTTATTGTTTATCTCCATGTTCATAATTATGTTTATGTTTCATGCTATAACTGCTACGGTTCCCGAGTCTGTAATAACCATGACACTCGAAGGAAGACTCATATGCACATGTGGAATAATAAACGGTAAAATGTATTCCTAGTCTGGCCTCTAAGACTAGCTCAAGTGTTGCATGATGGTTCTGTTTTCCTGATCATGGGCATGACTATGCCGGCAACTTTGGGGGCACAATGTTAGAAGAACATTTGTGTTGAATAGACCCGAATTGATGTTATGCTATGAGATACATTCATCACTACTTATATAGTTAATAACACGGAGAAAGATAATGTTTGCATAATTCCTTAGACCATGAGAGTATCGAGTTTCTTCATGCTTGCTACATGAACTTTGGGGTTTGTTAAAGTCATCCGTAAATGGGTGGCTATTACGGCGGCTTACGCGTTCATGGAAAAATATGTCAAGTAACTTGATAGCTCAAGATTGGGATTTGCACCTCCGACGATGGAGAGATATCTCTGGGCCCTCTCGGTGTTACGGTATCCATCATCGTCTGGCCAGACACAATTTGTGATTTGATCACAGGGATGCCGGAACTTTGTAAGATTCCATCAACCCATCAAGATCAGAAATACGCAAATTCAAGGGAAGCAACAAGAACATCGGGTAATAGATTTCATCTGCTACCCGCATAAGTAATTTTCAGCAATAGATCTCATCTACTACAAATTTATATTATGCAGTACCCATACATCTCATGTATTCTAGATCGTAACCTGCGTCTATGCATAGCACGGCTGTTGATGCCACCGTAAGGGAATGCAGCAGAAAACAAAAAAAAATCTGCACTACGAACACGCCTAGGGCCACAATGAAGATGCATACAAGGTTTTTGATCTCATCATTACTGACTCGTAGCGCAGCGGAAGTAGAGTCGATGAAGATAGTCGGTGCAGATCCCCGCAGCTAGGATTTTGCAACCTCCCAACCACGAGGATGTTCTCCCTTGTCAGCTCACCGAACGGATCCTCGGACAGCCCTTCGAGAGGCCTCAGGATAGTCACTCGTATGGTCTCACCGGACGGATCCTCAGACAACCCTTCGGGGGGCCCCAGGACAATCCCTCAGATGGTCTAACCGAATGGTTCCTTGGAAGCCCTGCGGGTGGACCCTCGAACAGCCCCTCGGATTGAATATCAAAACTATGACCTCTCTATTGGGTTGCACACATACGGTGTCAGCTATCCGGCAGGGCTTCGCCATCTAGAACTAGTTCCTACCAGAACCCAGACAGCCTTTAGGCTCTACGAAACTATTTCGTGTCAGGGAGAGAAGAAAGACAGATAATGCATGGCATGTGTATGAGAGCTTGAGTGAGTTTGGAGAGCACCTCTCCACCTCTATTTATAGTGTGAGGCAAGGGGTAGAGGCCACATGAATATACAAAAAACCCATGAGATGTGTCCTTCATAAGGGCAAAAAAGGGGAGCTCAATGGAGGAGCACCTCCTTGGCTGGCCACCATGTGTGGGGCCCCCTCAAAGGGTGTCCCACCATCCAATGTCATCCTCTTGACTTTTTGGCACAAAATTCCAAAGGAGTAGTTGTACCCTAATAGTGCTGCCACTATTCACACCACTATTCATGATCACAATATTTTCTGTGTCTGTTTAATCTGAAAAAATTCCCAAAGGTCCAGGACATTTTTCTCCAGAACTTTTCTGGTTTTCTCACCGGAACTTTTCTGTCGTCTCTGAAACTTTTCCATCGACTTTCTCTCTGGAACTACTCCAGTGTCTCCGAAACTTTTCCGGTGACTTTCTCTCAGACTCCCTGTCTAGTATTCAGTAGATAGGTAACCCTTAAGTGTGTGAGCCTATAGGTTCGGTGAAGTATATACATGCATGATCGGAACACTTTCCGATCGATGATCAATAGCGGAACCATGGAGATCCATATTGATCCCTATACCCACACAAATGAATATTCGAGTGAACCTGTAGTTGCCCGTTCCCATGTTCCGGCATCCCTGTGATCTTATCACACTATGTTTGGCTAGACGGCGATGGATACCGTAACACCGAGAGGGCCCCAAGAATATCTCTCCATCGTCGGAGGAGCAACTCCCATTCTCAAGCTATCTAGTTCTTTTTCATACTTTTTTGTGAAGCCGTAAGCTGCTGTGATAGCCACCCTGTTACAGATGATGTTTAACAAACCCCAAAGTTCACGAAGCAAGCATGAATGAACTCATTACTCTCATGGTCTAAGGAATTATGCAAACATTAACTTTCCCCGTGTTATTAACCATTAAATTGTGATGAATGTATGTCATAGCATATCATCAATTCGGATCGATTCAACACAAGTGTTCTTCTAACATTGTACCCTAAAAGTTGCCGGCATAGTCACACCCATGATTAGTAAAACAGGACCATCACACAACACTTGAGCCAGTCTTAGAGGCACGCCTAGGAATACATTTCACGGTTTGTTATACCACACGTGCACATGATTTTCCCTCCGAGCCTCGTGGTTATTGTTGACTCGAGAATCAATGCAGTTATAACATGGAACATAAACATCAATTACAAACTTGGAGATACAAAATAACTATTATTATTGCCTCTATGACATATCGCCTATAGTTGATAGTATATAACACAGAGAAAATTAACGTTTGCATAATACCTCAGACCATGAGAGTATTGAATTCCTTCACACTTGCTTCATGAACTTTGGGGTTTGTTAAACGTCATCCGTAAGAGGGTGGCTATTACGGTGGCTTGCGGGTTCATGGAAAAGTATGACAAGGGACTAGATAGCTCAAGATTGGGATTTGCTCCTCCGACGATGGGGAGATATTCTTTGGGCCCTCTCGGTGTTATGGTATCCACCATCGTCTGACCAGACACAACGTGATTTGACCACGGGGATACCGGAACACGGGAATGAGAAAAGAGAACAAAACCGGTAATGACGAAACTGGCATAGTGGACAAAGTTGTTGATCCACGGGGATGCCGATAAATCTTACCTCAGGTTTTTGTAACATATCGCGAAGCAACAGGAATAGCATACGACAACTAAAGGTTCACTCGAATATTCATTTGTGTGGGAATAGCGATCAATATGGATGTCCATGGTTCCGCTATTGATCATTGATCGAAAAGAGTTCTGGTCATGTCTATACTTCACCGAACCTACAGGGTCACACACTTAAGGGTCATCTATATGATGAATTTTAGAAAGGGAGTCTGAGAGAAAGTCACCGAAAAAGTTTCGGAGACAACGGAAAAGTTCCGGAGAGAAAACCGAAAGTGTTTTGGAGCTACCGGAATTGTTTTGGAGAAAACAAAAATGTTTCAAAATAAAATCATCATAACGGAAATGTTCCAGAACATGTCCAGAATAATTTTGGAGGGTTCCATAATTGCTATGGGACCTTCCAAATTTTTTTCAGAAGAAATGGTCACGGAAAACATCTTGTCACAGCGTGAGGGGACAAAATGCCCTGAATCATGGGGCTGTTTTTGGGGGCACCCCCTTTACGGGGCAGCCACTTGTGGCCGGACAAAGTGTTGGTGGGGGGGGCATGGTGGGGGCCATCCCCCCCAAATGGTGGAGACTGTTGGGGAGGAGGTGCCCCCATGGGGGAACACAATGTTGGGGCCGGCTGTAGGAGATATGCCCTAGAGGTAACAATAAATGTTATTGTTTATCTCCATGTTCATAATTATGTTTATGTTTCATGCTATAACTGCTACGGTTCTCGAGTCTGCAATAACCATGACACTCGAAGGAAGACTCATATGCACGTGTGGAATAATAAATGGTAAAATGTATTCCGAGTCTGGCCTCTAAGACTAGCTCAAGTGTTGCATGATGGTTCTGTTTTCCTGATCATGGGCATGGCTATGCCGGCAACTTTGGGTGCACAATGTTAGAAGAACATTCGTGTTGAATAGACCCGAATTGATGTTATGCTATGAGATACATTCGTCACTACTTAAATAGTAAATAACACGGAGAAAGATAATGTTTGCATAATTCCTTAGACCATGAGAGTATCGAGTTACTTCATGCTTGCTCCATGAACTCTGGGGTTTGTTAAACGTCATGCGTAAATGGGTGGCTATTACGGCGGCTTACGCATTCATGGAAAAATATGTCAATTAACTTGATAGCTCAAGATTGGGATTTGCACCTCCGACGATGGAGAGATATCTCTAGGCCCTCTCGGTGTGACGGTATACATCATCGTCTGCCCAGACACAATTTGTGATTTGATCACAGGGATGCCGGAACACGGGAATGAGAAAAGAGAACAATACCGGTAACGAGGTAACTAGTATAATGGACAAGTTGTTGATCCATGGGGATGCCGATAAATCTCACCTCGGGTGTTGTAACATATCGCGAAGCAACACGAATAGCACACGGCAACTAGAGGTTCACTCTAATATTTATTCGTGTGGGTATAGGGGTCAATATGGGTGTCCACGGCTCCGATGTTGATCATTGATCGGAAAGTGTTCCGGTCATGTCTATACTTCACCAAACCTATAGGGTCACACGCTTAAGGGTCATCTATCTGCTGAATACTAGATAGGGAGTCTGAAAGAAAGTTACCAAAAAAGTTTCGGAGACGATGGAAAAGTTCGGGAGAGAAAACCGGAAGTGTTTCGGATTTAAAGAAAATGTTTCAAAATAAAACCATCATACCGGAATTGTTCTGGAGCATGTCTAGAATATTTTAGAGGGTGCCGGAAATGTTCTGGGACCTTCAAGAATTTTTCCGGAAATTCCACCCAGGAAAATATCTTGTCCCAGTGAGAGGGGACAAGATCCCACATTTCGTGGGGGCTATTTTTGGCGGCGCCCCATTTAGGGGGTAGCCCTCTTGTTGGTGGACAAGGTGTTAGGGGGGCCCCATGGTGGGGGGCAGCCCCCACAAATGGTGGAGCTTGTTGGGAGGGGTGGGGCCCCATGTTGTGGCACCATGGACAAGGGAACATGTTTTCTCCATGTTTGGTGGGAACATGTTTTCCTTGTTTGGTGGGTGCATGTTTTGTGGGCTGAATTTCAGCCCCCCCCCCCCCCCCCCACCGCTTCCACCACTATATCAGGAGGAGGAGAGGAGCTCTCCAACTCACTCCAACTCCCTCACAAATGGCATGCATGATCTGTCTTTCTTCTCTCCCTCCCACGAAATAGTTTCGTAGAGCCGAAAGGCTGTCTGGGTTCCGGTGGGAACTAGTTCTGGACTACGAAGCCCTGTCGGATAGGTGACACCATATGTGTGCAACCCCGTAGAGAGGTCGTAGGTTCGATCTTTTGCCCGAGGGGCTGTTCAAGTGTCCTCCTGAAGGGCTGTCCGAGTGACCGTCCAAGTTTTGAGGGTCCTCCCGGAGGGCTGTCCGTGACACCGTCCGAGGGACTGTCCGACCGCCTCCCTAAGGGATGTCTGAGGGAGAATATCCTCGTGGTTGGGAGGCTATAAATCCTAGCTGCGGAAATCTGCATCGATGATCTCCATCGACTCTACTTCCGCTGCGCTACGAGTCGGTAACGATCGGATCGAAACCTTGTATGCAGTCTTCATAGTGGTCCTGGGCTGGTGCGTAGGTCGGAAATTTTTTGTTTTCTGCTGCGTTACCCTACAGTGGCATCATGAGCCGTGCTATGCATAGATGCAGGTTGCGATCTAGAATACATAGAGATGTATGGGTGTTGCATAATATAATTTGTTGTTGATGAGTTCTATTACTGAAATTTATTTGTGCAGGTAGCAGATGAAATCTGTTACCTGATGTTCTTGTTGCTTCCCTGGAATTTGCATATTTTTGATCTTGATAATGGCATGGTGGAGTTTCACAGTTCTGGCAATCCATGATCCTGATTGATCAACGAAGTGCTAATAGTTCGTTGAATTCCACCATAGTTAAAAAGAAAGATGAAATTTCACAGACAAAAGGGCAATGCAGATATGATCTGCATGGAGGTCATGTGTATGACGAAGTTCAGTATGGGGCTCGAGATTTTATTATCTCGTGTTTCATACACCCCGCGTTGTTAATCTAGCGACTTGAATAATCATACTTGATGATGAATGTTGGTAGCTTTGTTTTGTTTCGAAAC
Source organism: Thinopyrum elongatum (assembly GCA_011799875.1). Lineage (NCBI taxonomy): Eukaryota > Viridiplantae > Streptophyta > Magnoliopsida > Poales > Poaceae > Thinopyrum > Thinopyrum elongatum. The sequence continues at coordinate 15,377,102 of CM022298.1, read as the reverse complement.
CTTAGAAGCCACGTAAAATTAATTTTTGCATGAACTGATTAGAGGCGTCTAACTTGGTTTTGCAGGATGGTTTGCATGTGCATGTCATGTGGTATAGCAGTGCTCATAATAATTTGATTATGTATGAGATGACTATATAATGTAAATTAATATGACCTGCGTGTCATGATTCGGCATCATGGCTGGAGCCATATGATTGTCACTTTAAATGACCTACATGTCAACCTTGTTGTAATGCATTATTTTATTAGATATAGAGATAGCAATATTATTTGGTGCATCGACAAGGTGGTGGCAAACTTCGCAAAGGTGAACACCGACGCGAATGTCGAAGACGAAGAAATGAAAGACTTCTCCATCAAAAAGGGCTATACCATATCATGCTATTATGAATTGCCTGAGATGTTTATCCCTTTTGATGCACCCTTCTTGAATGCGCGGTAGTCGCCTTTTATTAGGGTGATCTCTCACTTAAAATATCAAGTAGTTAGTGTTCTCCCAAGTGTAGCACCGTCACAGCACCTTTCCTTTCGGGGTGCGCCGTGATCTACATGTGTACGAACGATTGTACGGGTGTAAGGCGGGTGAGGTCAGACCTCGCAGCGAGATCACTTGGTTGTCTTGACGTTCATGGCAGGATTGTCCTGAGCTCGGAACATGCGCATCGAAAGATGAACAAGTATCACATAGAGATGTGATTGGCAAGTTGGCCTACCGATTGAAATTCATGTCATCAGTGATGAACCCGTCAATGGAGTCAAATTGAAATGCAGATCTTGAATCACTCACTATCAATTATGAGAGATATTGATTTGAGTGGGAGTGCACTTTAGATTTAACTTGTTTAATTCTCAGTGCAATTAATTATGAACATTGTCTAAGTGTGATTTGCATAATAGTTGTAGAATAATGGCTCGCATTTCCACCATCCCTATTACAATTGAATAGCTATTAAATATCTGGTTAAATCTTTACGATTGGTAACGTAATGTGAGGATTGTCCTCAAGAGCACCGAGAAGGACTTTTCCTATCGCATGCTTTTGGTATTCTTCCGCTGATGCTTTGGATAATGTGATTCTCGTCCTTCGATCCAAAAGTTAGAATTCCGTTATGGTCAAGTGCAATATGTTTGCTTCCGTAGAACCTGAACTTCATAAGTTTGGGATAGTTATGTGATATTCATGGAACTGAAAATTGTTTTTCAGATACAGACAAAGGTTAAAAGATATGAGATATCCAAAGCAATGTTTGTTTTGCAAAGTATTGGTAAAGTGTTTGCTGGGCATTTGACTGATGAGAGAGGGATCCAGTAGAATGTCGGTCATATGATGATGGTGAATAAAACAACAACTTAAAGAGAAAGGACATGTCCAAAGGGTGTTAGTGTGACTTACACACCTAGGAAGTCCAGGGCTAACGTCACTCTTTAAATTGGGTGCTTCTTCTGAGAGTAGGATAAATACTAAAAGTTAAACTGTTAGAACTATAAAGGCAAAAAGAGAGAAGTCTGGAATATCCAGCTCATGTATGAAAGTCATACAAGTTATTGATGTATGGAAGGCTGGTCAAAGAAATAGTTTTTGGGAATTATGATTAAACATGTTAATCACTGATTATTGTGTATTGTGAGTCGATCACAAAGATACCCGCTCAGTTGCATTCTGTTGCGACTTGATGCAAGAACTACTACGGCCTAAAAGACTTGCCGGAGTGAGGTTTAGATACGCGTTGGGAACATAGTAAATGTTGCTATACCTTCCATCAGTCTACTACCATCTGTATATATTTTCATAATTCATTTTTGGAGTTTCATACACTCTAGCCCATTGCATATGGTTTCTTGCAAGAAGGTTGTTCATAAGAGAACTTTTGATGTTCTATGTTATGAATAACATAAGGGCCATACTTTCATTATGAATGAGATGTATGTTATAAATATTGATAATAATATATTACCTCTGTGTTTACTTTCATGATTCATTTTAGAGTTTTATACACTCTAGCCCATTGCACAATGTTTGTTGCAAGAGGGTTGTTCATGAAAGAACAATTGTTGTTTGGTATCATGAATAACATAAGGGCCATGCTTCCATCAGGGATGGGATGTATGTTATGAATACTGATGGTAATATGATACATCCATAAAACTGATGCTAAATGTCGCAAGACTAAAAGAATATTACATATGTGTGGCACTGCATTTGGTCACATTAGAGAAACCCGCATGGAGAAATTCCATTATGATGGATTTTTGAAGTCGTTTGATTATGAATCTTTTGACACTAGCAACTTTCGTCCGAAAAGTGAAGTGACTGAAATAACAATCATAGGCCATAAGGAACGGGCAACAAACTTATTGGTGATCATACATTTTGATGTGTATAGTCCGATAAATGTTATTGCTAGTAGTTGATTTATCTATCTTCAGAAATGACTCAAGTAGATATATGGATATTTACTTGATGAGACGTAAGTCTGGATCTTTTGAAATCATTCATAAGGTTTTCAAAAATGAAGTAGAAATTATTGTAACAAGAAAATTATGTTTCTCCAAATTAGATTGCGGAAAGGATTATTTGAGTTACAAGTTTAGCGAATATCTGATGAGTTGTGAAAAGAGTTTCATAACTTACACCTCCCGAAACACCACCATGAGTGGAATGACCGTGAAGATGTAATCAAACCATTTATGACATGGTAAGATCAAAGATGATATAAATCAATTTGCCATTATCCCTTTAAAAGTAATGCTTTAGAGACTGCGGCTTTTACACTAAAAAGCACACCATCAGATCTGTTGAAATGACATCATGATATGGTACGCCCAACCATGTTATATCTTTAATTAACTTTTGGAATATGGGGCTTGTGTAAAATATTTACAAACCTATTCCAAATCAGACAGGTGCAACTTTGTAGGTTATCCTAATTTATTGGGTATTCCTCCCTCACTATACCGAGGCAAAAAGGTTTGCCACAAAGAACGATATGATTTTGTAGAAAATGGTTCTTACAAAAAGGTGAGTGGGAGAACAGTGCAACTCGACTAGATAACAATATCTTCATTATCAGGTCAAAGGAAAGAGACCTTGGAAGTGATTCCAGAGTTTCCTACCGTGACTGATACAGAAGCCTCTACATGAGATTTATGGACTTCGGTCGAACTTGCAGCAGAACCACTTAGGCAAAACTCGTGCAAACCTCTCAGGTGCGCAAACGAGATATTGTTGTTAGGCAACAGTATACCTACGATACACAAGGAAGCGTTGATGGGCCCTGATTCAGGAATTGGCTAAATGCCAATATAATCCGAGATAGTTTCGATAAATGATTCAAGATTATATCTTGATATACCCTTCGGAAGACTTAGAGTCTAACGAATATTTATGAAACTATAAACTGATACGGATAAAAATGTTTTATCCATAAAGCTTGACTTGATGCTTATAACAAATTCAAGGAGTTGACTACGGCGAGATTGTCTTTCCGTAGCGATGCTTAAAGTCGGTTCGGGTTAAACTAGCAATTAATACATATTTCAATCATGAGATATGATACATGGATGCCAAAAGGATTTCCATAAGATGGAAATGCAACCTAGGACTTGCATGTGATACAGTCCAAGGTATTTTGTCGGTCCAGAGGATGCTAGTGAGTATGCAAACTAAAGAGTTCCAGCAATGGACAGAAGAGAGCAAAAATAGAGTTGGAATCTTCCTTTTTAGATGAAATAGTCAAAAGAGTTTGATTTCTTCAATGGATAGCGAAGATGCTTGGGGTTACAAGAAAGTAAGTGGGAGCATAATAATATTTCTAAAAACTTTGTGTGCTTGACACATTGTTGATTGGAAATAATATAAATTTCTTGACACGAATTAAGACTTCATTGAAAATAGTTTTTCAATGAAGTGCTTGGGCTAAGTAGCCTCGATATTAGGCATAATTATCTCAGAGATAGAATTGCCTGATAGGGCTAAGGCAAAATACATATTGACAAGATGCTGAAACGTCTTAGCATTAAAACGCCAAGGAGTGATTCTTGCTGAAGTCACATGGAAAGAGTTTTGCAAGACTCCGTGTCCCATAACACTGATGAGAAAAATACATGATGGAGATTCCACACACTTTTGTGTTTGGATTAATCATGTATTCCATGGTATCTAAAACATCCAGATATGTCCGATACACCCAAGCTGTTGCGAGTATAGATACCAAAGTGATCAAAGCACTGATCATGGGACAACAGTGAAAAATGTCGTTGAGTACTAAAGTAGCACTAATGACATGTTTTCTCGCAAGCAGAGATTATGAAGTGTTCGTTCTAAAGTAATTACATCAATACTGTATTCATCAATGCTCCATGTGATTTTCGATTTAACTTAGGGGTTTTTGTGTAATACACAATATGGTGGCATGGTAGTTGGAAAATGTTCCAAACAAGTTACTGTGGAGAATTCTATAACAAAGGCTAAGTATGTTGACGCATTGGAAGTGACAAAGAAGATGTTGAATCATATAGTTCATTCGTGAACATAGTATGGTTCCAAGATAGCTTTCGTCAATGGGACACTATTGCAGATAGTTGCTCCATAGCTCAGTCTGAGGAATCAAGGTTCGACCAGTGATTCACATATATACAAAGCCAAGTCCACACAAAATAAGAATTTTGTGAAAGCATGAAAACACGAGGATATGCAAAGATACACATGGAGCTGAAGTTGTCAGATCCGTTGGACATCAGGCTATACCACATGCAAAGCATTTTTTACACCAGTGTGCCATAGGTGTAAAGTGCATTAGCATTGACTAGATTATTGACTCTAGTGCAAGTGGGAGTCTGTAGGAGATATGCCCTAGAGGCAATAATAAATGTTATTGATCATCTCCCTATTCATAATTATGTTTATGTTCCATGCTATAACTGCTATGGTTCTCGAGTCTGCAATAACACGAGGCTCGGAGGAAGACTCATATGCACGTGTGGAATAATAAACGGTAAAATGTATTCCTAGTCTGGCCTCAAAGACTAGCTCAAATGTTGCATGATGGTTCTGTTTTCCGGATCATGGGCATGGCTATGCCGGCAACGTTGAGGGCACAATGTTAGGAAAACACTTGTGTTGAATCGACCCGAATTGATGTTATGCTATGACATACATTCATCACAATGTTAATGGTTAATAACACAGAGAAGTTAATGTTTGTATAATTCCTTAGACCATGAGAGTATCAAGTTTCTTCACGCTTGCTTCATGAACTTTGGGGTTTGTTAAACGTCATCCGTAAATGGGTGGCTATTATGGCGGCTTACGGGTTCATGGAAAAGTATGTCAAGTAACTTGATAGCTCAAGATTGGGATTTGCTCCTCCGACGATGGAGATATATCTCTGGGCCCTCTCGGTGTTACGGTATCCATCATCGTCTGGCCAGACACAATTTGTGATTTGATCACAGGGATGCCGGAACACGGGAACGATAAAAGAGAAGAATACCGGTTACGAGGTAACTGGCATAGTGGACAAGTTGTTGATCAATGGGGATGCTGATAAATCTCACCTCGGGTGTTGTAACATATCGCGAAGCAATAGGAATAGCACACAGCAACTGGAGGTTCACTCCAATATTTATTCGTGTGGGTATAGGGATCAATATGGGTCTCCACGGCTCCGATGTTGATCATTGATCGGAAAGTGTTCCGGTCATGTCTATACTTCACCGAACCTATAGGGCCACACGCTTAAGGGTCGTCTATCTACTGAATTCTAGACAGGGAGTCTGAGAGAAAGTCACCGGAAAAGTTTCGGAGACGACGGAAAAGTTCCGGAGAGAAAACCGGAAGTGTATCGAAGTTAACAAAAATGTTTCAAAATAAAACCATCATACCGAAAATGTTCCGGAGCGCGTCCAGAAAATTTTAGAGGGTGCCGGAAATGTTCTGGGACCTTCGGGAATTTTTTCGGAAATTTCACGCGGGAAAACATCTTGTCCAAGCGAGAGGGGACAAGATCCCATGTTTCGTGGGGGCTGTTTTTGGGGGCGCCCGCTTTAGGGGGCAGCCCCCTTGATGGTGGACAAGGTGTTGGGGGGCCCATGGTGGGGGGAAGCCCCCACAAATGGTGGAGCTGGTTGGGAGGGGGTGGGGCCCCATGTTAGGGCACCATGGACAATGGAACATGTTTTCTCCATGTTTGGTGGGAACATGTTTTCCTTGTTTGGTGGGTGCATGTTTTGTGGGCTGAATTTCTGCCCCCCCCCCTCCACCCCTTCCACCACTATATAAGGAGGAGGAGAGGAGCTCTCCAACTCACTCCAACTCTCTCACAAATGCCATGCATGATCTGGCTTTCTTCTCTCCCTCGCACGAAATAGTTTCATAGAGCCAAAAGGCTGTCTGGGTTCCAGCGGGAACTAGTTCAGGATGGCAAAGCCTTGCCGGATAGGTGACACCATATGTGTGCAGCCCCGTAGAGAGGTCGTAGGTTTAATCTTTTGCCCGAGGGGCTATTCGAGTGTCCTCCCGAAGGGCTGTCCGAGTGACCGTCCGAGTTTTGAGTGTCCTCCCGCAGGGCTGTCCGTGACACCGTCCGAGGGACTGTCTGAGCGCCTCCCGAAGGGCTGGCCATGGGAGAACATCCTCACGGTTGGGAGGTTGTAAATCCTAGCTGCGCGGTTCTGCACCGACGATCTACATTGACTCTACTTCTGCTGCGCTACGAGTCGGTAACGATCGGATCGAAACCTTGTATGCAGTCTTCATAGTGGTCCTGGGCTGGTGCGTAGGTTTGAATTTTTTTGTTTTTTGCTGTGTTACCCTACACCGGCTATGGTGTTGGGGGGCCCCCCATGAGGCAAGTCCCCACCTTTGGTGGGAGCTTGTTTTGTGGGGGGGTGGGAGGCACACTTTTTGGTGGCTGAAATTTTCAGCCCCTCCACCCCTCCCTCACACTATAAAAGAAGGAGGAGAGTGCTCTCCAAATCTGTCTCAAGTTGTCACCAAATGGCATGCATGATCTGCCTTTCTTTCTCCCTCACACGAAATAGATTCATACAGCCTCTGTGCTGTCTAGTTTCTGGTTGGGATTAGCTCTGGCAGTGAAGCCCTGATGGATAGGTGACACCGTATGTGTGCAGCCAAGTAGAGAGGTCGTACATTCGATCTTCTGTCTGAAGGACTATTCGAGGGGCCTCCCGAATGGCTGTCCAAGGGACCGTCTAAGAAATTGTTCGAGGGCCTCCCGAAGGGCTGTCCGAGGGACTGCTTGAGGGCCCCCAAAGGGCTATCCGAGGGACCGTCCGAGGGACCATCCAAGGGACTGTTCGACGGCCTCCCGGAGGGCTGTCTGGGGGACCGTCCGAAGAGCTTTTCGAGGGAGAGAATCCACGCGGTTGGGAGGTTGTAAATTCCTAGCTACGGGGATCTGCATCAATGATCTTCACCAACTCTTCTTCCACTGCTCTATGAGTTGGTAATGATCAGATCAAAACCTTGTATGCATCTTCATAGTGATCCCGGGCATGTTCATAGTGCAGATTTTTGTTGTTGTCGGTCACGTTCCCCAATAGTGGCATCAAGAGCCGAGGTATGCAAAGATGCTGGTTTTGATCTAGAATACATGAGATGTATGGGTATTGCATAATATAATTTTGTAGTAGAAGAGTTGCTGAAAATTATTTATGCGGGTAGCAGATGAACTCTATTACCCGATGTTCTTGTTGCTTCCCTTGAATTTGCGTAGTTCTTATCTAATGGCATGGTGCAATCTTGTACAAAGTTCTGGTAATCTGTGATCCTTCCATGCTGCTCCTGAGTATGCTAGTTGATAGATCAACGAAGTGCTCCAGTACTTTGGTTTCCGCCATAGTTGAGAAAGATGAATGTTTCACAGAGTAAAGGGCAATGCAGATATGATCTGCAACGGGTTCTTGCATATGATGATTTCAATAAGGGGTTCGCGATTTTCTTATCTCGTGTTTCATACGCCCTGCAAAGTTAATCTAGCGACTTGAATAATCATACATGAAATGAACGTTGGTAGCTACGGTTTAAGTCAAAACCATAGAAGCCACACAAAATAAAATTTTGCATAAACCGATTAGAGGCGTCTAACTTGGTTTTGTGGGATGGCATATGATGTGGTATAGCTTTCTTCATATTAATTTGATTATGTCTGAAATGACTATATAATGTAAATTCATTAACATGACCTGCGTGTCATGATTCGGCATGATGGCTGGAGCCATATGATTGTCGCTTTAATGACCTGCGTGTCCACCTTATGTAATGCACTAATTTTATTAGCTATAGAGATAACAATATTATCTGGTGCATCCACAAGGTGGTGGCAAGCTTCGCGAAGGTGAACTCCAACGCAAAAGCCGAAGACAAAGAAAATAAAGACTTCTCCGTCAGAAAGGGCTATACCATATCATGCTATTATGAATTACTTAAGATGTTTATCCCTTATGATGCACCCTTTTGAATGCGTAGTAGTCGCTTTTATTAGGGTGATCTCTCACTTAAAATATCAAGTAGTTAGTGTTCTCCCAAGTGTAGAACCGTCAGGGTGATACGTCTCCAACGTATCTATAATTTTTTATTGTTCCATGCTATTATAGTATCAATCTTGGATGTTTATTATACAATTATATGCAATTATATATCATTTTTTGGGACTAACCTATCAATCCAGTGCCCAGTGCCAGTTGCTGTTTTTTGCATGTTTTTGGCTTTTTAGGGAAACAATACCAAACGAAGTCCAAACGGAGAAAAAACTTTGGATTAATTTTTCTTGGACAAGAAGAAACACTAGAAGCTTCGGGAGAAGACCTGGGGTGCCACGGAGGCACCACAAGCCTACCAGGCACGCCCTGGGGGGTATGGCGCAACCCCCGGCTTGTGGGCCCCCTGTGGCACCTCTTGACATAATTCCAGCACTATAAATTCTCAAATATTCCCCAACCAACAGAGAGCCACCCGAAACACTTTTTCCGCCGCCGCAAGTCTCTGTTTCTTCAAGATTCCATCTGGAGGCCTTTTTTGGTGATCTGTCGGAGGGGGAATCCACCACGGAGGGCTTCTACATCAACCTTGCTGCCCTTTCGATGATGCGTGAGTAGTTTACCACAAACCTACGGGTCCATAACTAGTAGCTAGATGGCTTCTTCTCTCTCTTTGATCTTCAATACAATGTTCTCCTCGATCTTCTTGGAGATCTATTTGATGTAATTCTTCTTTGCGGTGTGTTTGTTGGGATCCGATGAATTGTGTGTTTATGATCAGATTATTCATGAATATTATTTGAGTCTTTTCTGAATTCTTATATGTATGATAGTTATAGCGTTGTATTTCTCTCTGATCTATCGGTTTGGTTTGGCTAACTAGATTGATTTATCTTGCAATGGGAGAGGTGCTTTGTGATGGGTTCGGTCTTGCGTTGCTCAATCCCAGTGACAGAACGGGACATGACATGTATTGTATTTTTGCCATTAAGGGTAAAACTATGGGGTTTATTCATATTGATTGGATTTCCTTTGTCTACATGATGTCATCTTGCTTAAGGTGTTACTCCATTTTCATGAACTTAATACCCTTGATGCATGCTGGTTAGCGGTCGATTTGTGGAGTAATAGTAGTAGATACAGGCAGGAGTCGGTCTACTTGTCTTTGACGTGATGCCTATATACATGATCATTGCCTTGAATATCGTCATAACTATGCGCTTTTCTATCAATTGCCCAACAGTAATTTGTTTACCCACCGTATGCTATCTTCAAGAGAGAAGCCTCTAGTGAAAACTATGGCCCCCGGGTCTATCTTTCATCATATATAAAATCCAAAAATACTTTGCTGCAATTTATTTACTTTACTTTTATTTTGTGTTTTACTTTATCTATCTATCACTACGAGATTTGATCCTTGCAATTAACCGCCAAGGGATTGACAACCCCTTATTTTGCGTTGGATGCAAGTATTTGCTTTTCTATGTGTAGGTGCTGCTAATGAGGTTCTGTGTGGTTCTCCTACTTGATTGATAACCTTGGTTCTTAAATGAGGGAAATACTTATCTCTACTGTACTGCATCATCCCCTCCTCTTCGGGGATATCCCAACGCAGCTCACAAGTAGCAGGAAGAATTTCTGGCGCCGTTGCGGGGGAGATATCACCAAGACCTATCATCTACTTGCATTTATTTTATTTGCCATTTGCCTCTCATTTTCCTCTCCCCCACTTCTAAAACTATTTTACAAAAAAAAATACAAAAATATTTTTTGTTTGCCTTTTTGTTAGTTTGCTTGTTTTCTCGTTTGCTTGCTTGAAGTTGTCATCATGTCTAAGTTTGTTATTGAAAAGAGAGAAGAGGGTAAAATCCCTACGGTAGAAATTCCCTCGAATCTGGATTCTAAATTTTTTGTGATGGGAAGTGGGGACTTTGGTTTGCAATGACATTCCTTTTCTTAAAAGAACCAAAAGCTATTCCGAAGCTATCTCTGCACTTATTCTCAAGCTTGAGAGAAGATTTATTCATACGCATCCCACTTTGCAAAGATTGTTTTATGAGTTGCCTGTCATAAACAACCCTAAGGGTAAAAAGATAGCTACACTTTTCCTCATGAATGAATTTGATTACATAGTGCGAGAGGCTAGGGATATCTTTGATTTTTACAATATGAATCATGATCATCCTGTTATAGATGAGATTTTATATGATGAAGATTTTTTATTGAGACATTTGTTTTGTGATAATTATACTTTTGATGAAAACACTAAAAAGGAAGTTCCCCCTTTAAACATAATTCAACAAGTTTTCAATGGTATTAATAAACAATATTCTTGGATTGTAATGGGGAATGTGGCACCCCAGCTCAAAGGAACCGGAACACCCCATATTCCAGCCCAGAGATCAAGTCTTCTGGAATACAGCACTGCTTGGCATAGAACAAATCAGCTCTTTATTACCAATAATATGAGTGCAAGGGCTACAAAGGCACGGCGACTCTACGCCTGCTAAGGTAGCTCTATGCTAGCAGCAGAACATGTCGTAGCGGCATAACTTCTAGCAGCGGAACAATGATGACGGTGATGAACTCCACTCCGCAGGGACTCTGGCTGGGACACATCCTAGAGCGCAAACTCGGGATCCTCGACAAGCAATCAATCATGGCATCACCTGCAATCTGGCATGACACGCCAGGTGAGTACTTTGAATGTACTCGCAAGCTCATGCCAACCAAAGCAATCAAGACAAAGAACAGCATGGCATTTATAGGTTAATTCTCATTGATGAACATGATACTATTTGAACAACATGAGAATGAACAATGCATGTACATGTTAATCATGATATGAACATGAACCTGATGCTATCATACATGACGTGTACGTGGATTATTGCCGTGGTCCCTTGGACCAACTTACCATCTCGGGGTTACCTTGTAACCACCGTCAACATCTTACCATCGTGATCCTCACTTGATCACAGCAATACCAACCATAGTGATCCTCACACGATCACCAACTTCTGCATGTGCCATCTTGTTGTTCTTAGTATGCAGGTTTATTATTTCTGTTGACCCACAGTGTGACCTACTACGAACTATGTCCATTACCGAGGACGTGGCTATCGATAGATTATACACTCTGCAGAGGTTAGTACACTGTACCCACACCACGGAACTCATGGCCTCATGCTCCCATTCGGGTGGACCAACGACATTCCGACAAAACCAATCTATTGCATGACACCCTCCCGGCCACTCCGACAAACTCCCCTTTGGGCTATGTCGTGGGTGGCCTTGATGCCAACTCTTTACATCCTGCCACCTCGTGGCCGGCCACCATCATGGCAAAACAAAACAAACAGTCCCAAACGGGGACAAACGCGCGCACACAACTCGGGCACACAAGGCTTATGGCCGCCTACCTGATCAGGTTAGGGCGTGCACATAACCTTCCCTAGTTAGAGGCACCGGCGAGAGGCATGACAATAGATCTAATTAGGGCCTCCCCATCCAGGCAAGTGTGGCTGCACTGGTGAGCTCGATTCGGTCCACCATGACTCAGCCAACAGATTTGTTCAAGTTCGATTAATGCCAGGTTCAACTTGAATGGTGATGAGCTGAGTCATAACATGATGAAATAATAGTGCATTTAGATGAGCATAATGTCAACATAAGCATGGATGGGCAACATAAGCATTTCACATATCAACAACAATAAATCATGCAGTTTACGGGATGTAAATGAGCATGGCATAGAGATGATCATGAATATCACAAGTATTTGCATAAGAAACCATAACTATTCATGTGAGCATATCATGATCACTAGCATATGAACTGAATACAATAATGGAACATGATAATAATAATACAAGCAAATAATCATTTAACTTAATACATGAAAATGAACATGGCATAAGAAATGAGCATGGATTTACAAGCATTTAAAATAATTGCATGAGCACACAATTATTCAATCATTCAAGTGAAAACCATGGCTATTGCAATGCCTTCATGCAAGTGGCTATTGTGGCTTGCCTAGGGTTGATGGAATCACCGGGAGGGTGTGCGATGACCTCGCAGAAAGATTTCCAAGAAATATTTCTCTCTCGACGGAGCTGATTAAAGGGTAAGTGCAAAATGGTTACTTTCAGACTATGACAACATCATGAAAATGATACCAACGGAACGGGCTCGACGAATAGAGAACATGGGCTTTTGAATCACCTGAATCGGAGCTACGGTTAAAAAGATATAGGCAGTTGAATGCCAGGGACCAATCTGTAGAAGAAGTATTCACAAAAATCCCTGACTTTAATTTGGCCGAAAAGATTAAAGTGCACTATTGCACTGGGCCGGCTCGGCTGGAACTGCCACTGCGGCTACTGTGCACATGGGCCAAGCCCAACTGCACGCGCGGGGTGACGCCGAAGACGGTTTTCTCATAGTACGTCTTCCCTTAGGAAAAGCGGCTCTGTGGAAAACCGTTTCCACTTAAACGCGCGGGCCTGCCGCGCTCTTCTCTTCTCTCGCTAACTGCCAGGATCCGCCTACAGGTCTTCTTCTACCTCACGCATGCCTGGCCGCGGGGACAGCGAGCCCCGACGGCGATAGCCGGCGACTCCGGCCACCATTTGGGGTGTCCGACCCACCGACATGATCAGGAGGGTGAAGTGGCCCCTCTGGTGCACCGCGCAGTCGCCAAGGGGCTCGGGAATGAGAGGAATGCTGGCCACAGTGGGAGACAGTGCCGGCCACTGCCGAGGCGCTCGACACGGCGCACGGGAGGAATAGGAGGGTTGTGGGTCGAGCTCTAGGGTGGATGTAGGGGTCTCTGGCGATGCTTAGATGGGGAAGGAGGGGCCGTAGTGCTCGAATTTGAGCGGACACCGGCGATGACCATGGCGGCCGTGGCGAGCAAGGAGGGCTCCTCGAGCCAAATGGAGTAGGCAGGGGTGGTGCTAGGAGGGAGAGAGAGTGGCTGGTGAGGTCGAGAGGGTTGGGGACAGCCTCTATATAGTCGGGTCGGAGATGTTGTGGCCGGAAGCCGTCGCGGACTTGCGGTCAATGCCTCTGGCATGGCCGCGTATGCGTGGGCTCTTGAGGCAATGGGAGAGGGAGATAATGGAGTGGCCAGGCACGCGGGCAAAGCTGCGGCGCACTTTGTGGGGCAAGCAGCGCACTAAGGTGCACTGTTCCCTCACGGGCGCGCTGTGTCCATGTCTGGCCGGCGTTGAGAGGGGTTGGGAGGTGGCTACGTGGATGCAGGGGAGCAATGGCATGACTGTGACGAGCGAAGGTGGCACGAGCACGGCGTTTGGGCAGCGACAGGGGGGTCCCGGCGTCCAGAGCGCGCCAGACGCACGCCAAGCACCATTAGGCCATTCGGTCACCGTGTGCACTGGCACACACAGGGATTTTGGGCCATCCAAACCATGTCTAGCGTGTTGTCCATCCCAAATGGGACCTCTCTGAAGTGATGGTTCAAAGAAAGCAACTATGTGCGGATGGGATGGATCATCTAAAGTTTGATTTAGCAAACTTGGGCTAGAATCTATGGTAAAATGGGATGGGTAAATGGAGAGACAAGTTGTCATAGAGGTTTAGGATAGGAAGGACTATAGTCCTTTGAAATTTTAAAAGATTTGGACCAACATTTATCATAGTTGCTTTACAACTGACAATCTGGTCCAAAAATAGATTTGGATGATGCACTCACATGAAATTTTCGATAGGGCTAAAACTTGGTAGAGCATGATCATTTAGTCATAAGAAGATACTGTAAAATTTTCATACCATTTGGACATGCCAAAATGGTACTTACTTCACAATAGTCTTCTCTGGACAGAAACTTGGGGAAATTGTTGAGAATTATTGGCTAGAAGAAATGAGCCCAACTTTTGTGGAGGGAGGTTATATAGGTGAAAGAATGTTCTGGTAAAATTTCATCAGTTATGGAGCAATATAAAATATAGTTTCTTCACAAACTGAATTTCTAACCAGAAACAAAGATTGGATGGGGTGCTCACCATGAGCATGTAATCTTGAATATTTTTACATATCCAAGGTCCATATGGTCCAAAGGAATTCTCAGAATTTTGTGGGAATTTTGGGAATGACAGAAATGTAGGTTGCTTCACTACCTAGGGCAAATAGGGTTATTCCTTTATTAGAAAAAAGGAATATTCCCAAGAAATAAATATTGGGGTTGGGCTAAGATGGAAATGACATGGCCTTGGGAAAGATTTGAGAGTGACAAGCCACTAGGGAGAGGGACGAAAGCTGATCTTCCCAGGTTTCAAGAACACAGAGCTCCAGAAACGGGACTCCAAATAAAATTTCAAAGCAACACAAAAGAAAAAGAAATGGCCGAAAATCAGGGTGTCACAAACCTACCCCCCTTACAAAAATCTCTTCTTCAAGATTTGGTTGCTCAGGGAATAAGTATGTATATTCTGACTTCAGGAAACCGTTTCCAACTCGGGTATCCTTTTCCTTTTTAAATTGTTCCCATTGAATTTCATATGATCTGATTCCCTTGCTCTGGTGTGGTTGGCTTCACCACCCCCAACATTCTGACAGGTCTTCCCTCATATGTTCATTCTTACGTGGATTCCAATTTTGTCATATCATGACTGGAATATATCATCTTTTCATAAGTCCGGGAGTGGTTTCCCAGCTGACGTGACATTTGTCTATCCAGCACAAATAGTACTGAATGAAGCTGTGAACAAATTCCTCGGTGGACACGGAACCTTTCAATCCTTGCATCGGGTTACTCAAATAGATGCATGTCCTCTGGGTTCAAGACAGTGCTGAGAATCATGATCGTTCCCTTGTCGGAATCTGACTACTTGTCGGGAGTGAAGGGGAATGCAGCAGAAAACAAAAATTTTCCGACCTATGCACTAGCCCAGGACCACTATGAAGACTGCATACATGGTTTGATCTTTTCGTTACACACTCGTAGGGCAGCGGAAGTAGAGTCGATGACGATCGGCAGTGCAGATCCCCGTAGCTAGGATTTTACAACCTCCCAACTGCGAGGATGTACTCCCTCGTCTGCCCCTCGGACAGCCCTCCGAGAGGCGGTCGGACAGTCCCTCGGACGGTGTCACGGACAGCCCTTCGGGAGGACCCTCGACCTCAGACAGTCACTTGGATAGCCCTTTGAGAGGACCCTCAAAACTCGGACGGTCACTCAGACAGCCCTTCGGGAGGCACTCTTGAACAAAGACCGAAACTACGATCTCTCTACAGAGTTGCACACATACAGTGTCATCTATCCGGGAGGGCTTTGCCGCCCAGAACTAGTTCCCACCGGAACCCAGACAGCCTTTCGGCTCTACGAAACTATTTCGCTAGGAGGGAGAGAGAAGGCTAGATCATGCATGGCTTGTGTCTGTTGAGAAAGAGTGAGTTTGGGCATCCCCCTCCACCTCTATTTATAGGAGAAGGGGGGGTGGAGGGGCTGAAATTTCAGCCACATCCATCCATATCATCTCCAAGATATTTTGGAGGAAAAGCCCAAAAAGGTGGCTTTCCAAAAAGTAACCATAAAGCTGATTTCACTATTCATGATGACATATTTCAGTGTCCGTTCAAACCGAAAATATTTATGTGGATCTAGAACATTTCTCGTACCCACTAAAATAATTTTCGACGCGTTCTGAAACAAATCTGGATTAGTGATTTTCATCTGCGAAAAGCAGACAAAGCGGTTCCGGGAGCTCCGGAACATTTCTTGTTTTTGTTACGGAAAAATCCCAGAAGTTTCCAGAACAATTCTGGCACCCTCCAAGAATTTCCAGACGTGTGCTGAAACCATTTTGACTAATGGTATACTCCGAAACAACTTTTTGGTTTAGTGATTTTCATTTGCGAAAAGCAAACAAACCGGTTCCGGCAGCTTCTGAACATTTCCGGGTTTTTTCTTCGAAAAAATCCCAGAAGATCCCAGAACAATTATGGCACCCTCCAAGAATTTCCAGGCGTGTGCCGAAACCAATTTGACATAATGGTATACCCTGAAACAACTTTTCAGTTTTACCAAAACTATTCCGGTGTTCTCTCTCCAGAACTTTTCTGCTGTCTCCGAAACTTTTCCGGTGACTTTCTCTCAGACTCCTTGTCTAGTATTCAGCAGATAGATGACCCTTAAGCGTGTGACCCTATAGGTTCGATGAAGTATAGACATGACCGGGACACTTTCCGATCAATGATCAACATCGGAGCCGTGGACACCCATATTGACCCCTATACCCACACGAATGAATATTCGAGTGAACCTCCAGTTGCCGTGTGCTATTCCTGTTGCTTTGCGATATGTTACAAATACCCGAGATGAGATGTATTGGCATCCCTGTGAATCAACAACTTGTTCACTATGCCAGTTCCCTCGTTACTGGTATTGTTCTCTTTTCTGGTTACGGTGTTGCGGCATCCCTGTGATCAAATCACCCTGTGTCTGGCCAGACAATGATGGATACCGTAACACCGAGAGGGCCCAGATATATCTCTCCATCGTCGGAGGAGCAAATCCCAATCTTGAGCTATCAAGTTACTTGACATACTTTTCCATGAACCCGTAAGCCACCATAATAGTCACCCATTTACTGATGACGTTTAACAAACCCCAAAGTTCATGAAGCAAGCATGAAGAAACTTGATACTCTCATGGTCTAAGGAATTATGCAAACTTAAACTTTCTCTGTGTTTTTAACCACTAACTTGTGACGAATGTATCTCATAGCATAACATTAATTGGGTTGATTCAACACAAGTGTTATCCTAACATTGTGCCCTCAAAGTTGCCGGCATAGTCATGCCCATGATCAGGAAAACATAACCATCATGCAACACTTGAGCTAGTCTTAGAGGCCAGACTAGGAATACATTTTACCGTTTATTTTTCCACACGTGCATATGAGTCTTCCTCCGAGCCTCGTGTTATTGCAGACTCGAGAACCATAGCAGTTATAGCATGAAACATAAACATAATTATGAACTTGGAGATAAAAAATATCATTTATTATTTCCTCTAGGGCATATCTCCTACAGACTCCCACTTGCACTAGAGTCAATAATCTAGTCAATGCTAATGCACCTTACACCTATGGCATACCGGTGTAAAAAATGCTTCGCTTGTGGTATAGCCTGATGTCCAACGGATCTGACAACTTCAGTTCCGTGTGTATCTTTGCATATCCTTGCGTTTTCACGCTTTCACAGAATTCATTTTTTGTGTGGACTTGGCTTTGTATATGTGTGAATCATTGGTCGAAACCTGATTCCTCAGACTGAGCTATGGAGCAACTATCTGCAATAGTGTCCCATTGACCAAAGCCATCTTGGAACCATACTAAGTTCATGAATGAACTATATGATTCAACATCTTTGTCGCTTCCAAAGCGTCAACATACTTAGCCTTTGTTATAGAATTCGCCACAGTATCCTGTTTGGAACAATTTCCAACTACCGTGCCACCATATTGTGTATTACACAAAAGCCTTCACTTAAATCGAAAATCGCATGGAGTATTGATGAAGACTGTATCGATGTAATTACTTACAATGAGCACTGCATAATCTCTGCTTGCGAGAAAACATATCATCAGTACTACTCTAGTACTTAATGACATCTTTCACTGTTGTCCCATGATCAGTACTTTGATCACTTTGGTATCCATACTCACAACAACTTGGGAGTATTGGACATATCTGGTTGCCTTACATCCCATGGAATACATGATTAATCCAAACACAAAAGTTTGTGGAATCTCCATCATGTATTTTGCTCATCAGTGTTTTGGGACACCGAGTCTTGCAAAAACTCTTTCCATGTGACTTTGGCAAGAATCACTCCCTGGCGTTTTAATGCTAAAAAGATTTAGCATCTTGCCAATATGTATTTTTGGTTAGCCCTATTAGGCAAATCTATCTCCATAGATCATAATGCCTAATATCAAGGCTATTTAGCCCAAGCACTTCATCCAAAAACTATTTTCAAATGAAGTCCTAATTCGTGTCAAGAAATTTATTTCCAATTTACAATGTGTCAAGCACACAAGGTTTTTATTATTATGCTCCCACTTACTTTCTTGAAACCATAAGCATCTTCATTATCCATTGATGAAATCAACTCCTTTGACTGTTTCATCAAAAACGAAGATTCCAACTCCATTATGCTCTCTTCTGTCCATTGCTAGAACTCTGAAGTTTGCATATTCACTAGCATCCTTTGGACCGACAAAATACTTTGGATTGTATCACATACAAGTCCTAGTTTGTATTTCCATTTCATGGAAATTCTATTGTCATCCATGTTTCATATCTCAGGATTGAAATATGTATTAATTGCTAGTGTAACCCGATCTGACTTTAAGCATCACTATGGTGAGACAATCTCATCGTAGTCAACTCCTTGAATTTGTTATTGTCACTAGTTGAGCTTTATAGATAAAACATTTTTATCCGTATTAGTTTATAGTTCCAATACAATCCGTTAGACTCTAAGTCTTCCGGAGGGTTTATCAAGATTTAAATCTTGAATCATTTTATGGAAACTATCTTGGATTATATTGGCATTTAGCCAATCCCGGAGTCAGGGCCCATCAACGCTTCCTTGTGTATCGTAGGTATACTGTTGTCTAACAACAATATCTCGTATGCACCTGAGAGGTTTGCACGAGTTTTTCCTACGTGGTTCAGCTGCAAGTTGGACCAGAGTCCATACATCTCATGTAGAGGCTTCTGTAGGAGATATGCCCTAGAGGCAATAATAAATGTTATTGATTATCTCCCTGTTCATAATTAGGTTTATGTTCCATGCTATAACTGCTATGGTTCTCGAGTCTGCAAATGAAACGAGGCTCGGAGGAAGACTCATATGCACGTGTGGAATAATAAACGATAAAATGTATTCCTAGTCTAGCCTCTAAGACTAGCTCAAGTGTTGTATGATGGTTCTGTTTTCCTGATCATGGGCATGTCTATGCCAGCAACTTTGAGGGCACAATGTTAGAAGAACATTTGTGTTGAATCGACCCGAATTGATGTTATGCTATGAGTTACATTCGTCACAATTTAATGGTTAATAACACAGAGATGGTTGACGTTTGCATGATTCCTTAGACCATGAGAGTGTCGAGTTTCTTCATGCTTGCTTCATGAACTTTGGGGTTTGTTAAACGTCATCCGTAAATGGATGGCTATTACGACGGCTTACGGGTTCATGGAAAAGTGTGTCAAGTAACTTGATAGCTAGAGATTGGGATTTGCTCCTCCGACGATGGAGAGATATCTCTGGGCCCTCTCGGTGTTACGGTATCCATCATCGTCTGGCCAGACACTTTGTGATTTGATCATGGGGATGCCGGAACACGGTAACGAGAAAAGAGAACAATACCGGTAACGAGGTAACTAGCATAGTGGACAAGTTGTTGATCCACGGGAATGCCAACATGTCTCACCTCGGGTATTTGTAACATATCGTGAAGCAACAGGAATAGCACAC
This sequence comes from Thinopyrum elongatum, assembly GCA_011799875.1. Taxonomy (NCBI): domain Eukaryota; kingdom Viridiplantae; phylum Streptophyta; class Magnoliopsida; order Poales; family Poaceae; genus Thinopyrum; species Thinopyrum elongatum. Next base: position 15,357,087 of record CM022298.1, on the reverse strand, counting down.
GGCAACTGGAGGTTCACTCGAATATTTATTCGTGTGGGTATAGGGGTCAATATGGGTGTCCACGGCTCCGATGTTGATCATTGATCGGAAGGGGTTCCGTGTCATGTCTATACTTCACCGAACCTATAGGGTCACACGCTTAAGGGTCATTTATCTGCTGAATACTAGACAGGGAGTCCGAGAGAAAGTCACTGGAAAAGTTTCAGAGACAACGGAAAAGTTCCGGAGAGAACACAGAAAAAGTTTTGGTAAAACCAAAAAGTTGTTTCGGATAAAACCATTGATCCAAAAAGGTTTCGGCAAGCACCGGGAATGTTTTAGAGGTTGACAGATTGGTCTGGTAACTTCTGGAATTTTTCTGGAGAAAAAACCGAAAAAAAGTTTTCGGAGCTGCCGGAATTGTTTACCGGGTAAACGAAGATGGTTTTAAATTAAACCACCATACTGGAAATGTTCCGGAGCGTGTCCGGATAATTTTAGAGGGTGCCGGAAATGTTCAGGGACCTTCGGGAATTTTTCTGGAAATTACACGCTGGAAAACATCTTGTCCCAGCGAGAGGGGACAAGATCCCACATTTCGTGGGGGCTGTTTTTGGGCTGTTTTTTGGGGGAGCCCCTTTGGGGGCAGCCCCCTTGTTGGTGGACAAGGTGTTGGGGGGCCCCCCATGGTGGGGGGGCAGCCCCCACAAATGGTGGAACATGTTGGGACGAGGTGGCAGCCCCATGGTGGTGGCGCCATGGATGTTGGGGGGACCCCCCATGGGACATCTCCCCACCTTTGGTGGGTGCATATTTTTGGGGAGGGCCCCCCTCATGTGGGCTGAAATTTTCAGCCCCCCTCCACCCCTTCCACCACTATAAAAGGAGGTGGAGAGGAGCTCTCCATCCCCACTCCAACTCTCTCACATAAGCCATACATGATCTGGCATTCTCCCTACCTCCCACGAAATAGTTTCATAGTGCCGAAAGGCTGTCTGGGTTCCGGTGGGAACTAGTTCTGGACGGCGAAGCCCTGCCGGATAGATGACACCGTATGTGTGCAACTCTGTAGAGAGGTCGTAGTTTCGATCTTAGTGCCCGTGGGGCTTTTCGTGAGTGCCTCCCGGAGGGCTGTCCAAGTGACGGTCCGAGTTCTGTGAGTCCTCCCGAAGGGCTGTCCGACCGCCTCCCGGAGGGCTGTCCGGGTGGCGGATGAGGGTATACATCCTCGCGGTTGGGAGGTTGTAAATCCTAGCTGCGGGGATCTGCACCGACGATCGTCATCGACTCTACTTCCGCTGCGCTACGAGTCGGTAACGAAAATGATCAAACCTTGTATGCAGTCTCCATAGTGTTCCTGGGCTGGTGCGTAGGTCAGAAAATTTTTGTTTTTTGCTGCGTTACCCTACAGTGGCATCATGAGCCGTGCTATGTGTAGATGCAGGTTGCGATCTAGAATACATGAGATGTATGGGTGTTGCACAATATAATTAGGTAGTAGATGAGTTCTGCTACTTAAAATTATTTATGCGGGTAGCAGATGAAATCTGTTACCCGATGTTCTTGTTGCTTCCCTCTAATTTGTGTAGTCCTGATCTTGATAGCATTTTGGAAACTTACAAAGTTCTGGCAATCCGCGATCCTTTCATGCTGCTCCTGAGTATGCTGATTGACAGATCAACGAAGTGCTAACAGTTCTTTGGGTTCCACTTTAGTCAAAGAAAGATGGATGTTTCGTAGACGAAAGGGCAATGCAGATATGATCTGCACGGGGGTCATGCGTATGACGAAGTTCAGTATGGGGCTCGAGATTTTATTATCTCATGTTTCATACACCCCGCGTTGTTAATCTAGCGACTTGGATAATCATGCTTGATGATGGACGTTGGTAGCTTCGGTTTGTTTCAAAACCTTAGAAGCCACGTAAAACCAGTTTTTGCATGAACCGATTAGAGGCGTCTAACTTGGTTTTGCAGGAGAGTTTGCATGTGCATATGATGTGGTATAGCAGTGCTCATAATAATTTGATTATGTATGAGATGACTATATGATGTAAATTGATTAACATGACCTGCGTGTCATGATTCGGCATGATGGCTGGAGCCATATGATTGCACTTTAATGACCTGCGTGTCAACCTTATGTAATGCACTTATTTTATTAGCTATAGAGATAGCAATATTATCTGGTGCATCGACAAGGTGGTGGCAATCTTCGCGAAGGTGAACACCGACGCGAATGCCGAAGACGAAGAAATACAAGACTTCTCCGTCAGAAAGGGCTATACCATATCATGCTATTATGAATTGCCTGAGATGTTTATCCCTTTTGATGCACCCTTCTTGATTGCGCGGTAGTCGCTTTTTATTAGGGTGATCTCTCATAAAAATATCAAGTAGTTAGTGTTCTCCCAAGTGTAGCACCGTCTGAAATATGTGTCTTTTCGGGGTGCGCCATGGAAACATGGGTACGAACGAATTGAGAAGTATGAGGCGGGTGAAGGTCAGACCTCACAGCGAGATCACTTGGTTGTCTTGACGTTCATGGCAGGATCGTCCTGAGCTCGGAACACACGCATCGAAAGATGAACAAGAGTCACATAGAGATGTGATCGGCAAGTTGGCCTACCGATTGAGATTTTCGTCATCAGTGATGACTAACATCAATGGCGTTAAATTTCAATATGGGTCTTGTATCACTCAAAATCAATTATGAGAGATATTGATTTGAGTGGGAGCGCACTGTTGAATTAACTTGTTTAATTCTCAGTGCAATTAATTTTGAACACTGTCTAAAGTGTAATTTGCATAATAGTTGTAGAATAATGGCTCGCGTTTCCACCTTCCCTGTTAAAATTGAATAGCTGTTAAATATCTGGTTAAAACTTTATGGTTGGTAACATAATGTGAGGATTGTCCTCAAGAGTGCCGAGAAGGACCTTGTCCTATCGCATACTTTCGGTATTCTCCTGCTAATGCTATGGATCATGTGACTCTCGTCCTTCAATCCAAAAGCTAGAATTCTGTTACGGTCAAATGCAATATGTTTGCTTTCATGAGACCCGAACTTCGAAAGTTTGGATAGTTATGTGATATTCATGGAATCTGAAAATCATTTTCAGAGACAGACAAAGGCTAAAAGATATGAGATATCCAAAGCAATGTTTGTTTGCAAACTATTAGTAAAGGAGTTTACTATGCATTAGACTGATAAGAGAGGGATCCAGAAGAACGCCTGTCATATGATGAAAGGTGAATAAAACAACAACTTAAAGAGAAAGGAAGTGTCCGAAGGATGTTAGTGTGACTTACACACCTTGGAAGTCTGGGGCTAACGCCACTCTTAAGTTCGGTGCTTCTTCTGAGAGTAGGAGAAATACTAAAAGTTAAACTGTTAGAAGTATAATGGCAAAAAGGAAAGAAGACTGGAATATCCAGCTCATGTATGAATGTCATACAAGTTTTTGATGTATAGAAGGCTGGTCAAATATATAGTTCTTGGGAATTATGGTTAAACATGTTAATCATTAATTTTTGGGTATTATGAGTTAATCACAAAGATACCCGCTCGATTGCATTCTGTTGCAACTCGATGTAAGAACTACTATGGCCTGAACGACTAGCCAGGAATGAATTTTAGGTATACACAGGGAACATAGTAAATGTTACTATACCTTCCATCGGTGTATTACCGTATGTATTTATTTTCATAATTCATTTGGAGTTTTACACACTCTAGCCTATTGCATAAGGAATCTTGCAAGAAGGTTGTTCATAAGAGAACTTTTGATGTTCGGTGTTATGAATAACATAAGGGCCATACTTCCATTAAGAATGAGATGTATGTTATGAATATTGATAATAATACATTACCTCTGGGTTTACTTTGATAATTCATTTTAGAGTTTCATACACTCTAGCCCATTGCACAATGTTTGTTGCAAAAGAGTTGTTCATAAAAACAACAATTGTTGTTCAGTATTATGAATAACATGAAGGGCCATGCTTCCATCCTAGATGGGATGTATGTTATGAATATTGATGGTAATATGATACATCCATAACACTGACGCTAAATGTCGCAAGACTAAAAGAATACCACACAAGTGTGGCACTACATTTGGTCACATTGGAGAAACCCGCATGGAAATTCCATTATGATAGATTTTGAAGTCGTTTGATTTTGAATCATCCGATGCTTGCAACTTTCCTCCGAAAAGAGAAGTGACTGAAATACCGTTCACAGGCCATAAGGAACGGACAACAAACTTATTGGTGATCATACATTTGATGTGTGTAGTCCGATAAAGGTTGTTGCAAGTAGTGGATTTATCTATCTTCAGAAATGACTCAAGTAGATATGTGGATATTTACTTGATGAGACGTAAGTCTGGATCTTTTGAAATCATTCGAAAGGTTTTCAAATATGAAGTAGAAGTGATTGTAACAAGAAAATTATGTTTCTACAATTCGATTGTAGAAAGAAATATTTGAGTTACAATTTAGCGAATGTCTGATGAGTTGTGAAAGGGTTTTCATAACTTGCACCTCCCGGAACACCACTGCAAGTGGAAAGTCCGTGAAGATGTAATCGAACCATTTATGACATGGTGAGATCAAAGATGACATAAATAAATTTGGCATTATCCCTTTTAAAAGTGATGCTTTAGAGATTGCGGCTTTTACACTGAAAAGAGCTTCATCAGGTCTGTTGAAATGACGCAATGGTATGGTACGCCCGACCATGTTATATCTTTTCTTAACATTTGGAATATGGGGCTTGTGTAAAAGGTTACGAACCTATTCCAAATCAGACAAGTGCTACTTTGTAGGTTATCCCAAGTCATTGGGTATTCCCCCACCACTATACCGAGGCAAAGGTTTTCGTCTCAAAACGGTATGCCTTTAAAGAGAATAGTTCTTACAAAAGGTGAGTGGGAGGACAGTGCAACTCGACGAGATAACCAGTATCTTCGTCATCAGGTCAAAGGAAAGAGACCTTGGAAGTAATTCCAGAGTTTCCTACTGCGACTGATACGGAAGTCTCTACAATAAAACGTATGGATTTCGGTCGAACTTGCAGCTGAACCACGTAGGCAAGGCTCGTGCAAACCTCTCAGGTGCGCAAACGAGATATTGATGTTAGACAACAATATACCTACGATACACAAGGAAGCGTTGATGGGCCCTGACTCCGGAATTGGCTAAATGCCAATGCAACCCGAGTTAGTTTCCACATAAGTGATTCAAGATTAAAACCTTGATACCCCTTTCGGAAGACTTAGAGTCTAACGAATATTTATTGAACTTAAAACTGATATGGATAAAAATGTTTTATCCATAAAGCTCGACTTGTTGCAATAACAAGTTCAAAGAGTTGACTACGATGAGATTGTCTCACCGTAGCGATGCTTAAAGTCGGTTCGGGTTGTACTAGCAATTAATACATATTTCAATCATGAGATATGAAACATGGATGATAAAAGGATTTCCATCTGATGGAAATAAAACCTAGGACTTGTATGTGATACAGTCCAAAGTAATTTGTCGATCTAGAGGATGCTAGTAGGTATGCAAACTTCAGAGTTCCAGCGATGGACAGAAGAGAGCAAAATGGAGTCGGAATCTTCGTGTTTTGATGAAATGGTCAAAGGGGTTTGACTTCATCAATGGGTAACAAAGATGCTTGTAATTCAAGAAAGTAAGTGGGAGCATAATAATATTTCTAAAAACCTTGTGTGCTTGACACATTGGTAATTGGAAATAAATTTCTTGACACGAATTAGGACTTCGTTTGAAAATAGTTTTTTGATGAAGTGCTTAGGCTAAATAGCCTCAATATTAGGCATGATGATCTATGGAGATAGATTTACCTAATGGGGCTAAGCAATGAATACATATTGACAAGGTGCTAAAACCTTCTAGCATTTAAGACACCAAGGAGTGATTCTTGCCGAAGTCACATGGACAGAGTTTTTGCAAGACTCGGTGTCCCAAAACACTGATGAGCAAAATACATGATGGAGATTCCACACACTCTTGTGTTTGGATTAATCATGTATTCCATGGTATGTAAAACAACCAGATATGTCCGATACTCCCAAGGTGTTGCGAGTATAGATACCAAAGTGATCAAAAGAACTGATCATGGTACAACAGTGAAAAAGGGTCATTGAGTACCTTAGTAGCACTGATGACATGTTTTCTCGCAAACGGAGATCATGAAAAGTTCGTTGTAAAAGGTTACATCGATACAGTCTTCATCAATGCTCCATGCGATTTTCGATTTAAATTAAGGGTTTTGTGTAATACACAATATGGTGGCACGATAGTTGGAAATTGTTCCAAACAGGATAATATGGCGAATTCTATAACAGGGGCGAAGTATGTTGCCGTTTTTACAGCGAAAAAGAAGATGTTGAATCATATAGTTCATTCATGAACTTAGTATGGTTCCAAGATGGCTTTTGTCAATGGGACACTACTGCAGGTAGTTGCTCCATAACTCGGTCTAAGGAATCCAGGTTCGACCTATGATTCGCATACATACAAAGCCAAGTCCACACAAAATATGAATTTTGTGAAAGCGTGAAAACGCGAGGATATGCAAAGATACACACGGAGCTGAAGTCGTCAGATCCGTTGGACATCAGGCTATACCACAAGCAAAGCATATTTACACCGTTGTGCCACAGGTGTGAAGTGCATTAGCATTAACGACTCTAGTGCAAGTGGGAGTCTGTAGGAGATATGCCCTAGAGGCAATAATAAATGTTATTGATTATCTCCCTGTTCATAATTAGGTTTATGTTCCATGCTATAACTGCTATGGTTCTCGAGTCTGCAAATAAAATGAGGCTCGGAGGAAGACTCATATGCACGTGTGAAATAATAAACGATAAAACGTATTCCTAGTCTAGCCTCTAAGACTAGCTCAAGTGTTGTATGATGGTTCTGTTTTCCTGATCATGGGCATGTCTATGCCAGCAACTTTGAGGGCACAATGTTAGAAGAACATTTGTGTTGAATCGACCCGAATTGATGTTATGCTATGAGTTACATTCGTCACAATTTAATGGTTAATAACACAGAGATGGTTGACGTTTGCATGATTCCTTAGACCATGAGAGTGTCGAGTTTCTTCGTGCTTGCTTCATGAACTTTGGGGTTTGTTAAACGTCATCCGTAAATGGATGGCTATTACGGCGGCTTACGGGTTCATGGAAAAGTGTGTCAAGTAACTTGATAGCTCGAGATTGGGATTTGCTCCTCCGACGATGGATAGATATCTCTGGGCCCTCTCGGTGTTACGGTATCCATCATCGTCTGGCCAGACACTTTGTGATTTGCTCATGGGGATGCCGGAACACGGTAACGAGAAAAGAGAACAATACCGGTAACGAGGTAACTAGCATAGTGGACAAGTTGTTGATCCACGGGAATGCCAACATGTCTCACCTCGGGTATTTGTAACATATCGTGAAGCAACAGGAATAGCACACGGCAACTGGAGGTTCACTCGAATATTCATTCGTGTGGGTATAGGGGTCAATATGGGTGTCCACGGCTCCGATGTTGATCATTGATCGGAAGGGGTTCCGTGTCATGTCTATACTTCACCGAACCTATAGGGTCACACGCTTAAGGGTCATTTATCTGCTGAATACTAGACAGGGAGTCCGAGAAAAAGTCACTGGAAAAGTTTCAGAGACAACGGAAAAGTTCCGGACAGAACACCGAAAAAGTTTTGGTAAAAACGAAAAGTTGTTTCGGATAAAACCATTGATCCAAAAAGGTTTCGGCAATTACTGGGAATGTTTTGGAGGTTGACAGATTGGTCTGGTAACTTCTGGAATTTTTCTGGAGAAAAAACCGAAAAAAAGTTTTCGGAGCTGCCGGAATTGTTTACCGGGTAAACGAAGATGGTTTTAAATTAAACCACCATGCTGGAAATGTTCCGGAGCGTGTCCGGATAATTTTAGAGGGTGCCGGAAATGTTCAGGGACCTTCGGGAATTTTTCTGGAAATTACACGCGGGAAAACATCTTGTCCCAGCGAGAGGGGACAAGATCCCACGTTTCGTGGGGGCTGTTTTTGGGCTGTTTTTTGGGGGGGCCCCTTTGGGGGCAGCCCCCTTGTTGGTGGACAAGGTGTTGGGGGGCCCCCCATGGTGGGGGGGGGCAGCCCCCACAAATGGTGGAACATGTTGGGAGGAGGTGGCAGCCCCATGGTGGTGGCGCCATGGATGTTGGGGGGACCCCCCATGGGACATCTCCCCACCTTTGGTGGGTGCATGTTTTTGGGGAGGGGCCCCCTCATGTGGGCTGAAATTTTCAGCCCCCCTCCACCCCTTCCACCACTATAAAAGCAGGTGGAGAGGAGCTCTCCATCCCCACTCCAACTCTCTCACATAAGCCATGCATGATCTGGCATTCTCTCTGCCTCCCATGAAATAGTTTCGTAGTGCCGAAAGGCTGTCTGGGTTCCGGTGGGAACTAGTTCTGGACGGTGAAGCCCTGCCGAATAGATGACACCGTATGTGTGCAACTCTGTAGAGAGGTCGTAGTTTCGATCTTAGTGCCCGTGGGGCTGTTCGTGAGTGCCTCCCGGAGGGCTGTCCAAGTGACGGTCCGAGTTCTGTGAGTCCTCCCGAAGGGTTGTCCGACCGCCTCCCGGAGGGCTGTCCGGGTGGCGGATGAGGGTATACATCCTCGCGGTTGGGAGGTTGTAAATCCTAGCTGCGGGGATCTGCACCGACGATCGTCATCGACTCTACTTCCGCTGCGCTACGAGTCGGTAACGAAAATGATCAAACCTTGTATGCAGTCTCCATAGTGTTCCTGGGCTGGTGCGTAGGTCGGAAAATTTTTGTTTTCTGCTGCGTTACCCTACAGCTTCCGTATCAGTTGTAGTAGGAAACTCTGGAATCACTTCCAAGGTCTCTTTCCTTTGATCTGATGACGAAGATATTGTTAACTCGTCGAGTTGCACTGTTCTCCAACTCACCTTTTTGAAAGAACCATTTTCTTCAAAAAGCATACTGTTCTTTGTGCCAAATGTATTAGCCTCGGTATAGTGAGGGAAAAATACCCAATTACTTGGGATAACCTACAAAGTAGCACTTGTCTGATTTGGAATATGTTTGTAATCATCTTACACAAGCCTCATATTCTAAATGTTAAGAAAAGATATATCATGGTTGGGTGTACCAAACCATGGCGTCATTTCAGCAGATTTGATGGTGCTCTTTTCAGTGTAAAAGCTGCAGTCTCTAAAGCATTACTTTTAAAAGTGATAATGGCAAATTGATTTATGTCATCTTTGATCTTACCATCTCATAAATGGTTTGAATACATCTTCACAGACATTTCACTCATAGTGGTGTTGCAGGAGGTGTATGTTATGAAACTCTTTTCACAACTCATCACACATTCGCTAAACTTGTAACTCAAATATTCCTTTCCGCAATCTAATTGCTGAAACATATTTTCTTGTTACAATAAATTCTTCTTCATTTTGAAAACCTTATGAATGATTTCAAAAAGATCCAGACTTACGTCCCATCAAGTAAATATCCATATATCTACTTGAGTCATTTCTGAAGAAAGAAAAATCCACTACTAACAACATTTATCGGACTACACACATCAAAATATATGACCACCAATAAGTCTGTTGTTTGTTCCTTATGGCCTGTGAACGGTATTTCAGTCACTTCACTTTTCGGAGGAAAGTTGCAAGTGTCAGATGATTCAAAATCAAACGACTTCAAAATCCATCATAACGGAATTTTCCATGCGGGTTTCTCCAATGTGACCAAATGCAGTACCACACATATGTGGAATTTTTTTAGTCTTGCGACATTTAGCGTTAGTGTTATAGATGTATCATATTACCATCAATATTCATAACATACATCCCATCTTGGATGGAAGCATGGACCTTCATGTTATTCATAATACTGAAAAACAATTGTTCTTTTATGAACAACCCTTTTGCAACAAACATTGTGCAATGGGCTAGAGTGTATAAAACTCTAAAATGAATTATGAAAGTAAATACATAGGTAATACACCGATAGAAGGTATAGTAACTTTTTCTATGTTCCCAGTGTTGGGGAACATGCAATTTCAAAAATTTCCTAAGTTCACGCAAGATCTATCTAGGAGATGCACAGCAACGAGAGGGGAGAGTATGTCCACGTACCCTCGTAGACCGAAAGCGGAAACGTTAGCTTAACGTGGTTGATGTAGTCGAACGTCTTCACGATCCAACCGATCAAGCACCGAACGTACGGCACCTCCGAGTTCAGCACACGTTCAGCTCGATGACGTCCCTCGAGCTCTTGATCCTGTTGAGGACGAGGGACAGTTCCGTCAGCACGACGGCGTGGCGACGGTGATGATGAAGTTACCGGCGCAGGGCTTCGCCTAAGCACTACGACGATATGACCGAGGTGTGTAACTGTGGAGGGGGGCACTGTAGGAGATATGCCCTAGAGGAAATAATAAATGTTATTAATTATCTCCCTGTTCATAATTAAGTTTATATTCCATGCTATAACTGCTATGGTTCCCGAGCCCGTATATCCATAAAGGCTCTGGGGAAAACCCATGTGCACGTGTGGTATAATAAACGGTAAAATGTATTCCTAGTCGTGCCTCTAAGACTAGCTCAAGTGTTGCATGATGATTATGTTTTTCCAATCATGGGCATGTCTATGCCAGCAACTTTGAGGGCACAATGTCAGGAAGGACATTTGTGTTGAATCGACCCGAATTGATGTTATGCTATGAGATACATTCGTCATGAGTTAATGGTTAATAACACAGAGATGGTTAATGTTTGCATGATTCCTCAGACTATGAGAGTATCGAGTTTCTTCATGCTTGATTCATGAACTTTGGGGTTTGTTAAACGTCATCCGTAAATGGATGGCTATTACGGCGGCTTATGGGTTCATGGGAAAGTATGTCAAGTAACTTGATAGCTCAAGATTGGGATTTGCTCCTCCGACGATGGAGAGATATCTCTGGGCCCTCTCGGTGTTACGGTATCCATCATCGTCTGGCCAGACACTTTGTGATTTGATCACGGGGATGCCGGAACACGGTAACGAGAAAAGAGAACAATACCGATAACGGGGTAACTGGCATAGTGGACAGGTTGTTGATCCACGGGGATGCCAACATGTCTAACCTCGGGTATTTGTAACATATCGTGAAGCAACAGGAATAGCACACGGCAACTGGAGGTTCACTCGAATATTCATTCGTGTGGGTATAGGGGTCAATATGGGTGTCCACGGCTCCGATGTTGATCATTGATCGGAAGGGGTTCCAGGTCATGTCTATACTTCACCGAACCTATAGGGTCACACGCTTAAGGGTCCTCTATCTGCTGAATACTAGACAGGGAGTCTGAGAGAAAATCACCGAAAAAGTTTCGGACACCGAAAAGTTTCGGACAGCGGAAAAGTTCCGCAGAGAGAGGTCACCGGATGAGTTCCGGTGAAACTGAAAAGTTGTTTCAGGGGATACCATTAAGTCAAAATGGTTTCGGCACATGCCTGATAATTCTTGGAGGATGCCAGAATCATTCTGGAAACTTCTGGGAATTTTCTGGAAGAAAAACCGGAAATGTTCCGGGGCTGCCGGAACCGCTTCAGATGCTTTTCGCAGATGAAATCACTAAACTGGAATTGTTCCAGAACGCGTTGAAAATTATTTTAGTGGGTACTGGAAATGTTCTAAGCCCACATAAATATTTTCAGTTTGAACGGACGCTGAAAAATGTCGTCGTGAATAGTGAAAGTGCTTTTTGGGTGGCTTCTTGGAGAAGCCACCTTGAGGGTCCTTTGGTATTTTTCCCCTTGGCTTCTTGGAGAAGCCACCCTTGGGCTTGGCCTATAAATAGGGGTGGAGGGGGCTGCCTAAATACTCACTCCTTCTCACATACAAGTGCCATGCAATGATCTGGCTTCTCTCTCCCTCCCACGAAAAGAGTTTCGTAGAGCCGAAAGGCTGTCTGGGTTCCGGTGGGAACTAGTTCTGGACGGCGAAGCCCTGCCGGATAGTTGACACCGTATGTGTGCAACTCTGTAGAGAGGTCGTAGTTTCGATCTTAGTGCCCGAGGGGCTGTTCGTGAGTGCCTCCCGAAGGGCTGTCCAAGTGACGGTCCGAGTTCTGTGAGTCCTCCCGAAGGGCTGTCCGAGTGACCGTTCGAGTTTCGAAGGTCCTCCCGAAGGGCTGTCCGCGACACCGTCCGGGGGACTGTTCGACCGCCTCCCAGAGGGCTGTCCGAAGGGAAGACGAGGGTATACATCCTCGCGGTTGGGAGGTTGTAAATCCTAGCTGCGGGGATCTGCACCACCGATCGTCATCGACTCTACTTTCGCTGCGCTACGAGTCGGTAACAAAAATGATCAAACCTTGTATGCAGTCTCCATAGTGGTCCTAGGCTGGTGCGTAGGTCGGAAAATTTTTGTTTTCTGCTGCGTTACCCTACAGTGGCATCAGAGCCAGGTTATGCGTAGATGCAGGTTGCGATCTAGAATACATAGAGATGTATGGGTGTTGCACAATATAATTAGGTAGTAGATGAGTTCTATTACTGAAAATTATTTGTGCGGGTAGCAGATGAAATCTGTTACCCGATGTTCTTGTTGCTTCCCTAGAATTTGCATATTTCTGATCTTGATAACAGTATGGTGGAGTTTCAAAGTTCTGGCAATCCGCGATCCTGATTGATCAACGAAGTGCGAACAGTTCATTGAATTCCACCGTAGTTAAAAGGAAAGATGAAATTTCGCAGACAAAAGGGCAATGCAGATATGATCTGCACGGGGGTCATGCGTATGACGAAGTTTAGTATGGGGCTCGAGATTTTATTATCTCGGTTTTCATACACCCTGGAAAGTTAATCTAGCGACTTGAATTATCATACTTGATGATGGACGTTGGTAGTTTCGGTTTGTTTCGAAACCTTAGAAGCCACGTAAAAACAAGTTTTTGCATGAACCGATTAGAGGCGTCTAACTTGGTTTTGCAGGAGGGTTTGCATGTGCATATGATGTGGTATAGGAGTGCTCATATTTAATTTGATTATGTATGAGATGACTATATGATGTAAATTGATTAACATGACCTGTGTGTCATGATTCGGCATGATGGCTGGAGCCATATGATTGCACTTTAAATGACCTGCGTGTCAAACTTGTTGTAATGCATTATTTTATTAGCTATAGAGATAGCAATATTATCTGGTGCATCGACAAGGTGGTGGCAATCTTCGTGAAGGTGAACACCGACGCGAATGCCGAAGACGAAGAAATACAAGACTTCTCCGTCAGAAAGGGCTATACCATATCATGCTATTATGAATTACCTGAGATGTTTATCCCTTATGATGCACCCTTTTTGATTGCACGGTAGTCGCTTTTATTAGGGTGATCTCTCACAAAAATATCAAGTAGTTAGTGTTCTCCCAAGTGTAGCACCGTCACGGCACCTAACTTTTCGGGGCATCACATGGACACATGGGTGCGAACGATTAGGGAAGTGTGAGGCGGGTGAGTTGAGACCTCGCAGCAAGATCACTTGGTTGTCTTGACGTTCTGGAGGAGCGTCCTGAGCTCGGAACACGCCCATCGAAAGATGAACAAGAGTCACATAGAGATGTGATTGGCAAGTTGGCCTACCGATTGCAATTTTCGTCACTTGAGATGGACACATCCTTGGCGTTAAATTGTAATATGGATCTTGAATCGCTCACAATCAATTATGAGAGATATTGATTTGAGTGGGAGCGCACTGTTGAATTAACTTGTTTAATTCTCAGTGCAATTAATTATGAACACTGTCTAAGTGTGGTTTGCTAATAGTTGTAGAATAATGGCTCGCGTTTCCACCTTCCCTATTAAAATTGAATAGCTGTTAAATATCTGGTTAAAACTTTACAGTTGGTAACGTAATGTGAGGATTGTCCTCAAGAGTGCCAAGAAGGACTTTGTCCTATCGCATACTTTCGGTATTCTCTCGCTTATGCTATGGATCATGTGACTCTCGTCCTTCGATCCAAAAGCTAGAATTCCATTTTTAGTCAAGTGCAATATGTTTGCTTCCATGAGACCCGAACTTCGAAAGTTTGGATAGTTATGTGATATTCATGGAATCTGAAAATCATTTTCAGAGACAGACAAAGGCTAAAAGATATGAGATATCCAAAGCAATGTTTGTTTGCAAACTATTAGTAAAGGAGTTTACTATGCATTAGACTAATAAGAGAGGGATCCAGTAGAACGCTTGTCATATGATGAAAGGTGAATAAAACAAACAACTTAAAGAGAATGGAAGTGTCCGAAGGGTGTTAGTGAAACTTTCACGCCTAGGAAGTCCGGGGCTAACGCCACTCTTAAGTTGGATGCTTCTTCTGAGAGTAGGAGAAATACTGAAAGTTAAACTGTTAGAAGTATAAAGGCAAAAAGAAAGAAGACTGGAATATCCAGCTCATGTATGAATGTCATACAAGTTTTTGATGTATAGAAGGCTGGTAAAAAATATAGTTCTTGGGAATTATGGTTAAACATGTTAATCACTAATTCTTGGGTATTGTGAGACAATCACAAAGATACCCGCTCGATTGCATTCTGTTGCAATTCGATGTAAGAACTACTATGGCCTAAAAGACTAGCCAGAAATGAGGTTTAGGTATACACAGGGAACATAGTAAATGTTACTATACCTTCCATCGGTGTATTACCGTCTGTATTTATTTTTATAATTCGTTTGGAGTTTCACAAACTCTAGCCCATTGCATAAGGTATCTTGCAAGAAGGTTGTTTATAAGAGAACTTTTGATGTTCGATGTTATGAATAACATAAGGGCCATACTTTCATTATGAATGAGATGTATGTTATGAATATTGATAATAATACATTACCTCTGGGTTTACTTTCATAATTCATTTTAGAGTTTCATACACTCTAGCTCGTTGCACAATGTTTGTTGCAAAAGAGTTGTTCATAAAAACAACAATTGTTGTTCAGTATTATGAATAACATGAAGGGCCATGCTTCCATCCTAGATGGGACGTATGTTATGAATATTGATGGTAATATGATACATCCATAACACTGATGCTAAATGTCATAAGACTAAAAGAATACCACACAAGTGTGGCACTGCATTTGGTCACATTGGAGAAACCCGCATGGAAAATTCCATTATGATGGATTTTGAAGTCGTTTGATTTTGAATCACCAGACACTTGCAACTTTCCTCCGAAAAGTAAAGTGACTGAAATACCGTTCACAGGCCATAAGGAACGAGCAAAGAACTTATTGGTGATCATACATTTTGATATATGTAGTCCGATAAATGTTGTTGCAAGTAGTGGATTTATCTATCTTCAGAAATGACTCAAGTAGATATATGGATATTTACTTGATGAGACGTAAGTCTGGATCTTTTGAAATCATTTGAAAGGTTTTCAAAATGAAGTAGAAGTTATTGTAACAAGAAAATTATGTTTCTACAATTCGATTGCAGAAAGAAATATTTGAGTTACAAGTTTAGCGAATGTCTGATGAGTTGTGAAAAGAGTTTCATAACTTACACCTCCCGGAACACCACTGTGAGTGGAAAGTCCGTGAAGATGTAATCGAACCATTTATGACATGGTAAGATCAAAGATGACATAAATAAATTTGCCATTATCCCTGTTAAGGTGATGCTTTAGAGACTGCGGCTTTTACACTGAAAAGAGCTCCATCGGGTCTGTTGAAATGACACCATGGTATGGTATGCCCAACCATGTCATATCTTTTCTTAACATTTGGAATATGGGGCTTGTGTAAAAGGTTACAAACCTATTTCAAATCAGGCAAGTGCTACTTTGTAGGTTATCCCAAGTAATTGGGTATTCCTCCCTCACTATACCGAGGCAAATAGGTTTGCCACAAAGAACGGTATGCTTTTTGAAGAAAATGGTTCTTTCAAAAGGTGAGTGGGAGAATAGTGCAACTCGACAAGATAAACAGTATCTTCGTCATCAGGTCAAAGGAAAGAGACCTTGGAAGCAATTCCAGAGTTTCCTACTGCGACTGATACGGAAGTCTCTACAATAAAATGTATGGACTTCGGTCGAACTTGCAGCTGAACCACGTAGGCAAGGCTCGTGCAAACCTCTCAGGTGCGCAAACGAGATATTGTTGTTAGACAACAGTATACCTACGATACACAAGGAAGTGTTGATGGGCCCTGACTCCGGAATTGGCTAAATGCCAATACAATCCGAGATAGTTTCCATATAAGTGATTCAAGATTAAAACCTTGATACACCTTTCGGAAGACTTAGAGTCTGACGAATATTTATGGAACTATAACTGATACGAATAAAAATGTTTTATCCATAAAGCTCGACTTGTTGCAATATACAAGTTCAAGGAGTTGACTACGATGAGGTTGCTTCACCGTAGCAATGCTTAAAGTCGGTTCGGGTTGAACTAGCAATTAATACATATTTCATATCATGAGATATAAAACAATGGATGACAAAAGGATTTCCACCTGATGGAAATGAAACCAAGGACTTGCATGTGTTACAGTCCAAGGTATTTTGTCAATCCAGAGGATGCTAGTAAGTATGCAAACTTCAGAGTTCCAGCAATGGACAGAAGAGAGCAAAATGGAGTTGGAATCTTTGTGTTTTGATGAAATGGTTAAAAGGGTTTTGACTTCATCAATGGGTAACAAAGATGCTTGTGATTCAAGAAAGTAAGTGGGAGCATAATAATATTTCTAAAAACGTTGTGTGCTTGACACATTGTTAATTGGAATTAAATTTCTTGACACGAATTAGGACTTCATTTAAAAAGGGTTTTTTGATTAAGTGCTTGGGCTAAATAGCCTTAATATTAGGCATGATGATCTATGGAGATAGATTTACCTGATGGGGCTGAGCAAAGATACATATTGACAAAATGCTAAAACCTTTTAGCATTAAAAACCGTCAAGGAGTGATTCTTGCCGAAGTCACATGGAAAGAGTTTTTGCAAGACTCGGTGTCCCAAAACACTGATGAGCAAAATACATGATGGAGATTCCACACACTCTTGTGTTTGGATTAATCATGTATTCCATGGTATGTAAAAACAACCAGATATGTCCAATACTCCAAAGTTGTTGCGAGTATAGATACCAAGGTGATCAAAAGTTCTGATCATGGGACAACAGTGAAAAAGGGTCATTGAGTACTATAGTAGCACTGATGACATGTTTTCTCGCAAGCGGAGATCATGAAGATTTCGTTGTAAAGGGTTACATCGATACAGTCTTCATCCATGCTCCAAGCGATTTTTGATTTAATTTGAGGGTTTTGTGTAAAACACAATATAGTGGCACGGTAGTTGGAAATTGTTCCAAACAAGTTACTGTGGCGAATTCTATAACAGAGGCGAAGTATGTTGCCGCTTTTAAAAGCGACAAAGAAGATGTTGAATCATGGGACACTACTGCAAGTAGTTGCTCCATAACTCAGTCTGAGGAATCCAGGTTCGACCTGTGATTCACATACATACCAAGCCAAGTCCACACAAAATATGAATTTTGTGAAGGCGTGAAAACGCGAGGATATGCAAAGATACACACGGAGCTGAAGTCGTCAGATCCGTTGGACATCAGGCTATACCACAAGCGAAGTATATTTACACCGGTGTGCCACAGGTGTAAAGTGCATTAGCATCAACTAGATTATTGACTCTAGTGCAAGTGGGAGTCTGTAGGAGATATGCCCTAGAGGCAATAATAAATGTTATTAATTATCTCCATGTTCATAATTAAGTTTATATTCCATGCTATAACTGCTATGGTTCCCGAGCCCGTATATCCATAAAGGCTCTGGGGAAAACCCATGTGCACGTGTGGTATAATAAACGGTAAAATGTATTCCTAGTCGTGCCTCTAAGACTAGCTCAAGTGTTGCATGATGATTATGTTTTTCCAATCATGGGCATGTCTATGCCAGCAACTTTGAGGGCACAATGTCAGGAAGGACATTTGTGTTGAATCGACCCGAATTGATGTTATGCTATGAGATACATTCGTCATGAGTTAATGGTTAATAACACAGAGATGGTTAATGTTTGCATGATTCCTCAGACCATGAGAGTATCAAGTTTCTTCATGCTTGATTCATGAACTTTGGGGTTTGTTAAACGTCATCCGTAAATGGATGGCTATTACGGCGGCTTACGGGTTCATGGGAAAGTATGTCAAGTAACTTGATAGCTCAAGATTGGGATTTGCTCCTCCGACGATGGAGAGATATCTCTGGGCCCTCTCGGTGTTACGGTATCCATCATCGTCTGGCCAGACACTTTGTGATTTGATCACGGGGATGCCGGAACACGGTAACGAGAAAAGAGAACAATACCGATAACGGGGTAACTGGCATAGTGGACAAGTTGTTGATCCACGGGGATGCCAACATGTCTAACCTCGGGTATTTGTAACATATCATGAAGCAACAGGAATAGCACACGGCAACTGGAGGTTCACTCGAATATTCATTCGTGTGGGTATAGGGGTCAATATGGGTGTCCACGGCTCCGATGTTGATCATTGATCGGAAGGGGTTCCAGGTCATGTCTATACTTCACCGAACCTATAGGGTCACACGCTTAAGGGTCATCTATCTGCTGAATACTAGACAGGGAGTCTGAGAGAAAATCACCGAAAAAGTTTCGGACACCGAAAAGTTTCGGACAGCGGAAAAGTTCCGCAGAGAGAGGTCACCGGATGAGTTCCGGTGAAACTGAAAAGTTGTTTCAGGGGATACCATTAAGTCAAAATGGTTTCGGCACATGCCTGATAATTCTTGGAGGATGCCAGAATCATTCTGGAAACTTCTGGGAATTTTCTGGAAGAAAAACCGGAAATGTTCCGGGGCTGCCGGAACCGCTTCAGATGTTTTTCGCAGATGAAATCACTAAACTGGAATTGTTCCAGAACGCGTTGAAAATTATTTTAGTGGGTACTGGAAATGTTCTAAGCCCACATAAATATTTTCAGTTTGAACGGACGCTGAAAAATGTCGTCGTGAATAGTGAAAGTGCTTTTTGGGTGGCTTCTTGGAGAAGCCACCTTGAGGGTCCTTTGGTATTTTTCCCCTTGGCTTCTTGGAGAAGCCACCCTTGGGCTTGGCCTATAAATAGGGGTGGAGGGGGCTGCCTAAAGACTCACTCCTTCTCACATACAAGTGCCATGCAATGATCTGGCTTCTCTCTCCCTTCCACGAAAAGAGTTTCGTAGAGCCGAAAGGCTGTCTGGGTTCCGGTGGGAACTAGTTCTGGACGGCGAAGCCCTGCCGGATAGTTGACACCGTATGTGTGCAACTCTGTAGAGAGGTCGTAGTTTCGATCTTAGTGCCCGAGGGGCTGTTCGTGAGTGCCTCCCGAAGGGCTGTCCAAGTGACGGTCCGAGTTCTGTGAGTCCTCCCGAAGGGCTGTCCGAGTGACCGTTCGAGTTTCGAAGGTCCTCCCGAAGGGCTGTCCGCGACACCGTCCGGGGGACTGTTCGACCGCCTCCCGGAGGGCTGTCCGAAGGGAAGACGAGGGTATACATCCTCGCGGTTGGGAGGTTGTAAATCCTAGCTGCGGGGATCTGCACCACCGATCGTCATCGACTCTACTTTCGCTGCGCTACGAGTCGGTAACGAAAATGATCAAACCTTGTATGCAGTCTCCATAGTGGTCCTAGGCTGGTGCGTAGGTCGGAAATTTTTTGTTTTCTGCTGCGTTACCCTACAGGCACCGCACACGGCTAAGACAAATCTTGGTGTGCCTTCGGGGTGCCCCCCTCCCCCATATATAAAGGAGGGAGGGAGAGAGGCCGTCCCTCCTAGGGGCGCGCCAAGTGTATAGAGTCCTACTAGGACTTCCAAGTCCTAGTAGGAATCCCTTTCCCTTTTCGGAGTAGGAGAGAAGGAAAGAGGGAAAGAGAGAGGGAGTAGGAAAGGGCAAGGGGGGCGCCGGCCCCTTCCCCTAGTCCAATTTGGACACATGGGGGGCGCGCGCCACCTCCCCTTTGGCCTGCCTCCTCTTTTCCCGTATGGCCCAATAAGGCCCATTACTTCTCCCGGTGAATTCCCGTAACTCCCCGGTACTCCGAAAAATACCCGAATCACTCGGAACCTTTCCGATGTCCGAATATAGCCTTCCAATATATGAATCTTTACCTCTCGACCATTTCGAGACTCCTCGTCATGTCCGTGATCTCATCCAGGACTCCAAACAAACTTCGGTCATCAAATCACATAACTCATAATACAAATCGTCATCGAACGTTAAGCGTGCGGACCCTACGGGTTCGAGAACTATGTAGACATGACCGAGACACATCTACGGTCAATAACCAATAGCGGAACCTGGATGCTCATATTGGCTCCTACATATTCTACGAAGATCTTTATCGGTCAAACCGCATAACAACATACGTTATTCCCTTTGTCATCTGTATGTTACTTGCCCGAGATTCGATCGTCGGTATCATCATACCTAGTTCAATCTCCTTACTGGTAAGTCTCTTTACACGTTCCGTAATGCATCATCCCGCAACTAACTCATTAGTCACATTGCTTGCAAGGCTTCATATGATGTGCATTACCGAGAGGGCCTAGAGATACCTCTCCGATACTCGGAGTGACAAATCCTAATCTTGATTTATGCCAACCCAACAAACACCTTCGGAGACACCTGTAGAGCATCTTTATAATCACCCAGTTACGTTGTGATGTTTGATAGCACACAAAGTGTTCCTCCGGTATTCGGGAGTTGCATAATCTCATAGTCAGATGAATATGTATAAGTCATAAAGAAAGCAATAGCAATAAAACTTAATGATCATTATGCTAAGCTAACGGATGGGTCTTGTCCATCACATCATTCTCCTAATGATGTGATCCCGTTCATCAAATGACAACACATGTCTATGGTCAGGAAACTTTAACCATCTTGGATTAACGAGCTAGTCAAGTAGAGGCATACTAGGGACACTTTGTTTTGTCTATGTATTCACACATGTATCAAGTTTCCGGTTAATACAATTCTAGCATGAATAATAAACATTTATCATGATATAAGGAAATATAAAATAACAACTTTATTATTGCATCTAGGGCATATTTCCTTCAGTCCCTCACTTGCACTAGAGTCAATAATCTAGTTCACATCGCCATGTGATTTAACACCAATAGTTCACATCTTTAACACCCATAGTTCACATCGCCATGTGACCAACACCCAAAGGGTTTACTAGAGTCAATAGTCTAGTTCACATCGCCATGTGATTAATACCCAAAGAGTATTAAGGTGTGATCATGTTTTGCTTGTGAGAGAAGTTTAGTCAACAGGTTTGCCACATTCTGTTCCGTATGTATCTTGCAAATTTCTATGTCTACAATGCTCTGCACGGAGCTACTCTAGCTAATTGCTCCCACTTTCAATATGTATCTAGATTGAGACTTAGAGTCATCTAGATTAGTGTCAAAGCTTGCATCGACGTAACTCTTTACGATGAACTCTTTATCACATCCATAACCGAGAAACATTTCCTTAGTACTCTTAGGTAACTAAGGATAACTTTGACCGTTGTCCAGTGATCCACTCCTGGATCACTATCGTACCCCCTTGCTTAACTCATGGCAAGGTATACAATAGGTCTGGTACACAGCATAGCATACTTTATAGAACCTATGACTGAGGCATAGGGAATGACTTTTCATTCTCTTTCTATTTTCTGCCGTGGTCGGGTTTTGAGTCTTACTCAACTTTACACCTTTGCAACACAGGCAAGAACTCCTTTGACTGTTCCATTTTGAACTACTTCAAAATCTTGTCAAGGTATGTGCTTTGTGAAAGTCCTATTAAGCGTCTTGATCTATCTCTATAGATCTTGATGCCCAATATATAAGCAGCTTCACCGAGGTCTTTCATTGAAAAACTCTTATTCAAGTATCCTTTTATGCTATCCAGAAATTCTATATCATTTCCAATCAACAATATGTCATCCACATATAATATCAGAAATGCTACAGAGCTCCCACTCACTTTCTTGTAAATACAGGCTTCTTCAAAAGTCTGTATGAAACCATATGCTTTGATCACTTCATCAAAGCATATATTCCAACTCCGAGATGCTTGCACCAGTCCATAAATAGATCGCTGGAGCTTGCACACTTTTTTAGCACCTTTAGCATCGACAAAACCTTCTGGTTGCATCATATACAACTCTTCTTTAAGAAATCCATTAAGGAATGCAGTTTTTACATCCATTTGCCAAATTTCATAATCATAAAATGCTGCAATTGCTAACATGATTCAGACAGACTTAAGCATCGCTACGGGTGAGAAGGTCTCATCGTAGTCAACTCCTTGAACTTGTTGAAAACCTTTCGCAACAAGTCGAGCTTTGTAGACAGTAACATTACCGTCAGCGTCAGTCTTCTTCTTGAAGATCCATTTATTCTCTATGGCTTGCCGATCATCGGGCAAGTCAACCAAAGTCCACACTTTGTTCTCATACATGGATCCCATCTCAGATTTCATGGCCTCAAGCCATTTCGCGGAATCTGGGCTCATCATCACTTCCTCATAGTTCATAGGTTCGTCATGGTCTAGTAACATGACTTCTAGAAGAGAATTACCGTACCACTCTGGTGCGGAACGTACTCTGGTTGACTTATGAGGTTCGGTAGTAACTTGATCCGAAGTTTCATAATCATCATCATTAACTTCCTCACTGATTGGTGTAGGCATCTTTGGAACTGATTTCTGTGATGAACTACTTTCCAATACAGAAGAAGGTACAATTACCTCATCAAGTTCTAGTTTCCTCCCACTCACTTCTTTCGAGAGAAACTCCTTCTCTAGAAAGGATCCATTCTTAGCAACAAAGATCTTTCCTTCGGATCTGTGATAGATGGTTTACCCAATAGTTTCTTTTGAGTATCTTATGAGGACGCACTTCTCCGATTTGGGTTCGAGCTTATCAGGCTGAAGCTTTTTCACATAAGCATCGACACCCCAAACTTTAAGAAACGACAGCTTAGGTTTCTTGTCAAACCACAGTTCATACGGTGTCATCTCAACGGATTTAGATGGTGCCCTATTTAACGTGAATGCAGCTGTCTCTAATGCAAAACCCCAAAACGATAGTGGTAAATCGGTAAGAGACATCATAGATCGCACCATATCTAATAAAGTACGATTACGACATTCGGACACACCATTACGCTGTGGTGTTCCAGGTGGCATGAATTGCGAAACAATTCCACATTGTTTTAAATGAAGACCAAACTCGTAACTCAAATATTCGCCTCCGTGATCAGATCATAGAAACTTTATTTTCTTGTTACGATGCTTCACTCTGAAATTCTTTTAATTTTTCAAATGTTTCAGACTTATGTTTCATTAAGTAGATATACCCATATCTGCTCAAATCATCTGTGAAGGTCAGTAAATAACGATACCCGCCGCGAGCTTCAACACTCATCGGACCGCATACATCGGTATGTATTATTTCCAACAACTGATTAGCTCGCTCCATTGTTCCGGAGAACGGAGTTTTAGTCATCTTGCGCATGAGGCATGGTTCGCAAGTATCAAATGATTCATAATCAAGTGATTCCAAAAGTCCACCTGCATGGAGTTTCTTCATGCGCTTCACACCAATATGACCTAAACGGCAGTGCCACAAATATGTTGCACTATCATTATCAACTTTGCATCTTTTGGCATCAATATTATGAATATGTGTATCACTACGATCGAGATTCAATAAACCATTTATATTGAGTGTATGACCATAGAAGGTTTTATTCATGTAAACAGAACAACCAGTATTCTCTGACTTAAATGAACAACCGTATTGCAATAAACATGATACAATCATACTCATGCTCAACGCAAACACCAAATAACATTTATTTAGGTCTAACACTAATCCCGAAGGTAGAGGGAGTGTGCGATGGTGATCTTATCAACCTTGGAATCACTTCCAACACACATCGTCACCTCGTCATTAACTAGTCTCTGTTCATTTTGCAACTCCTGTTTCGAGTTACTAATGTTAGCAACTAAACCGGTATCAAATACCCAGGGGCTACTATGAACACTAGTAAAATACACATCAATATTATGTATATCAAATATACTTTTGTTTACTTTGCCATCCTTCTTATCCGCCAAAAAATTGCGGTAGTTCCGCTTCTAGTGACCATTTCCTTTGCGGTAGAAGCACTCAGTTTCAGGCTTAGGTCCAGAATTCGGCTTCTTCACGGGAGTGACAACTTGCTTGCCATTCTTCTTGAAGTTCCGTTTCTTTCCCTTGCCCTTTTTCTTGAAACAAGTGGTGTTGTCAACCATCAACACTTGATGCTATTTCTTGAGTTCTACCTTCGCCGATTTAAGCATCGCGAAGAGCCTGGGAATCATTTTTGTCATCCCTTGCATATTATAGTTCATCATGAAGTTCTAGTAACTTGGTGATAGTGACTAGAGAACTCTGTTAATCACTATCTTATCTGGAAGATTAACTCCCACTTGATTCGAGCGATTGTAGTACCCAGACGTTCTGAGCACATGCTCACTAGCTGAGCTATTCTCCTCCATCTTGTAGGCAAAGTACTTGTCAGAGGTCTCATACCTCTCGACACGGGCATGAGTCTAAAATACCAATTTCATCTCTTTGGAACATCTCATATGCTCCATGGCGTTCAAAACGTTTTTGAAGTCCCGGTTCTAAGCCGTAAAGCATGGTGCACTAAACTATCAAGTAGTCATCATATCGAGCTTGCCAAACTTTTATAACATCTGCATCTGCTCCTGCAATAGGTCTATCACCTAGCGGTGCATCAAGGACATAATTCTTCTGTGCAGCAACGAGGATATTCCTCAGATCATGGACCCAGTCCGCGTCATTGCTACTATCATCTTTCAACTTAGTTTTTCTCTAGGAACATATCTAAAATAAAACAGGGGAGCTATACGCGAGCTATTGATCTACAACATAATTTGCAAATACTACCAGGACTAAGTTCATGATAAATTAAGTTCAATTAATCAAATTACTTAAGAACTCCCACTTAGATAGACATCCCTCGAGTCATCTAAATGATCACGTGATCCAAATCAACTAAACCATGTCCGATCATCACGTGAGATGGAGTAGTCTTCAATGGTGAACATCTCTATGTTGATCATATCTACTATATGATTCACGTTCGACCTTTCAGTCTCCAGTGTTCCGAGGCCATATCTGCATATGCTAGGCTCGTCAAGTTTAACCCGAGTATTCTGGACATGCAAAAACTGGCTTGCACCCGTTGTATGTGAACGTAGAGCTTATCACACCCGATCATTATGTGGTGTCTCGGCACGACGAACTATCGCAACGGTGCATACTCAGGGAGAACACTTATACCTTGAAATTTGGTGAGAGATCATCTTATAATGCTACCGCCGTACTAAGCAAAATAAGATGCATAAAAAATAAACATCACATGCAATCAAAATATGTGACATGATATGGCCATCATCATCTTGTGCCTTTGATCTCCATCTCCAAAGCACCGTCATGATTTCCATCATCACCGGCTTGACACCTTGATCTCCATCGTAGCGTTGTTGTCGTCTCGCCAACTATTGCTTCTACGACTATCGCTACCGCATAGTGATAAAGTAAAGCAATTACATGGCGATTGTATTTCATACAATAAAGTGACAACCATAAGGCTCCTGCCAGTTGTCGATAACTTTTACAAAACATGATCATCTCATACAATAACGTATATCACATCATGTCTTGACCATATCACATCACAACATGCCCTGCAAAAACAAGTTAGACGTCCTCTACTTTGTTGTTGCAAGTTTTACGTGGCTGCTACGGGCTTCTAGCAAGAACCGTTCTTACCTACGCATCAAAACCACAACGATTTTTGTCAAGTGTGATGCTTTAACCTTCAACAAGGACCGGCCGTAGTCAAACTCGATTCAACTAAAGTTGGAGAAACAGACACCCGCCAGCCACCAGTGTGCAAAGCAAGTCGGTAGAACCAGTCTCATGAACGCGGTCATGTAATGTCGGTCCGGGCCACTTCATCCAACAATACCGCCGAATCAAAGTAAGACGTTGGTGGTAAGCAGTATGACTATTATCGCCCACAACTCTTTGTGTTCTACTCGTGCATATCATCTACGCATAGACCTGGCTCGGATGCCATTGTTGGGGAATGTGCAATTACAAAAATTTCCTACGTTCACGCAAGATCTATCTAGGAGATGCACAACAATGAGAGGGGAGAGTATGTCCACGTACCCTCGTAGACCGAAAGCGGAAGCGTTAGCTCAACGCGGTTGATGTAGTCGAACGTCTTCGCGATCCAACCGATCAAGCACCGAACGTACGGCACCTCCGAGTTCAGCACACGTTCAGCTCGATGACGTCCCTCGAGCTCTTGATCCAGTTGAGGACAAGGGAGAGTTCCGTCAGCACGACGGTGTGGCGACGGTGATGATGAAGTTACAGGCGCAGGGCTTCGCCTAAGCACTACGACGATATGACCGAGGTGTGTAACTGTGGAGTGGGGCACCGCACAGGGCTAAGACAAATCTTGGTGTGCCTTTGGGGTGCCCCCTCCCCCATATATAAAGGAGGGAGGGAGAGAGGCCGGCCCTCCTAGGGGCGCGCCAAGTGTATGGAGTCCTACTAGGACTTCCAAGTCCTAGTAGGAATCCTTTTCCCTTTTCGGAGTAGGAGAGAAGGAAAGAGGGAAAGAGAGAGGGAGTAGGAAAGGGCAAGGGGGGCGCCGCCCCCTTCCCCTAGTCCAATTCGGACCCATGGGGGGGGCGCGCACCACCTCCCCTTTGGCCTGCCTCCTCTTTTCCCGTATGGCCCAATAAGGCCCATTACTTCTCCCGGTGAATTCCCGTAACTCTCCGGTACTCCGAAAAATACCCGAATCACTCGAAACCTTTCCGATGTCCGAATATTGCCTTCCAATATATGAATCTTTACCTCTCGACCATTTAGAGACTCCTCATCATGTCCGTGATCTCATCCGGGACTCCAAACAAACTTTGGTCATCAAATCACGTAACTCATAATACAAATCGTCATCGAACGTTAAGCGTGCGGACCCTACAGGTTCGAGAACTATATAGACATGACCGAGACACATCTCCGGTCAATAACCAATAGCAGAACCTGGATGCTCATATTGGCTCCTACATATTCTACGAAGATCTTTATCGGTCAAACCGCATAACAACATACATTATTCCCTTTGTCATCGGTATGTTACTTGCCCGAGATTCGATCGTCGGTATCATCATACCTAGTTCAATCTCGTTACTGGTAAGTCTCTTTACTCGTTCCATAATGCATCATCCCATAACTAACTCATTAGTCACATTGCTTGCAAGGCTTCATATGATGTGCATTACCGAGAGGGCCCAGAGATACCTCTCCGATACTCGGAGTGACAAATCCCAATCTTGATTTATGCCAACCCAACAAACACCTTCGGAGACACCTGTAGAGCATCTTTATAATCACCCAGTTACGTTGTGATGTTTGATAGCACACAAAGTGTTCCTCCGGTATTCGGGTGTTGCATAATCTCATTGTCAGAGGAATATGTATAAGTCATGAAGAAAGCAATAGCAATAAAACTTAACGATCATTATGCTAAGCTAACGGATGGGTCTTGTCCATCACATCATTCTCCTAATGATGTGGTCCCGTTCATCAAATGACAACACATGTCTATGGTCAGGAAACTTTAACCATCTTTGATTAACGAGCTAGTCAAGTAGAGGCATACTAGGGACACTTTGTTTTGTCTATGTATTCACACATGTATCAAGTTTCCGGTTAATACATGGTGAGAACTGGCTCGCAGCTAAGCCCCCGAGTGAGAGGAACACTTTTCACTCGGAAGAAGTTTTAACTTAGGCAAGGACTGGCTCGCACCTAAGCCCCCGGGTGAGAGGAACACTCGTCACTCAGAAGAAGTTTTAACTTAGGTGAGAACTAGCTCGCAGCTAGGCCCCCGAGTGAGAGGAATGCTCGTCACTCGGAAGAAGTTTTAACTTAGGCGAGAACTGGCTCGCAGCTAAGCCCCCGAGTGAGAGGAACGCTCGTCACTCGGAAGAAATTTTAACTTAGGCGAGGACTGGCTCGCAGCTAAGCCCCCGAGTGAGAGGAACGCTCGTCACTCGGAAGAAGTTTTAGAATATGCGTTTGTGCAACTGAAATCATCTGAAGACCACAGGAGTCATATCTTTGATAAGCAAATATCCCTTATTCTTATTACATCTTGATAATTCATTCATCAAGTATAAAATCGGCGAAGTAGATCCGCGTTCCAGGCGCGCGGCTCGTCAATCTTCTTTGCGAGGTTGTAGAGGTGGTAGGCCCCGTTGTGTAACATCTTGGTGACGACGAAGGGGCCTTGCCACACGGGGGCGAGCTTGTGAGGTCGCTGCTAATCCAATCGGAGTACGAGGTCCCCCTCTTGGAACGTCTGACCCTTGATGTGTCTTGCATGAAAATGATGAAGATCTTGCTGGTAAACAGTCGACCGAATCAGGGCCATCTCTCGTTCTTCCTCCAAGAGATCCACAGAGTCTTGTCGTGCTTGCTCTGCTTCAGCTTCCGAATAGAGTTCCACTCGGGGTGAATTGTGGAGGAGATCAATCGGCAACACGGCTTCGGCCCCATACACCATGAAGAAAGGGGTGCGGCTAGTCGACCGGTTAGGAGTCGTCCTTAAACCCCACAAAACAGACGGTAGTTCGGTCACCCAAGCTCCAGCCGCATGATCAAGGTCACGCATGAGTCGTGGTTTCATCCCTTGGAGGATAAGACCATTCGCCCTCTCATCCTGACCATTTGACTGCGGGTGCGCAACGGATGCGTAGTCCACCCGAGTGCCTTGGCTGGCGCAGAACTGTCTAAACTCTTCCGAGTCGAAGTTCGAACCATTGTCTGTGATGATACTATGTGGGACTCCATATCTGAATATCAACTCCTTCATGAACTTGATGGTTGTGTGTGTATCTTGCTTCTTGATGGGTTTGGCTTCAATCCACTTGGTAAATTTGTCGACTGCTACGAGCAGGTGAGTGAAACCACTCGCGCCTGTCCTGAGCGGACCGATCATATCCAAACCACACACGGCGAATGGCCAGACGAGTGGTATGGTCTTGAGGGCAGACGCTGGCTTATGAGACAAGTTTGCATTGAACTGGCATCCTTCGCAACGCTTTACTATTTCTTGAGCAGCTTCGTTAGCGCACGGCCAGTAAAAGCCGGCTCGGTATGCTTTGCTATGATCGTCCGAGAAGACGCATGATGACCGCAGGTACCCAAGTGAATCTCCTCCAGAATCAATCGACTTTCCTCTGGGGAAACGCATCCTTGAGCAACGCCAGTAACACTTTCTCTATAAAGCTGTCCATTCATCACAGTGAAGGCTTTGGATCTGCGGACGATCTGACACGCTTCAACTTCATTCTCTGGGAGTTCTTTCCTGAGCAAGTATGCAATGTACGGCACTGTCCAGTCGGGTGTGATTACCAGCATCTCCATAACCAAATCGATGACTGCAGGAATTTCGACTTCAATCGGATTGGAGGCGCTTATCGCCTGCGTCGGCTCTTCAGTGAAGGGATCTTCCTGCACTGATGGGGAATGGAGATGTTCAAGGAACACATTGCTGGGAACAGGTTTTCGAGTGGATCCGATCTTTGCCAGATCATCAACTGCTTGATTTTTTATTCGGGGAATGTGATGAAGCTCCAAACCTTCGAACTTCTTTTCCAATTTCCTCACTGCACTGAAGTATCCTGTCATAGCAGGGTTTCTGACATCCCACTCCTTCATCACTTGATTGACTTCCAAATCTGAGTCGCCGTATACCATCAGGCGACGGACGCCGAGTGAGATGGCCATACGCAACCCGTAGAGGAGTGCTTCGTACTTGGCCTCGTTGTTGGAGGAATTAATGTGAATCTGTAGGACATAGCTGAGTTGATCGCCTTTCGGGGATATCAAGACCACTCCGGCACCAGAACCATTCAACATCTTAGAGCCATCAAAGAACATGGTCCAGTGTTCCGGGTGAATTTGAGTTGGTTGTTGCTGTTCTATCCACTCGGCCATGAAATCTGCCAATGCTTGGGACTTGATAGCCTTCTTCGCTTCAAACTTGATGTCGAAAGGAAGGAGCTCAATAGCCCACTTTGCCACTCGACAGGTTGCATCCCGATTGTTCATGATTTCAGACAGCGGGGCATCACTGATGACTGAAACCAAGTGTTCTTGTAAATAATGTGCAACTTTCTTCGCTATTAGATAAATGCCATAGACAAGCTTCTGGTAATGAGGATACCTCTGCTTGGACGGAGTGAGAACTTCAGAAATGTAATACACTGGCCGTTGAACTTTGTAGGGTTTTCCTTCTTCTTGTCGCTCCAATTTGAGGACTGTACTGACGACTTGGCCAGTGGCCGCAATGTACAGGAGCAGAGGTTCTTTGCTGTTCGGGGCAGCAAGCACCGGCTGGGTGGAGAGCAGGGCTTTGAGCTCAACAAACGCTGCTTCTACTTCGGAAGTCCACTCGAACATGTCGGATTTCTCATCAGTCGGTATAAAGGTAATGCCTTTTCTCCGAGACAAGAAATGAACCAACTCAACGCTGCGAGACAGCCTGTGAGTTTCTGGACATCGTGCACACGCACTGGGTGTTTCATTCGGGTAATCGCGTTGATTTTCTCGGGATTGGCATCTATTCCTCGTTCGGAAACGAGGAAACCAAGTAACTTTCCTCCAGGCACTCCAAAAGTGCAGTTGGACGGGTTCAGCTTGATGTCAGACCTTCTCATATTGGCAAAGGTTTCAGCGAGGTCAGTCAGCAAGTCGGAACCTTTGCGAGACTTGACAACGATATCATCCATGTAGGCCTCAACATTCCGACTGATTTGAGTGAGCAGGCACTTTTGGATCATGCGCATAAAGGTAGCGCCAGCATTTTTGTGACCGAATGGCATGGTGACATAGCAAAAACACCTGAAAGGGGTGATGAAGGCAGTGTTTATTTCATCTAGCCCGTACAGTCGGATTTGATGGTACCCGGAGTACGCATCAAGAAAAGACAAATGCTCACACCCCGCAGTGGAATCCACTATCTGGTCGATGCGGGGGAGCGGAAAATGATCTTTCGGGCAGGCCCGATTGATATGTTTGAAATCGATACACATACGGAGTGACTTGTCCTTCTTGGGGACCATGACGACGTTGGCGAGCCACTCGGAGTAGTAAACTTCGCGAATGAACTCAGCTGACAGGAGCCGAGCCACCTCCTCGCCAATCGCCTTCCTCTTCTCTGCTGTCGATCGACGCAAATGCTCCTTCACAGGTTTGGCCTCCGGATCGACTCTCAGTCGGTGCTCAGCCAGTCCCCTGGGCACACCTGGCATGTCAGAAGGCTTCCATGTGAAAATGTCCCAGTTCTCACAGAGGAAATGGATGAGTGCGGCTTCCTATTTACTGTCGAGTGTCATCGAGATGTTAGTTGGAGCAGCAGCGGGATCTTCTGGGTGAACATGAACTTGCTTCGTCTCTCCTGCCGACTGGAAAGCGGATTCTGAGGCTGGCTTCTTGGCACAGAGCAAATCAGTCGGGTCTGTACTTTTGTTGTACTCTTCCAACTCTACCATCGCCATCTGCTGATCAGCAATTTTGGAACCTTGCTGAAGACACTATTTAGCTCTCTGCCTATTTCATGTGACTGTGATTACTCCCCTAGGTCCGGGCATTTTCAGCTTGAGGTACACGTAACATGGGCGGGCCATGAAACGGGCATAAGCTGGCCGGCCTATGATAGCATAGTAGGCACTGTGAAAATCCACCACTTCAAACGTCAATTTCTCCTTTCGAAAATTCTTCGAGTCACCAAAAGCCACGTCCAAAGCAATCTGACCGAGCGAACTCGCCTTCTTCCCTGGGATGACTCCGTGAAACTGCATGTTGCTTTCGCTGAGTCGGGACATCGGAATGCCCATCCCGTTAAGGGTCTCAGCATAGAGAATGTTCAGGCCACTCCCACCGTCCATGAGGACCTTGCGCTCGGCATGGCGCACGTGAGGAATAGGAGGGCTGCGGGTCGAGCTCTAGGCTGGATGTGGGGGTCTCTGGCGGCGGTTAGATGGGAAAGGAGGGGCCGGAGTGCTCGAATTTGAGCGGACACCGGCCCATGACCATGGCAGCCGTGGCGATCAAGGAGGGCTCCTCGAGCCAAATGGAGTAGGCAGGGGTGGTGGTAGGAGGGAGAGAGAGTGGCTGGTGAGGTCAAGAGCGTTGGGGATGACTTCTATATTGCCGGGCCGAAGACGTTGTGGCCGGAAGCCACCGCAGACGTGTGGTTGATGCCTCTGGCGCGGCCGCGTACGCGTGGGCTCTTGAGGCGATGGGAGAGGGAGATAGTGGATTGGCCAGGCACGCGGGCAAAGCTGCGGCGCACTTTGTGGGGCAAGCAGCGCACTAAGGTGGGGCAGGGAGTTAGCTACGTGGAAGCAGGGGAGCAATGGCATGACTGTGGCGAGCGGAGGTGGCATGAGCATGGTGTTTGGGCGGCGGCAGAGGGGTCCCGGCGTCCAGAGCGCGCCAGACGCATGCCAAACACCTTTAGGCCACGCGGTCACCGCGTGCACTGGCACACGCGGGGATTTTGGACCGTCCAGACCATGTCTAGCATGTAGTCCATCCCAAATGGGACCTCTCTGAAGTGATGGTTCGAAGAAAGCAACTATGTGCGGATGGGATGGATCATCTAAAGTTTGCTGTAGCAAACTTGGGCTAGAATCTGTGGTAAAATGGGATGGGTAAATGGAGAGACAAGTTATCACAGTGGTTTATGACAGGAAGGACTACAGTCATGTGAAATTTTAAAAGATTAGGACCAACATTTATCATAGTTGCTTTACAACTGACAATCTAGTCCAGAAAATAGATTTGGATGGTGCACTCACATGGAATGTTGGATAGTGGTAAAACGTGGTACAGCATGATCACTTAGTCATAGGAAGACACTTTAAAAATTTCATACCATTTGGACATGCCAAAATGGTACTTACTTCACAATGGCCTTCTCTGGATAGAAACTTGGGGAAATTGTTGAGAATTATTGGCTAGAATAAATGAGCCCAACTTTTGTGGAGGGAGGTTATATAGGTGAAAGAATGTTTTGGTAAAATTTCAGCAATTATGGAGCAATATAAAATATAGTTTCTTCACAAACTGAATTTCTGACAAGAAACAAAGATTGGATGGTGTGCTCACCATGAGCATGTAATCTTGAATATTTTTACATATCCAAGATCCATATGGTCCAAAGGAATTTTGACAATTTTTTGGGAATTTTGGTAATAACAAAAATGTAGGTTGCTTCACAACCTAGGACAAACAGGGTTATTCCTTTAATAGAAAAAGGAATATTCCCAAGAAATAAATATTGGGGTTGGGCTATGATGGAAATGACATGGCCTTGGGAAAGATTTGAGAGTGACAAGCCACTAGGGAGAGGAAGGAAAGCTGATCTTCGCAGGTTTCAAGACCACAGAGCTCCAGAAACGGGACTCCAAATAAAATTTCAAAGCAATCCAAAAGAAAAAGAAAGGGACGAAAATCGGAGTGTCACAGGAACCAACAAGGTTTTGAGGATAGTCAGCTTAATAATGCTAAGATTCTAATTGATGATGTGTTCCCTATTGTTTTTGAAAAGCCTCCTGACAAAAACACATCTCAAGAAGTGAAAATCAAAGATGACAACACTTGAAACTATGCATTATGACTAGCTAGGGGCGTAAAACAATAGCGCTTATTGGGAAGCAACCCAATGAATAAAATAATTTATTCACCCGAGAAGTTCATACACAACTCCAAGATGATCTTGTTGAGCACTTGTGGGCACTCCACATCACTTGATTGTTGTATTTCTATCACGCTCTTTATTTACTTCATTTGGACTCTTTCGTGTGTTTGAATTTGAATAATTTAATTTGTAAACTTTGAATTTGTAATATTCATAAATTGTGTGAACCTTAATTATCAAGTTTGGATTTAATACGTGTGCAAATATGTAGTTGAAATATAGTACGTAAAGCAAAACTTAGAAGAACTGGCAAAGGAATTTTTTTAGGGAGTTAACTTTTAGGAGTTTGGCTAGGAACCGATTTTACTCCTAAAAACTG
Source organism: Thinopyrum elongatum (assembly GCA_011799875.1). Lineage (NCBI taxonomy): Eukaryota > Viridiplantae > Streptophyta > Magnoliopsida > Poales > Poaceae > Thinopyrum > Thinopyrum elongatum. The sequence continues at coordinate 15,322,795 of CM022298.1, read as the reverse complement.
AGGAATTAAGCTTTGAGGGGCCGTTTGAGGGGCTAAATTATAGGGGTTTGGCTAGAAATGCCCTAAGCATCGTGATTTCATCGCCCCTGATAAGCCAACCAGGAATGAAGGAACAAAACCAGCAGTGAAAAGATACGACGAACGTGATGCAATAACTAGGGGAAACGTTTCCACCCGGTGCGCCGGCCGAAACGTTGGGCCGGACGCACGCGGGCGTTAGACATGGTGGGGCCAGGCAGTGCTTTTTCTTCTCCTGGTCCCCTTATCTCTTCCAGTTTTCAAGCCACAGCACACACAGGGTTCGCTCTACTCCACTTCGAGATGGCAACCGGGAAGAAACCCATCGGGTTTTGCCTTCCCAAACCCATCCCCACGAGAAAATCGTAAACCCGTCCCCGTCCTCATCACCGTGCGCGGGGCTAGTTTTCCGCCCGTCTCTTAAACCCATCGGGTTTCGGCGAACCCACGAGAAAATCAAAATATTTAAACAAACATAGTGGCGACAAAGAATAACATTTCAGCAGCAAAACAAGCACATTTCAGCAGCATAACTTGAGCAAATTTGAACAAAAAACAATAGTAGATGGTTCAACAGCTATATAGAGTGTATTTCAACAGCATGATACCACATCTATGAGAATCAAATAAGTAGTAATGAACATCTTATGAAACATTGCAGCAAGATAATGATAAACTTTATGATGATATGTAAAGAAAGACACACCTTTATATTTGTTACTTATCCAATCTTGTGAACACATCAAGGCCTCTAAGATTTCGGGGGTAAGACGACTACGGTGGTCACTTAGAACTCTACCACTTGTGCTGAATGCTGATTCCGAGGCAACCGTGCTGACCGGAGTTGCAAAAATATTAGTGCTTGGTAAAAAAATGTAATTTCGTGGGTATTGCCGGGTTTCGGGTTCGGGGACTACCGAAACAGGTGTAAACCCACGAAAGGTGTCGGGTTGTATAATGTGCCCAGCAACAACCCCGCGGGGATGAAAAGATGCACATCCCCATCCCCTAATAGGGTAAAAACCCACGGGGACGCGGGTTTCGGGGCCCCATTGCCATCTTGAACTCCACTCATTCCCCTTCCTTCCTCCATCTTCTTTTTCCCTTCCACCTTCCACGCGGGAGCACAAGTCAAGGGCGTTGCCGCTTTTTTCGCTGCTGGCCAAGGCCGTCCTGAGCTGCGACCGGTGAAATAGAGGGGTGGCGGCGCTGCAGATTGGAGCAGGAGAGCGGTGCTGTGGAGACAACTTTGAGATGCGATGCGGGGACGGGGGGAGGAGTTGCAAGGTTCTGTAACCGGTGGAGCTGGAAGCTCAACTGGCCGGCGCGCGACCACGCCGGCGACTCCTCGATGTTGTAACTGGCGGAGTTGAAAGCTTCTACCGCCGTGCTAAAAAGCTACGACCGGCAACGGCGAAAGCTGCAATCGTGCGGCCATGCCGACCACGCCGGCGACCACCGATCGATGTTTCAACTGGCGGAGCTAAAAGCTTCTACCGGCGAGCTAAAAAGCTACGACCGGCGACAGCAAAAGCTGCATCACCAGAAGCTGCAACTGGCAGTGCGCCATGGCCGGGGACGGCGTCCACAGGATGCTACGCGCAGCGACGCGCGGACACTGTAATGACCGGAATGAGATGCTGGAACCGTCTATTCAAAAAGCTTCCACCGGCGAAAAGGAAAGCTACTGCCGGGGCAGCTGCTACAACCCGGCGACGACCACAGCGAAGACAGAGTGCTGCAACCGGCCAGCAAAAAGATGGAAGTGGCGATTGTGATTGCTACAACCGGAGGCGTGAGATGCTGGAACCGAGTTTGCCACTGCTGGAAGAACTCTGCCACTCCAGGACACCATTCGTTTTTGCTATAGCCATAGATGCGCCGAGCTACAACCGCCGTGCGTTTTGCTGGAACCAAGGACCACCGGCGCTGGAACCAAGGATCTCCGGAGTTGGAGCTGCCCGTTTTGCTGCTACTGCAGATGAGAAAAGCTACAAACGGAGGCTCGAGATGCTGGGAGGGAGCTCGTCGCCGGTGTTGTGGTCTGCAAGGGAGCTCGTCGCCGGCGTTGTGCTGTGGGGTCGACGGCCGCGGGGCGCGGCTAGCTCGCCGGATGGGTGCGCGGGATGCAACCATGGCTGGCTGGCGTATGCTCACGAGAGAATCCACCATGGTCCAAGCGAAGCGGTGAGGAAGAGGCAAGGGGTAAGGAAGTATGCAGCTTTCCCGATCCCCCGCGATGACGGACGGATCAATTGACCTCTCCTCGGGCAACCTCGCCTCGCGCTACCACGCACCAGTGGGAACCCCCCGCTCCGCTTGAGCTGCGACTGTAGCCTGCAAAGCCTCCAACTCCGCACACATGCCTGCGGGAGTTTTAACTCTAAACTGCCCAAAATGCACCGCCTAGATAAACTACCCGAACTGTGGTGTAGTATTGGTTAATCTGGTTCCTTCGTCCACTGAAAATGGATGGCCCATATTTTTTGAAACGGATGCAAAAGATTTGTCTCATCCATTAATTAAGAAGAGAGTAGAGTTCAAGTTTGAGTTACAACACCCCCAATAACAAAAGGTCATCACTCTCCCAGCATGATTGTTCCCAGTTTTTTGGCCCCCGCGGCCACCCAAAGTGTTGCTTCATTCGTGATGTTGGCGAGAAGAAACGTCGGCGGGGCGCTCTTGTGTTGTAAGACTCGGCCATTTCTTTCATTTCAAATAGTCCATGATGTGAGCATAGTGAGGGAAGACAGCGCTTTTCTATTTGGGATGGTTGTGTCGGATAGGGCAACCCACCACTCTTTAATGGAGCGCGCCAAGTACCAAGTGGGGGTGTCAATTCTCTGTAGCTCAAGCCAATCTTTGATCATGCCCCAAAGCCTAATAGTGAACCGGCACTTGAAGAGAAGGTGGTCGACGGTTTCTTGCTCATGCTTGCACAAGGGGCAAAGGCCGCAATTTGGCCACCCTTTCTTGGCCAATCTATCAGCGGTCCAAATTCTATTTTGTTTGGCCAACCATGCAAAGAACTTTACTTTTGGAGGCGCCCAAGCTTTCCAAACCATGTGCTCCATGGGAGAGCGAATTGCACCGAAGAATTGAGCCGTGTAGGCAGACCTTGCGGAGTATTCACCGCCATCGGTGTGCTTCCCTATGATGTCGTCCTCGGCATTGGCATCGAGATTGAAGTCACGATGGCCCATATCAATTAGATGTATTGTAAAAGGACTTGTCTTAAGTCAAATTTTGTAACTTTGATCAAATTTATAGAATATTAACATCTACAATACCAAATCAATACTATTAAATTCATCATTAAATATATTTTCACATCATATATACATGTAATTGTAAATATTCATATTGTTTCCTATAAACTTGGGAATAGGACAAAACTGATTACATAGTAAATAAAAATAGAGGGAGGCCTGGCCATAGATCCATGCTGCGTATGTAAGTATCGGAGTAAATTACATAAAACCACCACATATGGGGTTAGGGTAACAGATTGGTACCACTTTGAGGACAACTCACACAGAACCACCAAATTTGAGCCTAACGAGTAACAAATCGCATTGATCGTCGGATGAGCTCGCGAAAATAGTGAAACCGATAGGTTGGGCCCACCTGTCGGGCGGACGTCGCATTCCTACGTGTACAATTGCTGAGGTGGACATGGGTCCCACCTGTCATCCACCCATCTCCTTCCCTCTCTATCAACGGAGCAGATCCCCACCTCCCCACCACCACGAACTCCCTCTCCCCGCCGCCGGTCGTGAGCATGAGGCAAGGAGCGGGCGTGCCTGGGGGTCACGCTGAGGTGCAGGAGCACGGTCCCGCGCGGGGTAGTCCGGTGGTGGCTGGGCTCCCGATGGCCGTCGACTCAAAATTGGAGCATGAGAGAATTGCAATGGTTTGTAGAGTACTAGGAGGTAATTGGACCATGAGAGAATTGCACCGAAAATGTTCCTGAAATATTGAAAGTGTTTCGGAGAGGTTCCGGAAGTGTTTCGGTGGAAACCGGACGCGTTCCGGTAAAAATTGAAAAAGTCCCAGAGCACCCTAGAAGGCACCAGAAGGTCCGAGAAGGTTCTAGAATTTTCCAAAACCTTCCGGAAGGTTCCGTATGCTGGCCCAAGGGATGGCAGCCACTTGGGCCGAAAGGCCCATATAGGGTTGCGCCCCCCTTTGCCTTGGAGGGCAAGCTTAGGGGACGACTAGGGTTTTTGGGAGGGCCCCACCTCCTTGGTGCACTGGCCCTAGAGGACGGAGCCCCTCCTCCAAACAGCGCGGTCGTGTCCCGAGCGGCCAGCCATTGTGGAGCGCAGGGGCGGCGAGGTAGGGGAGAAGTAGGGGAGAGGCAAGGGCGTGGCCATGGTGGCCGGGTTCCGGCGGGAGGCCATGCTGCGGACGTACTCCGGCCGCCCAGAATCTGCTCAATGGAATGCCCCGTGGAAAGAGAAATGTGAAGAAGATGACCGTCTAGTCCTTGACAGGTGGGGCCTGCGTCTCATCGGCCACATCAGTTGTTTAAAGTTTATGGTATTCGCCACGTCAGCCTGACAGGTGGGCTCAACCTGTAGGTTTAGCTGTTTTTGCGAGCTCAACTGACGATCCGTGCGATCTGTCACTCATTAGGCTCAAATTTTGGTACCAATATGTTACCCTATCCATATATGATAGTTTTGTGTAACTTTAAGTATCGCTGAAACATTTTGGATGCTAATAAATCAAGCTACTGCAAATCATAGTGCACGTTCGTCCTATCATTTGTGTGGAACCGTGACGTGTGGAGTAGTACTATCTCGTTTCGATCCGTGCGCGTGCCCTCATCGCTTTCGACGGACTAGTAGCGGCGGTGGCGACGCAACGGCTGTGCCCACGGCCCACAACCTTGATGGGGTCGGACCCTTACCCCTCTCTCTCTCTCCGCTCACTGCACTCACGCTCGCACAGAGGAAGGAGGAAGAAGAAAGAGGGGCACGGTGGGCACGGTGGTTTCCGGAGACAAACACCCGCTGCACAGACAGCGTTTTCTTTTCTTGAGCACGAACTCCGGCGCAGCCATTTACAACGAACACGACGCGGGTTTTATACCCGAGGCCAGCGCCAGGGCACACTCCCCATGCCTCTACCCACTCGCGCACACGATTCGAGCCCAGCCCACATGCATCCACTAACCAACTAGGTCACGAGCATGTAGCGCTTCCTGTCCTAGTCTCTCGCACGAGCATGTAGCAGCGACGCGGAGCAGGGAGCAGCCGCCGTCCTCCGCCATCTATCGCCATGTCGCTGATTTCGCGTCGCACATCTTAGGGGCCAGCCCCCTTCCCCCCTACCCCCGACTCGCTGTACGGGCACCGGCCGGGAGGTAGCGTCGGTGCCGTCGTAGCAAGCAATCGGCGACGGCTGTGGATTCTCTGCCTTGTTGTGGCGAACAGTAACCTCTGCCTTTGCTCAGTTTCACCCGTCAGATTGAAGACCAACGTTCGAGACCGGATGCTACAGGAGGACGCAAACAGTACTTGCTACAGTATGACATGTATAATTAGTGGCAGATCGATATGGCTACTAAACAATACAAGACATGTTCAGATGCAAAAAAAAAGGAAGCACTGGAACCTCCCTAAATTGAAATGAACGCTGCCATCAGTACATATACAGGATTGGGCGTCATGTCCACATTACTTCATAAACTGAAACTAGTCATCATGGCATGACCACCATAAATAAAAATTGTAGAGAACTAGCAAATGTGCAGGTTTCTTGTCCTCTCTGATTTGTTACTTGCTACTAAATCAAGCAACATTGCAAAGAAGTATATTATATACTTCAATTTGATAAACAGGAGCAGAGATAAGCTACAATTTCAGAGATGTGGGTGTGGTGTACAAATAAGAACATCTTCAGCCAAAGCAAAATTTTCAGAAAAATGTTACAGTCTGAATACGAACAGGCAGGGACTCACGACAAAATCGTCCGAAGAGATTCACGTAGAATAGTGCGGTGCGGTGGCGGAGGCTCTCCTCCCTCCTCTACAGCGACGCCGCAGCACCTCACCGCTTTCCTCCGTGGCGGCGCTGCCCCTGCTCGCTCTCCTCCGCGACGGCGTTGGGCTGCCTCGCTTCCACCATCGGGGCGCCCCTGCGTGGCAGCTCTCCGTCCTCTCCTTCGCGACCGCAAGGATCTCCTTCCACCCTTTCTTCCGCGGAGCAGCGCGCCGTGGCTTGTTTTCACTTGGAGGTAAATACGCTAGTGGTGCTTTAACTTGCCATGGATGTTCACTTTAATGCCTGAACTTGAAAAATACACCGAACTGGTTCTAAAACTTGGCACGAACATGCAAATACGGTACTAATCCCATCTGTAGACGTAAAATGCGTCGACGTGGCACCGTATATGGATGATGTGGCACTGCCATGGCAGGGGGCCCAATTGTAACAGAATTATTACTTGAGTACTATATATATACGACTCTATGACTAGTGGGCCGATCTGTCTGTACGTTAGAAAAATTAATATGAAAAACGCCAAGGACAGGAATCGAACATGCACATGATGCCTACCCGCTGGTTGCGCTAGCCACTATACCAAACATGTACTGATGATAAAAAGGCCCCTCAATTTATATATATTTTAACAAAAAGTCTTGTGCCCATAAATTGGCTGCACCTAGTGGCCCATTTTGCACATGTTATTTTTTCAAAAAAAAAAGTGATAAGCATATTACTACTAATCATAATAATAAAATTTAGATTCATATAATCATGTGTTATTAATAATTACCTCATGCTACACAAATATCCGTGTGCACAAAAAATAAATGATATAGAGGGTTTAACAAAATAACTTACAAAAAAATGTTCCTGAAGTTTTAGAATATTGACTTATATTTAGAATTATTTTAAATATAATACTACATGAGTATTAAAAATATTTGTAAATATAAAAATTTAAAATATGCAATAATTATTCAAAAGTTTGAATAATTGAACGATATTTATAAACGGTAGAAATGAATTATTTATATATACAAACATTGTTATAATTCATATATATTATTTCATGACTGTATATTTTAATATTCGTAAATCATTGTTAATATAATCCATGACTGTATTTTCAATGTTTGTTTACAAACAGTTTGAAACACTCATAATTATATTTAAAATAGTATTTTCCAAATAATTAGTTAAATTTCCAAAAGTAAGTTATTTTCTTGCATACCTCTATATATTTATTTTGTGTGCACACCGATATTTGTGTAGCTTGAGGTAATTATTAATAACACATGAATATTTGAATCTAACTTTTATTATTATGATTATTATTTACATACTTTTTACATTTAAAAAAAACATGTGCAACATGGGCCACTGGCTGCAGCCCATTTATGTACATAGGATTTTTTTTTAAATACATAATACCTGAGGGACTATCTATGTCAACAAAACAAGTTGGGTCGACTGGCCAGCGCAAGCATCCCCCAAGGGTCGGGTTGCAGGTTTGACACATGTAGAGTGGATTTTTATGTTAATTTTTGTAATTACTGATAGGCGGGCCCACTAGTCATAGAGTCATATAGTGCTCAAGTAATTTTATTCCGTAACACGAATGGGCCCCACGCCATGTCAGTGCCACGTCAGCCATATATAATGCCACATCGACGCACATTACGTCTACGGATAGGATTAGCACCGTATTTGCACGTTCGTGCCAAGTTTTAGAATCAGTTCGGTGTATTTTTCAAGTTCAGAAACCAAAGTGAACATCCGTGGCAAGTTCAAGCACCACTAGTGTATTTACCTCTTTCACTTGGGCCAATGTAAAGCACTTGATATGGTTTGGATGGCTGATACATTGCCGCATGTTACAGCGTGACTGCCCATGGGTAAGTCACCTGATCTCGGTCCGCCTGTTTCATCACCTGCAGTCCTGCTCAGGGTGGACACGGTCCGGGCCGGTCCGGTCCCTGACCGAGTCGTCGTTTGGACCGGCCGTCGGCGGTCCGGGCCGGTCCGGACCGAGCAGCGTCGCGGTCCTGTTTTCAGGGACTGGAGCGGCAGCGACGAAGCCCAAGCCAGACTGAGCGGACCGGCCAGTGGCCACTGCAGAGCATGCGCCGGAGCATGACGACGCGGGGAGGGCGCTCGAGGAAGTGCGGCTCGTCGTGGAGGTGTCCGGCGGCTTTGGGAGCACCGGAGGGAGCTTAGGAATCGTGGAGGGAGGCTGGGGCATGGCGGCGACGAAGAATTTGGCACGACGGCCGGTGTACAGAGACAAAGGGAACGATGACAGATGCGGCGGTGTAAGGCCTCCCACCTCGATGCCTACCTACCAGATGATAGATCCAAGCACGACGCATCCATTAGACATGCTTGCCGGCGTCAGGGAGGCTGATGGCCGCGCGGATGAGCGACGGCGGCGCTGACCAGCTGATGAGCGTCGGCAGCAGTCGCAGCTCCTGCCACGCACCCGGCTCACGCCCCCGCCACACCCCCACCACGACCTCGCCACGCCCCCGTCATGCCCCCACCATGCCCTCGGCACGCCCCCGCCATGCCGCTGGCTGCCCACGTACATGTTCTTCGGTCCGCTCGGTCGGACCGGACCGAAGGTTTTTCGGTCCCGTTTTCAGGGACCGGACCGGCTGATTTTTTTGCCGGGCCAGGACCGAGCTGGCCATGAGCCGGTCCGAAAGACCGCTCGTGTCGTCCACCCTGATGTCCTGCTGTCTCGACTTGAGCGGACCAACCGACAGACGGACGGCGCGCATAGCAGCCCTAGGCCGTAGCTATAGCTCGGTACCAGAAGCTGTTGTGCAGTTTCTGAAGCCACGTGTCCCCGCATACATGGCGGGCGCTCTCTATCTAGCTATTTTTTCATGGTAATACATGTCTCGTTCATATCATAAAGATCAAAGTACAAGTCACGTAAGGACCGACATGACAAAACTGAAAAGATAGCAGAACATCTCTGAGTTTGACACCAACGCTTATGTGAAAAAGCTTCAATCTGATAAGCTCGAACTCAAAGCGGAGAAGTGCGTCTTCATAGGATACCCTAAAGAAACAATTGGGTACACCTTCTACCACAGATCCGAAGGCAAGATCTTTGTTGCCAAGAATGGATCCTTTCTAGAGAAGGAGTTTCTCCCGAAAGAAGTGAGTGGGAGGAAAGTAGAACTTGATGAGGTAATTGTACCTTCTCTTGAATTGGAAAGTAGCTCATCAGAGAAAACTGTTCCCGTGATGCCTACATCAACAAGAGAGGAAGATAATGATAAAGATCATGAAGCTTCAGATCAAGTTACTACTGAACCTCGTAGGTCGACCAGAGTACGTTCCGCACCAGAGTGGTACGGTAATCCTGTTCTGGAAGTTATGTTGTTAGACAACGGCGAACTTACGAACTATGAAGAAGCTATGATGAGCCCAGATTCCGACAAATGGCTTGAGGCCATGAAATCTGAGATAGGATCCATGTATGAGAACAAAGTGTGGACTTTGGTGGACTTGCCCGATGATCGGCAAGCCATTGAGAATAAATGGATCTTTAAGAGGAAGACAGACGCTGATGGTAATATCACTGTCTACAAAGCTCGACTTGTCGCGAAAGGTTTTCGACAAGTTCAAGGGGTTGACTACGATCAGACTTTCTCACCCGTAGCGATGTTTAAATCTGTTCGAATCATGTTAGCAATTGCCGCATTTTATGAAATCTGGCAAATGGACGCCATAACTGCATTCCTTAATGGATTTCTTAAAGAAGACTTGTATATGATGCAACCAGAAGGTTTTATCGATCCTAAGGGTGCTAACAAAGTGTGCAAGCTCCAGTGATCCATCTATGGACTGGTGCAAGCATCTCGGAGTTGGAATATACGCTTTGATGAGGTGATCAAAGCATATGGTTTTATACAGACTTACGGTGAAGCCTGTATTTACAAGAAAGTGAGTGGGAGCTCTGTAGCATTTCTGATATTATATGTGGATGACATATTGCTGATTGAAAATGATATAGAATTTCTGGATAGCATAAAAGGATACTTGAATAAGAGTTTTTCAATGAAAGACCTCGGTGAAGCTGCTTACATATTGAGTATCAAGATCTATGAAGATAGATCAATACGCTTGATAAGACTTTCAATGAGTACATACCTTGACAAGATTTTGAAGGAGTTTAAAATGTATTAGTCAAAGAAGGAGTTCTTGCCTGTATTGTAAGGTGCGAAGTTGAGTAAAACTCAAAACCCAACCACGGCAGAAGATAGAGAGAGAATGAAAATCATTCCCTATGCCTCAGCCATAGGTTCTATAATGTATGACATGCTGTGTAGCAGACCTAATATGTGCCTTGCCACGTGTCTGACAAAGGGGGTACAAGAGTGATCCAGAAGTGGATCACTGGACAGCGGTCAAAATTATCCTTAGTCACTAGAGGACTAAGGAAATGTTTCTCGATTATGAACGTGACAAAGAGTTCGTCGTAAAGGGTTATGTCGATGCAAGCTTTGACACCGATCTGGATAACTCTGAGTAGCAAACCGGATACGTATAATGGAGCAGTCATTTGGAATAGCTCCAAGTAAAGCGTGATAGCTGCATCTACAGTATGACATAAGGATTTGCAAAGTACACACAGATCTGAATGTTGCAGACCCGTTGACTAAAAATCTCTCTCACAAGCAAAACATGATCACACCTTAGAACTCTTGGAGTGTTAATCACATGGCGATGTGAACTAGATTATTGACTCTAGTGAACTCTCTGGGTGTTAATGACGTAATGATGTGAACTAGATTATTGACTCTAGTGAACTCTTTGGTTGTTAATCACATGGCGATGTCAACTACATTATTGACTCTAGTGCAAGTGGGAGACTGATGGAAATATGCCCTAGAGGCAATAATAAAGTAGTTATTATTTTATATTTCCTTGTTCATGATAAAGGTTGATTATTCATGCTAGAATTGTATTGACCGAAAATTTAAATACATGTGTGAATACTTAAACAAATACCGTGTCCCTAGTGAGCCTCTACTAGACTAGCTCGTTGATCAAAGATGGTTAAAGTTTCCTAACCATAGACATGAGTTGTCATTTGATAACGGGATCACATCATTAGGAGGATGATGTGATGGACAAGACCCATCCGTTAGCTTAGCATATGATCATTCTGTTTATTGATATTGCTTTCTTAAATGTCAAATACGAGTTCCTTCGACCATGAGATCATGCAACTCCCGGATACCGGAGGAATACCTTATGTGCTATCAAACATCACAACGTAACTGGGTGATCATAATGATGCTCTACAGGTATCTCCGAAGGTGTCTGTTGAGTTGGCATGGATCAAGACTGGGATTTGTCACTCCGTGTTTCGGAGAGGTATCTCTGGGCCCTCTCGGTAATACACATCACAGAAGCTTGCAAGCAAAATGACTAAGAAGTTAGTTACGAGATGATGTATTACGGAACGAGTAAAGAGACTTGCCGGTAACGAGATTGAACTAGGTATGGAGGTACCGACGATCGAATCTCGGGCAAGTAACATATCAACAGACAAAGGGAATTGCGTATGTTGTCATAACGGTTCGACCGATAAAGATCTTCGTGGAATATGTAGGAATCAATATGGGCATCTAGGTCTCGCTATTGGTTATTGACCAGAGAGTCGTCTCGGTCATGTCTAAATCATTCCCGAACCCGTAGGGTCCGCACGGTTAACATTCGTTGACAATATAGTGTTATATGAGTTATGTGAATTGGTGACCTAATATTGTTCGGAGTCCTGGATAAGATCACGAACATAACGAGGAGCTCCGGAATGGTCCGGAGGTAAAGATTGATATATAGGACGATGCTATTTGGACACCGGAAGAGTTTCGGGAGGTACCGGGTAGTCATCGGATCACTGGAAGGGGTTCTCGGAAGCCTCAGGAGGCTATATGGGCTTAATGGGCAAAAGGGGGGAACACACCAGCCCACAAGGGGCTGGTGCGCCCCTCTCCCTGGCCGCCGGCCCTAGGGGAAGGAAAGGGGGAGGGTTGGCCCCTCCTGCCTTTCCCTCCTCATGATAGAAAGGAAGGGGGGGGGGGGGCACCTCCCCCTGTCTTCCTCCCGTGTGCCTAGAAGGAAAGGGGGGGCACGGCAGGGCAGGGCCCAAGGGTGGCCGCCGGCCCCCTTGGGTGCGCCCTGGCTGCCTCCTATCCTCCCCCCACACCTATATATACATGAGGAGGGGACGCCACACAAGATACAACAATCTATTAGCTGTGTGCGGCGCCCCCTCCCCGGTTTTCACCCTCGGTCATATTTTCGTAGAGCTCGGTGAAGCCCTGCGGAGATAGTTGCATCACCACCATCACCACGCCGTCGTGCTGCCGGAACTCATCAACTACTTCCCCTGTCTTGCTGGATCAAGAAGGCGAGGACGTCATCGAGCTGAACGTGTGCTGAACGTGGAGGTGCCATACGTTCGGTACTTGGTCGGTTGGATCGCGAAGCTATTCGACTACATCAACCGCGTTGTCTAAACGCTTCGGCTAACGGTCTACGAGGGTCTGTAGACACACTCTCCCCTCTTGTAGCTATGCATCTCCATGGATAGATCTTGCGTGTGCATAGAAATTTTTTGTTTTCCATGCAACGTTCCCCAACAGGAACGAGGACGCCGTACCGCGCCAGGTCATCGGCCTAGTCCACGGTCAGGGACGTCGGCCACAACCCCACCTGCGCCGCGCCGCGCCTGTTGTTTCTGCCGCCTCACATCGTCGTCATCGTTGGGGAGAAAGGCCGGGGCGCGGGGGGGAGGGATTTGGATCGGGGGGTGGGGGCGGTGTGCGGCGTTCACGCGGCGGGGGCAGAGGCTTTTATAGCCTGGGCGCGAGGCGGAGTGGGGAGGGCGCGGGCCGGTGGGCGGTGGGCAGCGGCGTTAATCGCCATTGATGCGCCTCGGGAGCCGGCGAGCCACCCACCATTGATGCGCCTCGGGAGACGGCGAGCGCGGTCACATCGGGGGTTAAAGTCGGGGTGACACGTCGCGTCGCGCATCCCCGATGTGGGGTGACGTCGTGGAGGCCCCAACCCCCGCCATGCGGCGTTCGCGTGTTGACGGCGCGGAGCGGCACGGCTCGTCCCGCCAGCCATATACGCGGGGGGAGGGGTGGTATCGGCGTGGACGGGCGGGTGGGGGGAATTTTTTAAATATGAGCATCGTGCCCCTCCTCACGAAGGGGTATGGGCTAATATCAGCCCTTGATGTGTTTAGGGGGGTGTACCGAAGCAGAAGTGTGGTATAGTTGTCTCTGTCTTGAGAGGTAATATCACCGGAAATCATAGAACATGCGTCGGATGTTCAGTTTGGTGCTAGAACTTTGAAAATACTGTTTTATGGTCACTTAACTTGACTCAAATGTGTAGATATGGTCACAATACGCGTATGCGGGCGTATTCATGTGTATGGCTCCACTTGTAACTGAGAGATGGCTCTAGGGCGACATATTTTTACATAGAACGCCCTTTAAAAGAAATTTGCGGAAAAAGTCAACCACAGCGATGACTTTTTTCACAACACACCTCACATTTTTTTTTTGTACAGAAAAACCAGACCACAGTAGTGCATATACATGCGAAAGTTAATAGCAAAAAGATTGCCCCAGGAATTGAACTAGAGACCAATTGTTTAATTACGAGACAGTCTAGACACAAGGCACCTCTGCTCCGATTGTACATTGTGGATAACGACTATATATGTACAGAACGAAACCTACGTGGAGCTTAATTGGGCTGCGGAAACTGCGGCCCATTTTAAGCGCGCTATTTTTTTAAAGATATTTGTAAAAGATAAATAATAAGGTTATGTTCAAATTTTGAGTGTTAAACATATTATACATACAGATGATGATTAGTAAATAAAAACATTTAAATACAAACCTGTGTATATACATAAAATATTTAGTAAAACAAAAGTAATGAAAAAATTTAAGATATTTGTAAAACATAAGTACTACATCTATGTTCAAATATTTGTGTGTTAAGTTAATATGGACATTAAAAATGTATGCACTTGTGGCTTATATTTAAATTATACAAAATTATTAATAGAAACATTTACTAAATATTTATGAATATTCACTTGTGTATAATTTTTACTAATAACTTATATTAATAATACATAATTTAAATATTATCCATGATAAAATATTCATATTAACAGTTTTAACTTTAAATTATGAATCTTTTTAATTATACAAACATTGAAGTGTACAAATGTGCGTATAATTGTTGAAATTTTTGGATAATTCAAATAATATTTTTGAATTTTAATTTTGAAACCAAATATGTAGTACGTGCATTTATATAACACAAATGTTTATATGATACTCAGGTTTACAAAATATTCTACTAAATATTTTTTTTATATAATACACATGTTTATATTTAAAAGTTTTTACTTACTGATCATTGTCTCCATGTATAATATTTTTAACACACAAATATGTGAATATAGTTTTATTACTTTTTTTAGAGGACATAACTTTATTACTTATATTTTTACAAATAGCTTAAAAAAATAGCGAGTGGGCGGCAATATCTGGAGTCCATTTAAGCTGCTCCACATGCCATCCCCATTTAATACGTACCCCTAGTTCTAAAAAATTAAATTAATACGTACCCCTAAAAAATATTAATAAATATACTTTCGCTATCCATTTTAGACAATCAGATCTCAACTGTGTTAAACTAGTTGGTCGTAGGTTCGGATCTTGGTGGATCTATTTTTGTGTTAATTTCTGCTGTATCCTTTTTCATGTTAATTTCCGCTATATGTACAGTACTGTGGTTGGGTTTTCCTGTAAAAAAATGTGAGTGGGTTTTATGCAAAAATTCTGATTTTTTCCACAAATAAAAAAATATGAGGGTGTTCTGTGCAGAAATACGTCATGCCCACTGCAATCGCTCACTGACAAGTAGGGCCATAAACATGGATATGCCCGCATACGCATATTATGACCGTATCTGCATGCTTGAGTCAAGTTAGATTACCATAAAACCGTATTTTCAAAGTTCTAATACCAAACTGAATATGTGATGCAAGTTTTGTGACTCCCGATGATATTACCTCTTGATATAAGTTTCAACAGTGCACAAAGGAGACAAATAAGAGCAGCTTATGATGGCGGAGGAGGTGGTGCTGCAGTTTGATATTGCGCAGGAAACGAGGTTGCTTTCGGATTAGGAATTGTGGCTTAGGCGTGAAATGAAAAGGAAAATCCTCGGTTGGGCCTCTCTGCAATGCACTATTGCCAGGCAGCGCTCTCGTATTCTCCAGTTGCAAGAGGGCGATGCGAACACTTCTTACTTCTATGCGGTGGCTAGCTATCAGAAGCGTCGTAATCACATGTTCATATTAAAACATGGTGCTGTGGAAGCTAATTCTCAGGAGGGCATGGAAGTTATTGCAGATATTAGTCCTGTCATCATTCACCGGTAGGCCCAAGCCCAGATCGGCCTCTATCAACCTCCATCTTCTGGATCTTCCTTCTGCCGACCTCTCCTCCCTTGAGCTTGATTTCTCAGAGGAGGAAATCCGAGGTGTGGCGAATCAACTACCCCCGGATAAGGTGCCGGGGCCAGAGGGTTTTTGGCCCGTTTTTAACAGATTTGCTGACCTATTCTCAAGGACCCTGTTATGGCGGCAGTTCAGCAGATTGCTGGTGGTGATGGCAGGAATTTTCATTCTCTCAATCAGGCCTACATTGCTCTCCTTCCTAAGAAGGATGGGGCGGTGGATATTGCGGATTTTTGTCCCATTAGTCTTCTTCACGGGGTCCCCAAGATCTTCTCCAAGGCTCTTGCGCTTCGTTTGGGCCCTATGTTGGATCATCTCATCGCCAACAATCAGAGCGCTTTTATTCGGGGCAGGACAATCCAAGATAATTTCATGCTGGTCAGCAAGTCTATTAAGTTGTTCCATCGGAGGAAGATCCCAATGCTATTCCTGAAGCTCGACATTGCGACGGCTTTCTTGCTTCATGTAATGCGGATTCGCGGCTTTGGGGTGAGGTGGTGCTCTTGGATTTTGCTTATGCTCTGTTCGGCCAGCACGTGAGTCTTGATGAATGGGCACCCGGGCAGCAGAATTTGGCATGCACGTGGGCTTCGGCAGGGCGGCCCATTGTCGCCACTGCTGTTTCTTCTAATTATGGATGTCCTGAATGCCATGGTGTTGAAATTCGAGAGCAGCGGCATTTTGGCAAGTCTGGAGCACTGGGGTGTTCGGCATAGGCTGTCGCTTTTCGCTGATGATGCGGCCATATTTATCAAGCCTTTGCCGGGTGAGCTCGCTGCGGTGAAGGAGTTGCTTGGCTTGTTTGGGGAAGTGTCGGTCCTTCTGGCAAATTCGCACAAGACAGCTATTGCACCTATCAGATGCGAGGTCGACGAAGCGAAAAGTCTCACTATTTTCTTTCATTGACAAGTGGCGCAATTCCCCTGTATTTACCTCGGCCTCCCTCTCTCATTGGTGGCCCTTTCTAAGGCTGACCTGCAAACAATAATCGATCAAGTGGCTCGCCGTTTAGCTACCTGGCGGACATCCATGCTTACTCACAGTGGGAGGATTGTGTTGATCAATTCGGTGCTCTCGGCCATGACTATTTATCACATGCTTTCTATGGATTTATCACCAATTCACCATGGGTCTTCAAGTGTGTTAACAAAATCGTTAGAGCCTTTCTTTGGCGTGGGGCTGAAGAAGCCAAGGGCAGCCATTGCCTCTTGGCCTGGGAGCAAGTGTGTCGACCGACAGAGTTTGGCGTGCTTGGTATTCACAATCTTCAATTGCTTAATCATGCTCTTTGTGCCCGATGGCTTTGGATGGAGCGAGTGGGTCCGATTAGATCTTGGTCCGGGATGGACGTGACTGTTTCCGCGCATACGCGTGAGCTGTTCCTCGCGGCTACGCGGTGTGAAGTTAGCAATGGGCAGAGGGTCTCCTTCTGGCACGATAGGGGCTTACTTGGTCGCAGCCCGGCATCTTTGGCTCCTCATCTACTGCCGTTTGTCCATGCGAAAGGGGCCAAATCCAGGACTGTGGCGGAGGCGAGACTGCATAATCGACGGGTTCGTGACATTCGTGGAACTCTTTCCGTGCAGGCTTTAGTGGAATATCTCGGGCTGTGCGCGGCAATTCAGAGCATGCCCGCATTGACTTCGGAGGTCGATTGATTCTCATGGCGTCTCACTGTGAATGACTACTACTCTCCGAGTTCAGCATACAAGGCCTTCTTTTTTGGTTCGGTCGAGGAAGACTATGCTAATTCTCAGTGGAAGAACATCACTCCACCCAAGGAGAAATTCTTTTGTTGGCTGGTCATGCGTGACAGATGCTGGACCGCGGATAGGCTGGCGAAGAGAGGATTGGATCATCCCCCGGTCTGCACTCTTTGCTATCAAACCCAGGAGACTATTGATCACTTGCTCGTCCAGTGTCCTTATGCTCGCAAGGTCTAGTTTAGACTTCTGGTTCTAGGGCCACTACAGGAAAATCACACGTGTGTGGCGACGTAAGCCGAGTGTAAATTATCGCGTACTCGGCTTATGCAAGTGTAAGCCGAGTAGGAGCCAAAAAACACTCGGCTTACATATGACACTCGGTTTATCCCAGTATAAGCCGAGTCCCGTCCAAAAAAACCATTCGGCTTACCTAAAGAACTCGGCTTATTCCACGAAAAACACTCAGCTTACACATGAGACTCGGCAAAATAAGTGCCACGTGGTCACCATCACCGCACATGACGGCTCCGTGACGGCGGGCGCTATAAGCCGAGTACCTTATAAAAAACACTCGGCTTACCATTTTTTTTCTTTCCTTTTTTGCTTTTTCTTGTATCATTTCTTTTGTACATTATTGTTATTGAGTACATGTCTAGGCCTTATACAAGGGAAATAAAAGAACTACAAACATGAGGGTGCCAACACTCAACCCCAAAGATGGAGTTTGTTGGTATTTTAATTCCGAAAAATGCAAACGAAGCCTGAAAAGCATGAAACTTGGCATGGTGTCTTTATATGTCATTAACATGTTGTATTAACAGTTTGAGAAGGTTTCTCAAAAGTGGTTATGTACAATGCGTAGAAGTCGGACCATCTCCGAGGAACACACGTGGTTTCGAGAGGGAACATGTCATGTTTGAAGGCGATGTGACCGCAGCTTCACCGTTGGCCTTGTTTTTTTCTACACTCAAAATACTGTATTAAATGATTCATGTCAAAATTTGGCGCTTTTCGGAATCCATTTGCTATACTTAAGTAATTAAGTGCATTTCTAGACATTTAGTGAATATAATTCAAATTTGAACTGCAAGTGCATGAAAATATTGTAAAAACTAGGTTGAAAAATCATATTTGTGTTACTGAAATATTGGAAAGAAATCACTATGTTGTATGCATTTGCAGTGGTGTCATGAACACAGGAGTGCATATCCGGTGCTTTCCATATTAGCACGAGATGTGTTGTGAGTACCTGTCTCATCGGTATCATTGGAGTCTGCTTTCAGCCTAGATGGAAGAATCCTTGAGAGAGAAGAACTAGTCTCACCCGTGATATGGTGAAAACACTATTGGCCGTGAAAGATGGGGAACAAGCAAGGAGAGCCCAATACAGTGCACAAAACACAGAACTACTAGCCACGTTTGAAGAACTTGTCATTGACGAAGAAGAAACAGAGGAAGAATAATTATAGTCTTTGTAATTTTTATTTTTATTTTGTAATTTTCATCTCCTTTTGTAATTTTCTTTTCCTTTTGTAATCTAGAGCATGGCTTTGTACTCTTTTACTTCCAAGATATGGAAGGTCTTAATGAGGCAGCCACTAATAAAGCTCAAGATTTATCCCACATGACACTTTGCCTCATTTTTTATTTTCTGTAAAAAAATTCAGATTTTTTTCCTGATTTTTTCTCATTTTTCTGATTTTTTTGAGGTATTACCGGACAGGCGGGCTGAATAGCCACCGTGCCATGCCTGGGCGGGAGACCGCGGCACGCGTGCCGGCATGGCACAGCCCATTTGCTATCCGGGGCACGGAGGGCGGTGCTGGGCCAGGCACGTTTAGCGTGGGCCGGGCCACTCTGGGCCGGGCCGGCCCGTTTCGCCAGGTTTGCCTCACACTCCTCTCGACCTCTCCCAGAAGCCAGACACGAGCTAGAAACCTAACCAGCCAGTCGCCACTCCCGATTGCCGACCGAGATCGACCGTCGACGGGTCGCCGTCTCCCCATCATCCGGCTGCCTGCTCCCCTCCCCGCCACCGTCCGCGCAGTTGTTCCCCTATCCTCGCCGGGCGCCGATTCGCCCGCAGCCTCGCGGCCCACTCCCTCCCCTCGCTGCGAGCTCCTGTGGGACGCCACCGAGCTCCAGCCTCCACCCGGAGGCCCCGAGGCATCCAGCCATTCACCACTTCAGGAAGACATCAAGGTATAGATAATAGAGCCGATGCCATTGAGTTGATGCCATTGAATTGATGCAAGACAGCGATGTAGCCACTGGTTTCCTGATTAGTGTTTATATTCAATTAAGAGAAGATAGCAATATACATTTATTGAACCAGATGTGTTCTTGAAAGTAAGTGAAGATTATATATTGATTGATTTTTTTTATATAACGCCTTCATACAAGACTGCCATCTGCGAGTACATTTTCCCCTTTTTCAACGAGGTACTTTCTCGTATTTCTTTTTCGACAACTAGCAGCGACCTCTGGTGCTCACTGTCATCTCGCCTCTGCAATTTCTGGTTGCTAAAAAAGATGACGCTCGCATCAAAGGTCGAATCTATCTGTTGATACGCTCAAGTGCAATTGTTGTGGGTAATCAAAAGGGCTGCACAATTTGTTGCGGAAAACAAGGTCTGAATTAAGAGCAGTTGCACAGTTTAGGAAAAGCACGAGTCTTGTGTTAGCTGGACGAATCATGTTACTCAAGTACATATAGAATCGGTAAGATATAATTTTTGTAATGTTGTTAATGTGGATGAAAGTAGTACATATAGAACCAGTTTTTTTTTAAAGGTCCATATAGAACCACTGTAACGAAGCTTTTGATCTTAATAGAGCGATCTGCTCGAATGCACCGATACGGATAGGGGTATCAGTATCGGGCCAATACGGATACGTAAATTTGTCATTTTGAAAAAGTGCCAATACGGATACGTTGTACTATTTTTTTAAAAAATTCAAAAAAAGGGTATAGAAGTTAGGAATAGCAGATTACCTTCATGTTTGCTCTCCTGAACATGCATCTACTAGCTTCTGCTTCTCCAATTGACAATGTTGATGCCCTTGCCCTGTTCCAACTCCAAGTTCAAACACCAAAAGGAATGAATTAGCCTATTGTAATATGAATATGGAGCACAGGAGCAGCAAATCAACAGTCAACTGTACATCACCTTAGAAAGTTTGCAGGATTGATCTGGGCACTAAGTTCCAACTTGCATGTTTCCATTTCCATCTAGCAAGTAGCAACAGCCAACCAAAATAAATGAAACATGTGTAAAACAGCCAAAAAAACAGTGCAACACAACCAGACATTTGAAGTTCAATATTACATAGCATAGGTGGCAGTTTAGTATCAACTATCTTGCAACATATATAGGTGTTCGAATAAGAACATATTACAGCACCACATTACAGATAGATAACTAAATAAGCTAGGCCTCGTCCTCGTCCTCCTCATCTAGATTCATTGCTTCATCATCCAAGTTGACAATACTAGCATCCACATCCTCAAAAGAAATGCCTTGCAACTCTGGTTCATCAAGAGACAAGTTAGCAACTTCAAGAACACCAACACCAGTTAGAGTTTCATGAGAATCCCCTCCCACATCCCACATAAGTGATTCCCCCTTCTTGTATGCTTCTGATCTTCTTGAGAGAAGCCTAAGTCTTGAATGGCAAAAAACCAAGTCTTCGGCTCGATGAGGAGTCAATTTACTTCTGCCCACACAATGGATGAATCCATATGTACTCCAATTTCTCTCACAGCAAGAAGATGAAGCTGGTTGGCAAACCAATTTGATAGCTGAACTCTGCAATAAAGGAATGGACACTCCATGATTTGTCCACCAAGACATTGCAGAACCAACCCATCTATCATTGATTGAATCATGATCATTGAATTCTTCCGAACAAGTAGAAAATCTTGAGAATTCTTCCCTTGCTATTGCCAAATCTTCTGCAATTGGGAAAAACTTCTTTATGCATTTGTTCCTCATGGCTGTAACCTCAAGGTCCTTGTGTGGGGCCACACGACCATCACCTGCCGCAACATAATCACAACCGAGGCAAACCTTGTTTCAGCAATAGCAAGCAACTTCAAGGGGCTGAATTCATTAAACATGGAGAGTCGCATGCCATGGTTCATAATAAAATTCTTGATCATTGAAACTTCATTTTTCACAATGGCAATAAACTCAAATTCATAAAAGGCTTCCATTTCTTCAATTGTCCGCTGCTTGGGCTCACAAATATTTTTCAGCGCAAGATTGAGGGTATGGACAACACAAGGTGTCCAATATATGTTGTCATATTCTGCCTGCACAAGTAGGCCAACACCTCTGCAACTTGGAGCATTGTCCGTGATGACTTGGACCACAATGTGGCGATGTAACACCCCCAGATATTAGTCCTGTCATCATTCACAATATTGTGCCATGTCATCATGATCCTCTTGATTAAAATGCAACTACTAACGAATTCAACTTCAAAATTCAAAATTTATAATGCAAGTCAAATTATTATTTCTTCAAACATAAAGACAAAAGTGTTCATAATTTTGCAAATAATAACTAAGTAATTTTCAAATATAAACCAACATTATTTGAACTATTGAAATGCCCCAAACCTATTTAAAATAGTACCAATAGCACTTTTCAAGCCCATTTAAATTCAAATCCAAATTCAAAACATTTCAGAATGACTTGAATCTTTGTGAGCCACTCCATAAAGTTGCATAGTAATTAGGAGTGAAGTTTCATATTTTAGAAAAATCACTTAGTACCCTAAGTCAATGCAGAACCGTAGCTAAGAATTAAAACAGGACATGGAAAAGACAGAAAGAAAAATGTACCAGTTCGTTTTGGGCCTTAAGTGTACAGGGAAGGCCCAGCCCACCCGGAGCCGTCACCTACCTCCACCTGCTCCGCAAGCGCTGTTGGCGCGGCACTCGCCCGCGTGCGGTGCACCGGCCTCAGAGCGCCACGACGACGGGCAGGTGGGCAGGGGAGATAAGGACGCCCTCGACCCGCCACCAACCCTAACCCCCCCCCTCGCTCACCTCTCTCGCCCTCCGTTCCGCTTGTGCCCGACGCTGCCGTTGCCACGTTGCCTCGCCGTCACGGCCACCAGCCACCACACGACCTGCCATTGTGTCCAGAAGCTCTGCGTGTCGTGGGAACGGATCTGACAGTAGAGGATAGGGGTACGTATGAGAGGGCAGGCCTAGCTACGGCGAGGTTGTACACTCGGATTTTACGAGTTCAGGCCCCTCTTGGAAGAGGTAATGACCCTACGTCTCGGTGCTGCGGGAGCTCTGTTATGTAGAGTGTTTGAGTTACAGGGGGTGTAAACCCTTGTGCAGGAGCAGAGGGGCGGCTTATATAGAGTCCGCTGGCCCCTCATAATGCCCCGTAGACCAAGGGTTCGATGGAGAATAAATGCTAGCATTACTGGAAATGTATGCAATAAATACTATTCATGGTGACGAGCTGATCGCCTGCCTGTTGCCATCCCACGGTGACTTTAGGTCTTCTGTCTTCGAGTGAAGCCTGATGCTCCGAGTGAAACGAAGTCGGTCGAGTGAAGGAGGAACTTCCGAGTGGAAACAGCGTCGAGTGACTTACACGCTGTGATCATTTCAGTCGGTATTCCCTTCATAGGTCTTGCTCTCTTGAATGAGGTGCCCTTGGGTGGGGTATGCAGTTCAGGCCTAGGACCCTACCTTTGGTACATGTCCTTGTCATTAGCTACCGAATGGATCGGGTTCGAGTGAAAAAGGGTCGGTGCGAGTTCTGACAACATTCATCGCCTCGAAGGCATTTCCTAACTTTGTAGATGCTTGCGCCGATTGAATTCTTTGTCAATCACCCTGATCGATTCTGGTTTGATATGCGTCCGAGTGATCTTGAGCATCGGGTCGGACCCAAATGGAGAAAGAAGGACATCAATGCAGCTGATTGCTCTGTCGTGTCTAGATTCAGTGGGATTCGAAAATTTTGGGAAGCCCGCGGAACGGCAACAGCGTGGCGAGCGGGGCAGGTGGGCGGGGACTCCTCGATTACCGTGCCACCTTTATCGCCACGTACAGCGCGGGCGCTGTTAATGGGATGCGCTGGGATCTCGCGTGCCCACAGGTCAGCGACTCACTCGGCTAACTTATAAAAGGCGACGCTGGCGAGGGACGGTACAGTGTTCTTCCCCTTTTCCCCACTTCCCCTCGTCTCTCCGCCTCTTCTGCCTCCGTACTGCGCCGCTCGATTCGACTTCGACGACCACCACGGAGATGGCGAAGGAGAAGATGGCGAAGCTAGAGAGCGCCAAGAAGGCGGCCAGGGGGAAGAAGACGTCGAGCTCGCGAGTTGCGCTACTGCCGGGCTGGATCCAGGGCAATTGGATGCTATTGTCAGTCACAGTGGAAGATCTGGAAGGGCTCACCTCCGACGGCTTGCTGGTCGCGGGGTCCTGGAGATTGCCGGAGGGAGAGTTCGAGCCTGCGCCGGGCCCTGGTGAGCGAGTAATTCTCCTCACCCTCGTGGAAAGGGGTCTCTCCCTACCACCTCATCCGTTTTTTGAGGGTTTCTGAACTTCTTTGGGGCGCAGATCCACCATTTTCCTCCGAATACCATATCATATCTTGCTACTTTTGTCTCACTGTGCGAGAATTTCTTGGGTTGTCATCCTCATTGGGGCTTGTTCAAACACATCTTCACCTGTCGATCTCAATCTGTTAAGAAGGCAAACCCGAGTGATGAGAGGACCCACGTGATTTAGATGTGTGGGGGTTTAGCTATCCAGGAGAGAGGTAGGAGTGCATTCCCTGCTATGAGCTTTCCCGAGTCAGTTCGGAACTGGCAATCGACGTGGTTTTACTGCAACGACGTTCCATATCCTGGAATGTCGACTGGTCTTCCCCCTTTTTCTCTGGCGAGGCCCAACACTCCCTGTTCGCTGTCTGTGACTAAGGAGGAGAAGGCTGAGGTGGAAATTTTGTTGACGTCGTAGTAGAGCTGATCCGAGGCGGGGTGATAGGCTTGGACCTCTTGGAGGTGCTTCTCAGTCGACGAATTCAGCCCTTGCAAATGCGTGACCATCCTATGTGGCTGTACACCGGCCCAGATGATTCTAGTCGGACGCATCCAGAGGAGGTCCCGGAGGACACTGTCGCCCAGTGGCTCAGAAGTATCACCGGAGCACGTGACAATCCTCGAGGAGCCAAGCACATCCTGCCTTTCTGCGCTGAGCACCAGCCAGGAGAGGTGAGACACATCCTTGTTGAGTGCTTTTCTTTTTGTTTTCACCATGCAGCTGGATTGGTAACTGAGTGATTCTGATATTTGTGCTTCCCAGGCGTTTCCGAAGATGTTTTCACCTGTGCCGAATGGAGAACAGATCGTTGAAGGAGTAGAGAGCAAGGGTGACAGTGTGAACCTCAGTTATGCCAAAGACAGTGAAGGGAGCGACGACGACTCGGAAGAGAGTGAGGAAACTGAGTCTCCTCCACGCACCGAGCATCGATCCAAGCAGAGCCAAGATCCAGCGGCAAACCGTGGGAAGGCCGTGGCGCCGAATGTCAAGAATCCCAAGCGCACTCGGACCGGCACGCCAGATCTGACTGAGAAGGCTGCGAAGCAACCCAAGGTCGCCACGCCCAAACCCCGGAAGGCCTTGCCCAGGATGAAAGTCGCCGTGCCTGTCATTTCAACGTGAGTGCTTTTTTCTTCTTTTCTTGTTGCTGCAGCAGTTCATGTCCTTACTGACCGAGTGAAATCTGTGTGACAGAGCTGCCACTTCAGCAACATCACCCATGCGGATTGATGAGGATCATGTGGGAACGGACACTGCAGATGCAACCACTTCTCGGCGAGGTATGATAGGTTCTCACACTGCTTCGTTTTACTTATTCAATTCGACGACTGGGTGAATTGTTGCTGTTTGGTGACCGTAGAGCCAACGGACGTCATCCACGTCGATGATGAAGACGAGCCTCAGAAGGATGTGGGAGGCAAGGGAAAGACCCAAACCGCCCCCCGTAGTTCCAGTCGGAGAGTGCCGTCGAGCCAGACGCCTCGTGCGCCGCTTGCCGCTACGCCCCAAGAACCGGGTGGTTCGACTCGACCCAGTGGTGATCCAGTTGTCCCACAAACGCCGAACCCTTCAGCCCCAGAACCGACTGGTCAATCACAAGCACCAATTCCTCCGACTGCATTGCCGACTCCTCCGTCTAGCACATTCACTCTGCATCATGTTCCGGAAGATCAAACTGGGGCCGACAAAGAGGCTATGATCCAAGCTGATCTGATGATACAGCATCTGAAGGCAGCGTATGAGTCTAGCAGGCTGGCTTATGACGCCAGTACAGCTCTTCAGGCGAATGTTCGAGTAAGTACGATTGTAAGTTGATTTCCGATTCAGCTATTTCTTGTCTGTCTTGACTCTATACACCCACTGGGTGTTTTTCATCTGTCTTGCACATTAGCTAGCTTTTCACTCGGACTGGTCAGGCCGTGTCGAGTGGTCATGGATCCAGTGGGGGCACGCTGAGTGCACCCACTGGGTGTAGTCCCCGAGACCGTCGTCGAATGTTTGCATCGGCGGGGGTCTTAGACGCATTTTTTTTGTAACAGCTGAACTTTTTCTTCTTGCTAATCCAGTGGGGGCACGCTGAGTGCACCCATTGGGTGTAGTCCCCGAGACCACCGTCGATTGTTCGAATCGGCGGGGGTCTTAGACAATTGAACTTGACACTTTCCACTCGGAAGCGGAGAAGTTTCCGTGTCGACTGAACTATTTCCTTGTTGATTTCAGAAAACTTGTGAGCTCGGGACTCAGTATGTTGCCTTGGAGAAGGAGAAGATCCTACTCCAATTGGATCTGGAGCTAGCTCGAAGGAATCTGGCTAGAGCCGAGACTGATCTAAAGACCATAGGAGGTAATTCTTGCCAACTGTGCGCACTGCCATTTTTTACTCTTTCCTCCTTTTGAGCCGAGTGGTTTCACTCGAACAGACGTGCGTAGTGAGAACCGACAACTTCAAGCACGACTCAGGAATGTTGTTTCTTTAGACACCATGAAGCAGGCCCTCGAGGAGAAGGACAAAGCACTAGCAGACGTGCAGAAGGTAGCACGGGAGAAGACTGAGGCTGCTGAGGCAAAGCTAGCCTTAGTCAGCAAGTGGGAGGAAGAGATCAAGTCCCTCAAAGCTACTGTTGAAGAGGTGAAGAAGGAAGCTGCCCAACTCAAGAAGGAGCATGTCGATTGGACCAAGAAGGTTGAGGACCAGGTGAAAGCCTTCGAGTCGGAGAACACAGCTCTGAATAACCAGGTTGACCAGCTCACCAAGAAGAAAGACACACTGGAGAAGTATCTGGGAGGTTTTGCGAAGAAGATGTACGGCATGCTCGACGGTACCTTTCTTTGCCCGAGTGAATCTTTTTAATGAACCCTTTTGAATCTTGAAAACAATCGTATAACCAATCTCTATCTTCTTCGTACAGAATTCTGTCAGAACGTTGATCTGGAGACCGAACGGATTGAGACGGAGCTGGATCCCACCAAGTCAATCGTCAAGGATGCGGTGGCTCTGAACGTGCTGCGACTTGAAGCTCATCTTGAAGACGTTCGGGGGTATGTCACCCGTCTGAGGGCTGCACTGGCAAGGATAGACAAGGAACTATGGCCCGAAGTCACACTCCAGAATGATCTTGAGTCAATGATTACTCGACTCAATGAGATTCCCGATCGAGTGCAGGCATGGAAGAAGTTAGCTGCGCGCTGTGGGGCCGACGTGGCCCTTTCACTCGTCCGGGTCCATTGCAAAGACGTCGAAGAAGAAAAACTGAAGGTTCTCCAGGTGGTGAACAAGAAGAAGCTCCGATTCGAGGACTTCATGGAGACCTTCATCGAGGAAGCCTCTCGGATTGCTGATGGCATCGACTTGGACACCTTCGTCGAACCCGCGAGCCCCACCGGCGCTTGAAAGAAAACTTTTATGGCTTGAATGCCTATCAGTCGAAACTTATTTGCCTCGGTATGCCGAGTGATTTTGTAACCGTTAAAACTCGTTTGGGCCTTCAACCCGAGTACTTTTATCTGCACTTGAGAACTTTTATCAGCACTTGAGATTTGCTTTTATCCAAGCATTGCTTCCCAGTTCCTTGCACAGTTGAGTTTATTCTGGCTGGTTCGCAGTTAAGCCCCTGAGTGAGAGTGATTCTCGTCACTTGGAGAGAGGTTTAACTTAGGCGAGAAGTGGCTCGCGGCTAAGTCCCCGAGTGGGAGGGGTGCTCATCACTCGGAGGGTTTTTTACCTTAGGCGAGAACTGGCTCGCAACTAAGTCCCCGAGTGAGAGGGATGCTCATCACTCGGAGAGGGTTCTAACTTAGGCGAGAACTGGCCCACAGCAAAGCCTTCGAGTGAGAGTGAGGCTCGTCGCTCGGAGAGGTTATAACTTAGGCGAGAACTGGCCCACAGTTAAGCTTCCGAGTGAGAGGAACGGTCGTCACTCGGAAGAGGTTTTAACTTAGGCGAGAACAGGCTCCCAGCTAAGCTCCCGAGTGAGACGAATGCTCGTCACTCGGAAGAGGTTTTAACTTAGGCGAGAACTGGCTCGCAGCTAAACTCCCGAGTGAGAGGAACGCTCGTCACTCGGAAGAGGTTTTAACTTAGGCGAGAACTGGCACGCAACCAAGCTCCCGAGTGAGAGGAACGCTCGTCACTCGGAAGAGGTTTTAACTTAGGCGAGAACTGGCTCGCAGCTAAGCTCCCGAGTGAGAGGAACGGTCGTCGCTCGGAAGAGGTTTTAACTTAGGCGAGAACTGGCTCGCAGCTAAGCCTCCGAGTGAGAGGAACGCTGGTCACTCGGAAGAGGTTTTAACTTAGGTGAGAACTGGCTCGCAGCTAAGCCTCCGAGTGAGAGGAATGGTCGTCACTCGGAAGAAGTTCTAACTTAGGCGAGAACTGGCTCGCAGCTAAGCCCCCGAGTGAGAGGAACGCTCGTCACTCTTAAGAAGTTTTAACTTTGGTGAGGACTGGCTCACAGCTAAGCCCCCGAGTGAGAGGAACGCTCGTCACTCGGAAGAAGTTTTAACTTAGGCAAGGACTGGCTCGCAGCTAAGCCCCCGAGTGAGATGAATGTTCGTCACTCAGAAGAAGTTTTAACTTAGGCGAGAACTGGCTCGCATCTAAGCCCCCGAGTGAGAGGAACGCTTGTCACTTGGAAGAAGTTTTAACTTAGGCGAGAACTGGCTCGCAGCTAAGCCCCAGAGTGAGAGGAACGCTCATTACTCGGAAGAAGTTTTAACTTAGGCGAGGACTGGCTCGCACCTAAGCCCCCGAGTGAGAGGAACGCTCGTCACTCGGAAGAAGTTTTAACTTAGGCGAGAACTGGCTCGCAGCTAAGCCCCCGAGTGAGAGGAATCCTCGTCACTCGGAAGAAGTTTTAACTTAGGTGAGAACTGGCTCGCAGCTAAGCCCCCGAGTGAGAGGAATGCTCGTCACTCGGAAGAAGTTTTATCTTAGGCGAGGATTGGCTCGCAGCTAAGCCCCCGAGTGAGAGGAACACTCGTCACTCAGAAGAAGTTTTAGAATAAGCGTTTGTGCTACTGAAATCATCTGAAGACCACAGGAGTCATATCTATGATAAGCAAATATCCCTTATTCTTATTACATCTAGATAATTCATTCGTCAAGTATAAAATCGGCGAAGTAGATCCGCGTTCCAGGCGCGCGGCTCATCAATCTTCTTTGCGAGGTTGTAGAGGTGGTAGGCCCCGTTGTGTAACATCTTGGTGATGATGAAGGGGCCTTGCCACGCGGGGGCGAGCTTGTGAGGTCGCTGCTGATCCACTCAGAGTATGAGGTCCCCCTCTTGGAACGCCTGACCCTTGACGTGTCTTGCATGAAAACGATGAAGATCTTGCTGGTAAACAGTCGACCGAATCAGGGCCATCTCTCGTTCTTCCTCCAAGAGATCCACAGCGTCTTGTCGTGCTTGCTCTGCTTCAGCTTCCAAATATAGTTCCACTCGGGGTGAATTGTGGAGGAGATCAATCGGCAACACGGCTTCGGCCCCATACACCATGAAGAAAGGGGTGCGGCTAGTCGACCGGTTAGGAGTCGTCCTTAAACCCCACAAAACAGATGGCATTTCGGTCACCCAAGCTCTAGCCGCATGATAAAGGTCACGCATGAGTCGTGGTTTCATCCCTTGGTGGATAAGACCATTCGCCCTCTTAGCCTGACCATTTGACTATGGGTGCGCAACGGATGCGTAGTCCACCCGAGTGCCTTGGCTGGCGCAGAACCGTCTGAACTCTTCCGAGTCGAAGTTTGAACCATTGTCTGTGATGATACTATGTGGGACTCCATATCTGAATATCAATTCCCTCATGAACTTGATGGTTGTGCGTGTATCTAGCTTCTTGATGGGTTTGGCTTCAATCCACTTGGTAAATTTGTCCACTGCTACGAGCAGGTGAGTGAAACCACTCGCACCTGTCATGAGCGGACCGATCATATCCAAACCCCACACAGCGAACGGCCAGACGAGTGGTATGGTCTTGAGGGAAGACGCTGGCTCATGAGACAAGTTTGCATAGAACTTTCATCCTTCGCAACGCTGAACTATTTCTTGAGCAGCTTCGTTAGCGCACGGCCAGTAAAAGCCGGCTAGGTATGCTTTGCTACGATCGTCCGAGAAGACGCATGATGACCGCAAGTACCCAAGTGAATCTCCTCCAGAATCAATTGACTTTCCTCTGGGGAAACGCATCGTTGAGCAACGCCAGTAACTCTTTCTCTGTAAAGCTGTCCATTCATCACAGTGAAGGCTTTGGATCTGCGGACAATCTGACGCGCTTCAACTTCATCCTCTGGGAGTTCTTTCCTGAGCAAGTATGCAATGTATGGCACTGTCCAGTCGGGTGTGATTACCAGCATCTCCATAACCAAATCGATGACTGCAAAAATTTCGACTTCAGTCGGATTGGAGGCGCTTATCGCCTGCGTCGGCTCTTCAGTGAAGGGATCTTCCTGCACTGATGGGGAATGGAGATGCTCAAGGAACACATTGCTGGGAACAGGTTTCCGAGTGGATCCGATCTTTGCCAGATCATCAGCTGCTTGATTTTTGATTCGGGGAATGTGATGAAGCTCCAATCCTTCGAACTTCTTTTCCAATTTCCTCACTGCATTGCAGTATCCTGTCATAGCAGGGTTTCTGACATCCCACTCCTTCATCACTTGATTGACTACCAAATCTGATTCGCCGTATACCATCAGGCGACAGACGCCGAGTGAGATGGCCATACGCAACCCGTAGAGGAGTGCTTCGTACTTGGCCTCGTTGTTGGAGGAATCAATGTGAATCTGCAGGACGTAGCTGAGTCGATCGCCTTTCGGGGATACCAAGACCACTCCGGCCCCAGAACCATTCAACATCTTAGAGCCATCAAAGAACATGGTCCAGTGTTCCGGGTGAATTTGAGTTGGTTGTTGCTACTCTATCCACTCGGCCATGAAATCTGCCAATGCTTGGGACTTGATCGCCTTCTTCGCTTCAAACTTGATGTCGAAAGGAAGGAGCTCAATGGCCCACTTTACCACTCGACCGGTTGCATCCCAATTGTTCATGATTTTAGACAGCGGGGCATCACTGATGACTGAAACCGAGTGTTCTTGGAAATAATGTGCAACTTTCTTCGCTATTAGATAAATGCCATAGACAAGCTTCTGGTAATGAGGATACCTCTGCTTGGACAGAGTGAGAAATTCAGAAATGTAATACACTGGCCGTTGAACTTTCTAGGCTTTTCCTTCTTCTTCTCGCTCCACTTTGAGGACTGTACTGACGACTTCGCCAGTGGCCGCAATGTATAGGAGCAGAGGTTCTTTGCTGTTCGGGGCAGCAAGCACCGGCTGGGTGGAGAGCAGGGCTTTGAGCTCAACGAACACTGCTTCTACTTCGGAAGTCCACTCGAACGTGTCGGATTTCTCATCAGTCGGTATAAAGGTAATGCCTTTTCTCCGAGACGAGAAATGAACCGATTCAACACTGCGAGACAGCCTGTGAGTTTCTGGACATCGTGCACACGCACTGGGTGTTTCATTCGGGTAATCGCGTTGATTTTCTCGGGATTGGCATCTATTCCTCGTTCGGAAACGAGGAAACCAAGTAACTTTCCTCCAGGCACTCCAAAAGTGCACTTGGACGGGTTCAGCTTGATGTCAGACCATTTCATATTGGCAAAGGTTTCAGCGAGGTCACTCAGCAGGTCGGAACCTTTGCGAGACTTGACAATGATATCATCCATGTAGGCCTCAACATTCCGACTGATTTGAGTGAGCAGGTACTTTTGGATCATGCGCATAAAGGTAGCGCCAGCATTTATGAGACCGAATGGCATGGTGACATAGCAAAAACACCCGAAAGGGGTGATGAAGGCAGTTTTTATTTCATCTGGCCCGTACAGTCGGATTTGATGGTACCCGGAGTACGCATCAAGAAAAGACAAACGCTCACACCCCGTAGTGGAATCCACTATCTGGTCGATGCGGGGGAGCGGAAAATGATCTTTCGGGCAGGCTCGATTGATATGTTTGAAATCGATACACATACGGAGTGACTTGTCCTTCTTGGGGACCATGACGACGTTGGCGAGCCACTCGGAGTAGTAAACTTCGCGAATGAACTCAGATGACAGGAGCCGAGCCACCTCCTCGCCAATCACCTTCCTCTTCTCTGCTGTCAATCGACGCAAATGCTCCTTCACAGGTTTGGCCTTCGGATCGACTCTCAGTCGGTGCTCAGCCAGTCCCCTAGGCAGACCTGGCATGTCAGAAGGCTTCCATGCGAAAATGTCCCAGTTCTCATGGAGGAAATGGATGAGCGCGGCTTCCTATTTACTGTCGAGTGTCATCGAGATGTTAGTTGGAGCAGCAGCGGGATCTTCTGGGTGAACATGAACTTGCTTCGTCTCTCCTGCCGACTGGAAAGCGGATTCTGAGGCTGGCTTCTTGGCACGGAGCAAATCAGTCGGGTCAATACTTTTCTCGTACTCTTCCAACTCTACCATCGCCATCTGCTGATCAGCAATTTTGGAACCTTGCTGAAGACACTCTTCAGCTCTCTGCCTATTTCCTGTGACTGTGATTAGTCCCCTAGGTCCGGGCATTTTCAGCTTGAGGTACACGTAACATGGGCGGGCCATGAAACGGGCATAAGCTAGCCGGCCTAGGATAGCATGGTAGGCACTGTGAAAATCCACCACTTCAAACGTCAATTTCTCCTTTCAGAAATTCTTCGAGTCACCAAAAGCCACGTCCAAAGCAATCTGACTGAGCGAACTCGCCTTCTTCCCTGGGATGACTCTGTGAAACTGAATGTTGCTTTCGCTGAGTCGGGACATCAGAATGCCCATCCCTTTAAGGGTCTCAACATAGAGAATGTTCAGGCCACTCCCACCGTCCATGAGTACCTTGCGCAACCGAGTACCTTCCACCAATGGATCGACAACTAACGCCCAGGGGTAGCAACGTGAGCTGGGTGATCTGACTGATCAAAAGTGATGGTGGTTTTCGACCACTTGAGATATGTCGTAGTTGCTGGGATAGCCATATTCACCTCTCCGTTAATGAACTTCAGTCGACTTTTACTCTCTACGTCAGCAAAAATCATCAGGGTGGCATTGACCTTCATGAATTCCTCACCCTTCTCTTCATCATCGTCCTTGTCAGAAGTTTTCTCACTTGGTTGACCTTCGCGGAACTGCTAGATCAACAACCGACACTGTCGAGTGGTATGCTTGGGTAATATCAAATTACCCTCTTCATCTTTCTTTGTGTGAATGGCACACGGCAAATCAAGGACGTCCTGTCCCGATTGATCCTTCATTTTCTTGGGAACCCACTGCCCCTTAGGCTTTCCCTTGTTTTTTCCTTGTGCAGCTAATGCGGCCGCTTCTGCCTGGCCAGAACCCTCAGCCTTGCGCTTCTGTTTCCGACTGAGATTAGCACCACCGGCGTCAGGATCAATGGCCTTTCCTTTGCCGCTACCGAGGCGATCTTCTTCTTCACCATTCATGTACCGAGTGGCTATCTCCATCATTCTGCTCATAGTCGAAGCCCCGGACCGACC
Source organism: Thinopyrum elongatum (assembly GCA_011799875.1). Taxonomy (NCBI): domain Eukaryota; kingdom Viridiplantae; phylum Streptophyta; class Magnoliopsida; order Poales; family Poaceae; genus Thinopyrum; species Thinopyrum elongatum. Next base: position 15,289,365 of record CM022298.1, on the reverse strand, counting down.
GAACTTCAGGATGAGCTCTCGGTACCTAACACCAGCCTTGAAAGCATAGACGGCCTGATGCTCGGTGACATTCTCAACTACATGGTGAAGCGTGGTCCACCACTGGATATAGTCCCTCAGAGTTTCATTCGGTTTTTGGACACAGTGTTGTAATTCAGTCAGACCTGCGGGACGCTTACATGTGCCCCCAAAAGTCTTGATGAACACTTGGGCCAGATCTTCCCAGCAGTATATGCTAGCAGGAGCCAATTGGTTCAGCCTGTAGGAGATATGCCCTAGAGGCAATAATAAATGTTATTGATTATCTCCCTGTTCATAATTAAGTTTATGTTCCATGCTATAACTGCAATGATTCTCGAGTCTGAATAAAACGAGGCTTGGAGGGAAACTCATGTGCAAGTGTGGGAAAATAAACGGTAAAATGTATTCCTAGTTAGGCCTCTATGACTGGCTCAAGTATTGCATGATGATCCTGTTTTCCTGATCATGGGCATGACTATGCCGGCAATTTTGAGGGCACAATGTTAGCAGAACATTTGTGTTGAATCGACCCGAATTGATGTTATGCTATGAGATTCATTCGTCACAAGTTAATTGTTAATAACACAGAGATGGTTAACGTTTGCATGATTCATTAGACCATAAGAGTATCGAGTTTCTTCATGCTTGATTCATGTACTTTGGTGTTGGTTAAACGTCATCCATAACTCGATGGCTATTACGGCGGCTTACGGGTTCATGGGAAAGTATGTCAAGTAACTTGATAGCTCAAGATTGAGATTTGCTCCTCCGATGATGGAGAGATATCTCTGGGCCCTCTCGGTGTTGCGGTATCCATCATCATCTGGCCAGATACTTTGTGATTTGATCATGAGGATGCCGGAACACGGAACGAGAAAAGAGAACAATACCGGTAACAAGGTAACTGGCATAGTCGACAAAGTGTTGATCCACAGGGATGCCAACATGTCTTACCTCGGGTATTTGTAACATATCGCGAAGCAACAGGAATAGCACACGGCAACTGGACGTTCACTCGAATATTCATTCGTGTGGGTATAGGGGTCAATATGGGTGTCCACGGCTCCGATGTTGATCATTGATCGGAAGTGGTTCCGTGTCATGTCTATACTTCACCGAACCTATAGGGTCACACGCTTAAGGGTCATCTATCTGCTGAATACTAGATAGGGAGTCCGAGAGAGAATCACCGAAAAAGTTTCGGACACCGAAAAAGTTTCGGACAGCGGAAAAGTTCCGCAGAGAGAACACCGAATGAGTTCCGTTGAAACTGAAAAGTTGTTTTAGAGTATACCATAAAGTCAAATTGGTTTTGGCACATGCCTGATAATTCTTGGAGGGTGCCAGAATCATTCTGGAAACTTTCTGGAATTTTCCGGGATGAAAACCGGAAATGTTCCGGAGCTGCCGGAACCGCTTCAGATGCTTTTCGCAGATGAAAATCACTAATCCGGAATTGTTCTGGAACGCGTTGAAAATTATTTTAGTGGGTACTGGAAATGTTCTAAGCCCACATAAATATTTTCAGTTCGAACGGACGCTGAAAAATGTCGTTGTGAATAGTGAAAGTTCTTTTTGGGAATTTTTTTTTGGAGAGCCACCTTTTTGGACTTGGTCAAAGTTCTAGAAGGGCTAGGCTTGCAAGGGAAGGAACCCCTTTTGGGGGGGCCCCCATGGGGTGGCCGGCCACATTGGGTGGAGCTCCTTGGAGCTACACATGGCCTCCCATTATGCCCATTATACCCATAAGGTGTGACCTAATGATGGGTATTTTGGTATTTTTGGAGCCACCCCTTCCCCTTGGCTTTCCTATAAATAGGAGGTGAGGGGCACCGCCGTTCGTCATCGACTCTACTTTCGCTGCGCTACGAGTCGGTAATGAAACAGATCAAACCTTGTATGCAGTCTCCATAGTGGTCCTAGGCTGGTGCGTAGGTCGGAAATTTTTTGTTTTCTGCTACGTTACCCTACAGTGGCATCATGAGCCGTGCTATCAGATGACTATATGATGTAAATTGATTAACACGACCTGCGTGTCATGATTTGGCATGATGGCTGGAGCCATATGATTGCACTTTAAATGACCTGCGTGTCAACCTTGTGTAATGAACTGCCTGACAAGGTGGTGGCAATCTTCGCGAAGGTGAACACCGATGCGAATGCCGAAGACGAAGAAATACAAGACTTCTCCGTCAGAAAGGGCTATACCATATCATGCTATTATGAATTGCCTGAGATGTTTATCCCTTATGATGCACCCTTCTTGATTGCGCGGTAGTCGCTTTTATTAGGGTGATCTCTCACAAAAATATCAAGTAGTTAGTGTTCTCCCAAGTGTAGCACCGTCATGGCATCTTTCCTTTCGGGGTATCACATGGTTGCATGGGTACGAACGATTGTATGGGTGTGAGGCGGGTGAGTTGAGACCTCGCAGCATGATCACTTGGTTGTCTTGACGTTCAGGCATGAAAGTCATGAGCTCGGAACACACGCATCGAAAGATGAACAAGAGTCACATAGAGATGTGATTGGCAAGTTGGCCTACCGATTGCAATTCTCGTCACTTGAGATGGATGCATCCTTGGCGTTGAATTGTAATATGGATCTTGAATCACTCACAATCAATTTTGAGAGATATTGATTTGAGTGGGAGCGCACTGTAGAATTAACTTGTTTAAATTCTCAGTGCAATTAATTTTGAACACTGTCTAAGTGTGGTTTGCATAACAGTTGTAGAAGAATGGCTCGCATTTCCACCTTCCCTATTAAAATTGAATAGTTGTTAAATATCTGGTTAAACCTTTATGGTTGGTAACGTAATGTGAGGATTGTCCTCAAGAGTGCCGAGAAGGACTTTTTCCTATCCCATGCTTTCGGTATTCTCCCGCTAATGCTATGGATCATGTGACTCTCGTCCTTCGATCCAAAAGCTAGAATTCTATTTCAGTCAAGTGCAATATGTTTGCTTCCATGAGACCCGAACTTTGAAAGTTTGGATAGTTATGTGATATTCATGGAATCTGATAATCATTTTCAGAGACAGACAAAAGCTAAAAGATAAGAAATGTCCAAAGAAATGTTTGTTTGCAAACTATTAGTAAAGGAGTTTACTATGCATTAGACTGATAAGAGAGGGATCCAGTAGAGCGCTGTCATATGATGAAAGGTGAATAAAACAACAAAGAAAAAGGAAGTTTTCGAAGGGTGTTAGAGAAACTTTCACGCCTAGGAAGACCGGGGCTAACGCCGCTCTTGAGTTGGATGCTTCTTCTGAGTGTAGGAGAAATACTAAAAGTTAAACTGTTAGAAGTATAAAGGCAAAAAGCAAGAAGACCGGAATATCCAGCTCATGTATGAATGTCATACAAGTTTTTGATGTATAGAAGGCTGGTCAAAGATATAGTTCTTGGGAATTATGGTTAAATATGTTAAGCACTAATTCTTGGGTATTGTGAGTTAATCACAAAGATTCCCGCTCGATTGCATTCTGTTGCAACTCGATGTAAGAACTACTATGGCCTGGAAGACTAGCCAAGAATGAGGTTAAGATACATACAGGGAACATAGTAAATGTTACTATGCCTTCCATCGGTGTGTTACCTATGTATTTACTTTCATAATTCATTTTAGAGTTTCACACTCTAGCCCTTTGCATGAGGTATCTTGCAAGAAGGTTGTTCATAAGAGAACTTTTGATGTTTGGTGTTATGAATAACATAAGGGCCATACTTTCATTATGAATGAGGTGTATGTTATGAATGTTGATAATAATACTTTACCTCTGGGTTTACTTTCATAATTCATTTTAGAGTTTCATACACTCTAGCCCATTGCACAATGTTTGATGCAAGAGGGTTGTTCAGAAAAGAACAATTGTTGTTCAGAATTATGAATAACATAAGGGCCATACTTCCATCATCGATGGGACGTATGTTATGAATATTGATGGTAATATGATACATCCATAACACTGACGCAAAATGTCGCAAGACTAAAAGAATACCACACAAGTGTGGCAATACATTTGGTCATATTTGGGGAAACCCACATGGAAAATCCATTATGATGGATTTTGAAGTCGTTTGATTTTGAATCATCTGACACTTGCATCTTTCCTCCGAAAATTGAAGTGACTGAAATACCATTCATAGGCCATAAGGAACGAACAACAAACTTATTGGTGATCATACATTTGATGTGTGTAGTCCGATAAATATTGCAAGTAGTGGATTTATCTATCTTCAGAAATGACTCAAGTAGATATAATGATATTTACTTGATGAGACGTAAGTCTGGATCTTTTGAAATCATTCGAAAGGTTTTAAAAAATTGAAGTAGAAGTTATTGTAACAAGAAAATTATGTTTCGACAATTCGATTGTAGAAAGGAATATTTGAGTTACAAGTTTAGCGAATGTCTGATGAGTTGTGAAAGGGGTTTCATAACTTGCACTTCCCGGAACACCACTGCGAGTGGAAAGTTCGTGAAGATGTAATCAAACCATTTATGACATGGTGAGATCAAAGATGACATAAATAAATTTGCCATTATCCCTTTTAAAGAGTGATGCTTTAGAGACCGCGACTTTTACATTGAAAAGAGCTCCATCGGGTCTGTTGAAATGACGCCGTGGTATGGTGCGCCCAACCATGTTATATCTTTTCTTAACATTTGGAATATGGGGCTTGTGTAAAAGGTTACAAACCTATTCCAAATCAGACAAGTGCTACTTTGTAGGTTATTCCAAGTCATGGGGTATTCCCCCACCAATATAGCGAGGCAAAGGTTTTTGCCACAAAAATGGTATGCTTTTAAAGAGAATTGTTCTTGCAAAAGGTGAGTGGGAGGACAGTGCAACTCGACGAGATAACCAGCATCTTCATCATCAGGTCAAAGGAAAGGAACCTTGGAAGTAATTCCGGAGTTTCCTACTGCGACTAATACGGAAGTTTCTACAATAAAATGTATGGGCTTCGGTTGAACTTGCAGCTGAACCACGTAGACAAGGCTCGTGCAAACCTCTCAGGTGCGCAAACGAGATATTGTTGTTAGACAACAGTATACCTACGATACACAAGGAAGCATTGATGGGCCCTGACTCCAGAATTGGCTAAATGCCAATACAATCCGAGATAGTTTCCATATAAATGTTTCAAGATTAAAATCTTGATACACCTTTCGGAAGACTTAGAGTCTAACGAATTTTTATGGAACTATAAACTGATACGGATAAAAATGTTTTATTCATAAAGCTCGACTTGTTGCAATAAACAAATTCAAGGAGTTGACTACGATGAGATTGTCTCACCCTACCGATGCTTAAAGTCAGATCAGGTTAAACTAGCAATTGATACATGGATGACAAAAGGATTTCCATCTGATGGAAATAAAACCAAGGACTTGCATGTGTCACAGTCCAAGGTATTTTGTAAATCCAGAGGATGCTAGTAAGGGTGCGAACTTCAGAGTTCGAGCGATGGACAGAAGAGAGCAAAATGGAGTTGGAATCTTCGTGTTTTGATGAAATGGTCAAAGGGGTTTGACTTCATCAATGTGTAACAAAGATGCTTGTAGTTCAAGAAAGTAAGTGGGAGCATGATAGTATTTCTAAAAACCTTGTGTACTTGACACATTGTTAATTGGAAATAAATTTCTTGAAAATAGTTTTTCGATGAAGTGCTTGGGCTAAGTAGCCTTGATATTAGGCATGATGATCTATGGAGATAGATTTAACTAATGGGGCTAAACAATGAATACATATTGACAAGATGCTAAAACCTTTTAGCATTTAAAAACACCAAGGTGTGATTCTTGCCGAAATCACATGGAAAGAGTTTTTGCAAGACTCGGTGTCCCAAAACACTGATGAGCAAAATACATGACGGAGATTCCACACACTCTTGTGTTTGGATTAATCATGTATTCCATGGTATGTAAAACAACCAGATATGTCTGATGCTCCCTAGGTGTTGCGAGCATGGATACCAAAGTGATCAAAGTACTGATCATGGGACAACAGTGAAAGATGTCATTGAGCACTACAGTAGTACTGATGACATGTTTTCTCGCAAACGGAGATCATGAAGAGTTTGTTGTAAAAGGTTACATCGATACAGTCTTCATCAATGCTCCATGCGATTTTCGATTTAAATTAAGGGTTTTTGTGTAATACACAATATGGTGCCACGGTAGTTGGGAATTGTTCCAAACAAGATACTGTGGCGAATTCTATTACAAAGGCTAAGTATGTTGATGCTTTAGAAGCGACAAAGAAGATGTTGAATCAAATAGTTCATTCATGAACTTAGTATGGTTCCAAGATGGCTTTTGTCAATGGGACATTACTGCAGGTAGTTGCTCCATAACTCATTCTGAGCAATCCAGGTTCGACCTGTGATTCACATACATACAAAGGCAAGTCCACACAAAATACGAATTTTGTGAAAGTGTGAAAACACGAGGATATGCAAAGATACACATGGAGCTGAAGTCGTCAGATCCGTTGGACATCAGGCTATACCACAAGCGAAGCATATTTACACCAGTGTGCCACAGGTGTAAAGTGCATTAGCATTAACTAGATTATTGACTCTAGTGCAAGTGGGAGTCTGTAGGAGATATGCCCTAGAGGCAATAATAAATGTTATTGATTATCTCCCTGTTCATAATTAAGTTTATGTTCCATGCTATAACTGCAATGATTCTCGAGTCTGCAAATAAAACGAGGCTTGGAGGGAAACTCATGTGCACGTGTGGGAAAATAAATAGTAAAATATATTCCTAGTCAAGCCTCTATGACTGGCTCAAGTATTGCATGATGATCCTGTTTTCATGATCATGGGCATGACTATGCCGGCAATTTTGAGGGCACAATGTTAGCAGAACATTTGTGTTGAATCGACCCGAATTGATGTTATGCTATGAGATTCATTCGTCACAAGTTAATGGTTAATAACATAGAGATGGTTAACGTTTGCATGATTCCTTAGACCATGAGAGTATCGAGTTTCTTCATGCTTGATTCATGAACTTTGGGGTTTGTTAAATGTCATCCGTAACTGGATGGCTATTACGGCGGCTTACGGGTTCATGGGAAAGTATGTCAAGTAACTTGATAGCTCAAGATTGGGATTTGCTCCTCCGACGATGGAGAGATATCTCTGGGCCCTCTCGGTGTTACGGTATCCATCATCGTCTGGCCAGACACTTTGTGATTTGATCACGGGGATGCCGGAACACAGAACGAGAAAAGAGAACAATACCGGTAACGAGGTAACTGGCATAGTGGACAAAGTGTTGATCCACAGGGATGCCAACATGTCTTACCTCGGGTATTTGTAACATATCGCGAAGCAACAGGAATAGCACACGTTAACTGGAGGTTCACTCGAATATTCATTCTTGTGGGTATAGGGGTCAATATGGGTGTCCACGGCTCCGATGTTGATCATTGATCGGAAGGGGTTCCGTGTCATGTCTATACTTCACCGAACCTATAGGGTCACATGCTCAAGGGTGATCTATCTATTGAATACTAGACAGGGAGTCTGAGAGAAAATCACCGAAAAAGTTTCAGACACCGAAAAAGTTTCGGACAGCGGAAAAGTTCGGCCGAGAGAACACCGGATGAGTTCCGGTGAAACTGAAAAGTTTTTTCAGAGGATACCATAAAGTCAAATTGGTTTCGGCACATGCCTGATAATTCTTGGAGGGTGCCAGAATCATTCTGGAAACTTTCTGGAATTTTCCGGGATGAAAACCAGAAATGTTTCGGAGCTGTCGAAACCGCTTCAGATGCTTTTCGCAGATGAAAATCACTAATCCGGAATTGTTCTGGAACGCGTTGAAAATTATTTTAGTGGGTACTGGAAATGTTCTAAGCCCACATAAATATTTTCAGTTCGAACAGAAGCTGAAAAATGTTGTCGTGAATAGTGAAAGTGCTTTTTTGGATATTTTTTTGGAGAGGCACCTTTTTGGACTTGGTCAAAGTTCTAGAAGGGCTAGGCTTGCAAGGGAAGGAACCCCTTTTGGGGGTCCCCCATGGGGTGGCCGGCCACATTGGGTGGAGCTCCTTGGAGCTCCACATGGCCTCCCATTATTGCCATTATACCCATAAGGTGTGACCTAATGATGGGTATTTTGGTATTTTTGGAGCCACCCCTTCCCCTTGGCTTTCCTATAAATAGGAGGTTAGGGGATGCCCAAACCTTCATCCCTTCTCACATACAAGTGCCATTGCATGACTTGGCTTCTCTCTTCCTCCCCGTGAAATAGTTCCGTAGAGCCGAAAGGCTGTCTGGGTTCCGGTGGGAACTAGTTCTGGACGGCGAAGCCCTGCCGGATTGATGACACCGTATGTGTGCAACCCTGTAGAGAGGTCGTAGTTTCGATCCTTTTGCCCAAGGGGTTGTTTTGAGAGTGCCTCCCGAAGGGCTGTCCAAGTGACGGTCCGAGTTCTGTGAGTCCTCCCGAAGGGCTGTCCGAGTGACCGTCTGAGTTTCGAAGGTCCTCCCGAAGGGCTGTCCGCGACACCGTCCGGGGACTGTCCGACTGCCTCCCGGAGGGCTGTCCGAGGGGCGGATGAGGGTATACATCCTTACAGTTGGGAGGTTGTAAATCCTAGCTGCGGGGATCTACACCGCCGTTCTTCATCGACTCTACTTCCGCTGCACTACGAGTCGGTAACGAAACAGATCAAACCTTGTATGCAGTCTCCATAGTGGTCCTGGGCTGGTGCGTAGGTCGGAATTTTTTTGTTTTCTGCTACGTTACCCTACACAGCCAAGCCCGAGCCGAGCCCTCTAACATCAGGGGCAAATGCTTCATGGCGACGTAATCATTGCTCGCACCAATCTACACAGCCACTCGGTAGTCTTCCAGCCATGTCTCTGGTTTTGACTCGCCCGTGAACTTGTTCACCCTAGCAGCCAATCTAAAGTTGGGGGGAATCTCTGTGGCCCGAATGGCTCTGCTGAAACACTCTGGCCCAGAAACAAATGCACCACTTCCACTATCCAAACCCTCTCGGTGAGCTCTGCCTCTGTCGACTAGATTCTGCACGAGGACTGACCTTGCATTGAACCCAGGACCTTGGGGGTCGAGTGGCTCCCTCCGCTCGTCACCGTATGGGCGTCTATCATCATACAGCCGTGGCATGTACGAACCACCTCGCGGAGGAGGCGTCGCCATCTGACAGCGGTCGTCATGGTGATACCGAGGGGCAAACTGTTCGCGGCCTTGATCTTGGTACCGATCTTGGTGGTAGCCACGATCTTCACGCCGCGGAGGCGATCTTGGGTTGTGAGCCGACTGGACTGTCTCTACATGGGGTGATCTGCTGTGTATCCTGTTGCGCGACTGAGAAATGGCTGAATTCTGTTCCCCAGCCGCTTTGAGCAGTGCTCGGATCTGCTCCAGACCTCTTCCTGCTTCGGATCTGGATGGCTAGATGGAATCTGCAATTTTGGCTCCTGCAGCCACATTCTGAATAGGAGTACGGAATACCTGGAACTCCTTGTGTGACTCAGTCGGAAACAACTGCCGCTGCCGTCGACTGGAGATGGGGTGTTGCCTATGGGCGCGATCATCAATTGACGTATGCATTTCTTTGAGCCAAGTGCACTCGGCCAAAGTGACCAGGCGCGCAGCTTCCAGGTCCTGAGCCTCGGTGGTCGTGCCAAGGATGGGAGTCCGGAGGACTTGCTCGTCCCTGTGCCATTGTTCTTCTCTCTGCTAAGCGATGAGGGGCTGTGGATAGTACTTTTCATTCGACGGACCTCCGATCTCACCCCCACCGCGGCCGTACCCTGGCAGGCTATGCCGAGAGCCGGCCATAAGTACCTCCGCCGCCGAGTCGCTGTTCTCGCACTCGGAAGGAATGTCCGAGTGATCCGACACCGAATCAAATAAGCTGTGGAGGGATTCATCGGGCTCGATTGCCGTGATCTGAAGAGTGGATGACTGGCGAGCCGCCGCGTGCCTCAACCATTGCTGGAGCCATGAGCGACCGGATCACTTATGGCGGCGAACTGCAAGGAGGGCAAACGTCGTCGGAGTCGACTGATATGGAGTCGACGGCTGCCGAAGGAGGACGCCGCAGGAACTCGCGTGGAAGTGTGCCGCTCCGTGGATCAGGAGCGCCTCGACGTCCAGAGGGGCTTCTTGAAGCCACGCCGACTCCTCAGCAATGAAACTGAGAGCGCCGAGACGGATCTCGTGACCCAAAACCAGTCCGCCGCCGGAAAACATGATGAAGATGATGAAAAATGCAACCACGCCGGAAGTCGCTAAGACGCCTGCCCCACAGTGGGCGCCAACTGTCGTGGGAACGGATCTGACTGTAGAGGATAGGGGTACATATGAGAGGGCAGGCCTAGCTACGGCGAGGTTGTACACTCAGATTTTATGAGTTCAGGCCCCTCTCGGAAGAGGTAACGACCCTATGTCTCGGTGCTGCGGGAGCTCTGTTATGTAGAGTGTTTGAGTTAAAGGGGGTGCGAACCCTTGTGCAGGAGCAGAGGGGCGGCTTATATAGAGTCCGCTGGCCCCTCATAATGCCCCGTAGCCCAAGGGTTCGATGGAGAATAAATGCTAGCGTTACTAGAAACATATGCAATAAATACTATTCATGGTGACGAGCTGATCGCCTGCCTGTTGCCATCCCAGGCTGACTTTAGGTCTTCTATCTTCAAGTGAAGCCTGATGCTCCAAGTGAAATGAAGTCGACCGAGTGAAAGAGGAACTTCCGAGTGGATATAGCATCGAGTGACTTACACGCTGTGATCATTTCAGTCGGTATTCCGTTCATAGGTCTTGATCTCTTGAATGAGGTGTCCTTGGGTGGGGTATGTAGGTCAGGCCTGGGACCCTACCCTAGGTACATTTCCTCGTCACCACGGGGTTCCTCTTCATCCTCTACACCGCAAGATCGATGCCGGGGTGCACCAGCAACGCCGCCCGTGCCGTTCCCCTTGCCGGGATCCTCCTCGGCCGCCGCCTCGTCTCGCTCGTCTCCGGCAATGCCCGACCTCGCCGAGTCCCCCATCAACCTCACTGTGAGCTCCCGGTCATCCCTGCCCTCCTCGTACTCCTCCACGTGCCCCGTAGCCCCTAGTTGGACGAGATCCGCCCGTAGCCGCCGTCGGCCGTTGCCGCATCCATCGTTTTCCACCCTCGGCTTCTACCTCTCGCACCAGTGGGTGCGGTGCGTCGCGCGCGTCTCGTAGGTAGCGGCTAGTGTCAATTTGGTCGTCGGAGCGCGTCTCCGGTGGACCGCCGCCGTGCCTGTAGTCGCCGGCGGGCGACACACGCGACCTGTTTAAACCCGGCCCTGTCTCACTGACAGTTGGCCTGGGGCGTTAGTTGTTAGGTTAGCCGCTAATTAACCCGCCCACTAACTCACTGACAGTGGGCCCCAGGCCACTAACTAATTCAGTTTAGGCTTTAATTAAAATCTGTTAACTGTGCCAGAGCGTATGACATGTGTGCAAAGTGCTGGTTACACTTACTGTGTACCCGTATCATTTTCTTTTAATTGGGTTTTCGAATTAAAATAAATCAGAAAATTCAGAAAATGTTTTAAACTTCAAAAATTCATATAAATGCAACCGTAGCTCAGATGAAAATGTTTTATATATGAAAAACATTCAGAAAAATGAGACGAATCCAAATATGCCATCCACATACTTGCCACACACGTCTAACATAACAAACATTGAACATTTGCTACCGGAACCGATAAATGAATAGTGTTTGGAGTCGGCCCGAATATTTTCCCTCTTCAATTAAAATGCGTAGTAATGCATTAGAGCATTTCACCAACCCATCTTGGCGTGCCATTGCATTTGTGTTGCATTTGATTGCTCCGTTATTTATTGTTTCTTCCCCCTCTTCTCTCCGGTAGACCCCGAGACCGACGTGGCCCCTGAGTAAGACTACATCGCAGACGCCCAACCTCTGTATGCAGAGCAACCAGGCAAGCAAAGCCCCCTTGATCATTCCTATATCGCCCATTTTTTCTCTCCCATGCTTGCATTAGATTTTGCTACTGTATTCGAATGCTCCTATTCTGATGCATAGCCTGATTTTGTAACCAGCTATTGATACCTTACCTGTTGTCCTATATGCTTAGTATAGACTGGTTAGTGATCCATCAGAGGCCCCGCACCCTTGTTCGTGTTGCCATGCTTTGCTTTTGGATGTTTCGATCAACGTGATCTATTTGCAGAGACCGACACAACACGGCACACCCCCTTGAGTTGTATGACTCTGCAGAGCTACTATCGAGTGCCGAGGGTGATACCTCCTACCTCACTCCTGATGATATCTCTGTAGCGTGGCTAATCATTTGTGGGTTACCGAGGGTGATTCCTCTTTCACCACCTCCGATGATGCCTCTGTCGTGCAACCCCTCAAGTGTGAACCCACCGGGGTGATTCCTCCAATTTCACCTTGACTGATACATCGAGTGGGAATCCATCGAGGGTGATTCATCGGATTTCCCCCTTGATGTTATGGACACATGCTTACCATGTTTTTACCTCAGTCCCTTGTTGAAGTCGGGTCGACCCCGAGGGGTACCTGCGAGAGATTTCAAGTTGGGATGACCGTGAGGGTACCTGCGAGATAATTACGTGGCACGGTCGGGCAGGCAGACAGCCCTAGGAGAGGGCTGCGCCTGGCCCTTGCCGTAAGTCCACGAGACAGGGCGACAGGAGCACTGATCGTCACCTCGAGCTCCTAACATACTAATGGGTTTGGATATGTGTTCTGAGTAGGCCTCTGGCCTTTTCGCACTAACCACCATGCGGGATAGCACTCGGCGTCATACGATTCTCCCAAAAGCTCTATCAGATGTCCAGTTCAGCATTGTGGTCCTGTCGGGCCAGTGCCAAGCAGGATGCGGTGGTGCTCGTCCCGGCTCGTCGCACAACGACCCGGAGTGCAAAGGGCGATGGGCCCAAGATCCCTGAGCACTTAGAAAGTAGAACGACGGGGACCTCTCTGCGGAGCCTAGGTAGAACCACGTCGTGTTGATTGGCCGAGGCCGGGCATGACCTGGAAAAGTGTGTCCGACCAGAGTTAATCGAGTGTGTTGGGTAAGTTGGTGCACCCCTGCAGGGAAGTTTTCTATTCGAATAGCCGTGTCCACGGTAACAGGACGCTTGGAGCTGTATCCCGATCTACTACAACTAGAACTGGATACTTGTGATACTAAATAATATGTTAGCTCCGGGATTGCTTTCTCGTAGGGAGTCGAGGAAGGATCTCTAAGCATTGCTACCATTACTTATTACATTATGTTATACTGCTAATCTGAACAATTCTAATGCTGCAAGACGCTGTAAGATGCTAGCCTCTTATAGGCTAGGCCTTCCCCTCTATTCTGGCATTTCTGCAGTCCAGTCCACAGATACAGCCCCTTCCCTTTGATACCGATGCATACTTAGCATAGATCTTATGTAAGTCTTGCGAGTACTTTGGATGAGTACTCACGGTTGCTTTGCTACCCCTTTTTTCCCAAACCCGATTGCTGTGATCAGATGGCAGAGTCCCGGAGTCAGCTGATCCAGCCGACGACTACTACTACCCAGATGGTGCCTTCTACTACATGGGGACCGATGACCAGGAGTAGTTTAGGAGGCTCTCAGGAAGGAGGGCTGCGCCTTTTCGATCTAGTGTCGTTGTTTTGCTCAGCTTTCTTAAGGCAAACTTGTTTACTCTTTATTTCTGTACTCAGATGATGTTGCTTTCGCTAACGCTTGTAGTCGAGCTTATGTATTCCGGCCCTCGAGGCCCCTTGCTTGTAATATAAAGCTTGTATTATTTTATTTTGTGTCTAGAGTTGTGTTGTGATATCTTCCCGTGAGTCCCTGGGCTTGATCGTGCACATTTGCATGTATGATTAGTGCATGGTCAAGTCGGGGGCGTCACAATTTGATATCAGAGCCAACTGCCTATAGGAAGCCCCTTTCCAACTCCTTGGCCGAAGTTGAGTCTAGTCTTTGAAAAACTATTTTACTAACATTGTTGTGTGGCTTATGGGCCCACATCGCCAATGGATGGGATTAGGATCTTTTATTCCTCTTCTTTATAATGGGATTCTGATTTCTCTTCTTTTCGGTTTAAAGATTTTGCTAACTCTAACATTAGGTTCTCGTAATCACTTCCTCCTGGAGAGCCCCCTCATTCTAGATGATGGTTTGATTCACCAGAAGATTCTGAAGATACTCTTCAATGTTTTTCCGAGGCCCTTGTGCCCACTGCTTTTGCAATTCCCTACCACCGATAAGTCCCTATGGATAACTACACATACACTTGCCATTCATACATTCATTTTCTAGTTGCTCTTGTTAATACAAAATACTCTGAAATACTCTTCTTTATTCCGGGAATCCTTTGAAGCTACTGCCTTGCAGCTTCTTTTCGCACTGCGGATAATTTCTGACACTTATCAGGGATTCGTTCATTCCCAGTTGTTCATATGTTTCGTAAAATACTTCATAACACTATTTGATTTTCTAAAAGTCCTCTACAGCCTATTGCTCTTGGAATTCTTGCCTGCTTGCATTATGATAAATCCCATATGTCTAAGTAATCTTATTGGCAACCTTTGTTACTATCATTTTGAGTTCCTTGATTCAATATGTATGTGAATGCTCGCTATCATCAATTAATTCCTAGAATTTGTCCTTCCGGCCCAGACGTCATTTTGGACATGAGTTAGTTCTCGGCCAATCAAGCTGCAATTGATTGTCCATCTAGTTCTACTCAATTTACTCATCTTTTAATCAGAGCGTCTGCTTCTGCTTCCCCGATTTGGAAATCGTAATTCCTTCGTAATTAAGCTTCGAATTATTCAGGTGTTTTTTATAACCCGATGCATTTGCATTCCTTCTTCTTCTGGTTGAGTACCAATACTCACATATGATCCCTTGTGGGCCACCAAATCCTTTGTTGTATTATTATCTGACAGTGTCCTTCATATCCAGTAACTCTTATTACATCCTTGCTGCTTATGAGTCTGTACTCAACAATGTCATTCCCAGCCGATCGGCTACATAAATATCATGCTAATCTTAACTATGCTACCTGGTCCTCCTTCCCGGTGCACATTTCTGACATTGGGCCAAGCCTGCGTCAAACTTTCATCATCATATTGTTTTGCTTACACAACATGAATCCGAGTGTCATATCCGTGGTTCCGTTGACCTTGAACTTCATTCCATCTGCTTTAATCATCTTACTGATCGATTGCATCTTCATGAAACCCCTCGACAAATGTGTCATGATCAACGACAACATTTTGACTTCTTCTGAGATGTCAATTGAATTCATGGTGAGAAATACCATTCTTGCCCCTCGATGAATTGTGTTATCATCGACCACATCCTTAACTTCCGGCAACACAAACTTAGTCATGTTTTACTCATACATTGAGTTCCTTGCTATTCTTGAAATTGTTTCTTTGTACTTCTTGTCATCTTCGAACCCAATCTATACATTGACACAGTATCATTGCTACCTCGAAGCATGATTATGGTATTCCGAATATCAACAAGCACATTGGAAGCGCAATGCTAGAAATTCCTTGCTCCATTACCCAAACACCGTTGTATGGGTAACATCATGAATTTCCTCACCCCTTTATCTAAATGATTCTGTACTTGCTGTCCTGTCATGTATATCATGCTCTGCCTTTCCTTGGGAAGGATACACACCTAATACCTGAGTATAGCCATATTTTCTTTTCCATTGGTCTGTTTAATTTGATAATCACATTTTCCTTTCCATTTGTCTGTTTAACCTTTTCTGTGATTTATATGACCTAAGTAGTAATTATTCCCTGCTTATGTAAACACTCTGGTGCACAACTCTGTCAGTAAGACCCTGTTACTATTGTTGAAGACATTCCGGTAACACCGGTGGACGAGAACTTTGCTTATTGGTCCACCTCGCCTTGCGAGCAGGAAAATGGTTCTCTTCATCCCCCGCCCTTGGTACCGACGTTGTTGCCGACATAGCTGACAGACTTTCCTCTGACATGCCTTGTGGTCGTGACCATGCAAGATGCCACCGCCCTTCCTACTCTTAATCCACACTCACCGCAGTTCCACAGGATCGAAAACCTAACTCTCCTGTACATGCTTGATTCCGACGTATCCGTTGCGCTTGGCTTCGTATGTAACTCATGAGCCACCTTCCGAGAGATGATCTATTCCCGTTGCTCTGAACCCCTTTCACACTCTGTTTCAGGCATCGAACAATTGTCTATCCGCTTGAAACTCCTTATTGTACCTTCTTACTTTGCTCTCGATGTTTTCTTAAGTTTCAATTCGAGAGATACTTTCTGCCACATTTCCTGAGTTATCCACCAGATAATCGACCTTGCAAAGGTCCGATCTCCCGAAGATACCCCTTACTCCACCTCTTAAATCTCGACACGAGATTTCTTCGAGTGGAGGAGATTTTTGACACCCCCCAGATATTAGTCCTGTCATCATTCACAATATTGTGCCATGTCATCATGATCCTCTTGACTAAAATGCAACTAAGAACTAATTCAACTTCAAAATTCAAAATTTATAATGCTAGTCAAATTATTATTTCTTCAAACATAAAGACAAAAGTGTTCATAATTTTGCAAATAATCACTAAGTAATTGTCAAATATAAACCAACATTATTTGAACTATTGAAATTCCCCTAACCTATTTAAAACAGTACCAATAGCACTTTTCAAGCCCATTTAATGTCAAATCCAAATTCAAAACATTTCAAAATGTCTTGAATCTTTGTGAGCCTCTCCATAAAGTTGCGTAGTAATTAAGAGTGAAGTTTCATATTTTAGAAAAATCACTTAGTACCCTAAGTCAATGCAGAACCGTATCTAAGAATTAAAACAGGAAATGGAAAAGACAGAAAGAAAAATGTACCTGTTCGTTTTGGGCCTTAAGTGTACAGGGAAGGCCCAGCCCACCAGGAGCCGTCACTTACCTCCACCTGCTCTGCACGCGCTGTCGGCACGGCACTCGCCGGCGCTCGGTGCACCGGCCTCAGAACGCCACGACGACTGGCAGGTGGGCAGGGGAGATAAGGACACCCTCGACCCCCCTGCCAACCCTAACTCCCCCCCCCCCCCCCCCTTGCTCACCTCTCTCCCCCTCCGTTCCGCTCACGTCCGACGCTGCCGTTGCCACGTTGCCTCGCCGTCGCGGCCACCGGCCACCGGCCACCACACGACCTGGCGTTGTGTCCAGAAGCTCCGCGGGGTTCCTCTTCATCCTCTACACCGCAAGATCGACGCCGGGGAGAACCAGCAACGCCGCCCGTGCCGTTCCCCTAGCCGGGATCCACCTCGGCCACCGCCTCGTCTCGCTCGTCTTCGGCAACGCCCGACCTCGCCGAGTCCCCCATCAACCTCAATGTGAGCTCCCGGTCGTCCCTGCCCTCCTCGTACTCCTCCCCGTGCCCCGTAGCCCCTAGTTGGACGAGCTCCGCCCGTAGCCGCCGTCGGTCGTCGCCGCATCCATCATTTCCGGCCACCCTCGGCTTCTACCTCTCGCACCAGTGTGTAATGCGCATTGCGCGCGTCTCGTAGGTAGCGGCCAGCGTCAATTTGGTCGCCGAAGCGCGTCTCCGGTGGACCGCCGCCGTGCCTGTAGTCACCGGCGGGCGCCACGCGCGCGATCGGTTTAAACCCGGCCCTGTCTCACTGACAGTGGGCCCGGGGCGTTAGTTGTTAGGTTAGCCGCTAATTAACCCCCCACTAACTCACTGACAGTGGGCCCCAGGCCACTAACTAATTCAGTTTAGGCTTTAATTAAAAACGGTTAACTGTGCCAGAGTGTTTGGCATGTGGGTCCCACTGGACCCCACCAGTTAGCCCGTGTGCAAAGTGCTGGTTACACTTACTGTGTACCCGTAGCATTTTCTTTTAATTGGATTTTGGAATTAAAATAAATCAAAAAATTCAAAAAATGTTTTAAACTTCAAAAATTCATATAAATTCAACCGTAGCTCAGATGAAAATGTTTTATATATGAAAAACATTCAGAAAAATAAGACAAATCCGAATATGAAATCCACATACCAGTGACACACCTCTAACATAACAAACGTTGAACATTTGCTACCGGAACCGATAAATGAATAGTGTTTGGAGTCGGGAAAATATTCCCGAATATTTTCCCTCTTCAATTAAAATGCCTAGTAATGTATTAGAGCATATCTCCAACCCATCTTGCCATGCCATTGCATTTCTGTTGCATTTGATTGCTCCGTTATTTATTGTTTCTTCCCCCTCTTCTCTCCGGTAGACCCCGAGACCGACGTGGCCCCTGAGTACGACTACGTCGCAGACGCCCAGCCTCTGTCTGCAGAGCAACCAGGCAAGCAAAACCCCATTGATCATTCCTATATCGTCCATTCTTTCTCTCCCATGCTTGCATTAGATTTTGCTACTGTATTCGAATGCTCCTATTCTGATGCATAGCCTGAATTTGTAACCTGCTGTTGATACCTTACCTGTTGTCCTATATGCTTAGTATAGACTGGTTAGTGATCCATCAGTGGCCCCGCACCCTTGTCCGTGTTGCCATGCTTTGCTTCCGGATGTTTCGATCAACGTGATCAATTTGCAGAGACCGACACAGCACCGCACACCCGCTTAAGTTGTACGACTCTGCAGAGCTACTATCGAGTGCCGAGGGTGATACCTCCTACCTCACTCCTGATGATATCTCTGTACCATGGCTAATCGGTTGTGGGTTACCGAGGGTGATTCCTCATTCACCACCACCGATGATGCCTCTGTCGTGCAGCCCCTCAAGTGTGAACCTGTCGGGGTGATTCCTCCAAGTTCACCTTGACGGATACATCGAGTGGGAATCCATCGAAGGTGATTCCTCGGATTTCCCCCTTGATGTTATCGACACACGGTTACCATGTTTTTACCTTAGTCCCTTGTTGAAGTCGGGTCGACCCCGAGGGGTACCCGCAAGAGATTTGAAGTCAGGATGATCGTGAGGGTACCCGCGAGATAATTACATGGCACGGCCGGGCAGGCAGACGGCCCCAGGAGAGGGCTAGGCCTGGCCCTTGCCGTAAGTCCACGAGACGGGGCGATAGGAGCACTGATCGTCACCACATGCTCCCAACACAGTAATGGTTTTGGATATGTGTTCTAAGTAGGCCTCTGGCCTTTTCACACTAACCACCACGCGGGAAAGCACTCGGCGTCGTACGATTCTCCCGAAAGCTCTGTCAGACATCTAGTTCAGCATTGTGGGCCTGTCGGGCCAGTGCCATCCAGGATGAGGTGGTGCTCGTCCCGGCTCATCGCACAACGACCCGGAGTGCAAAGGGCGATGGGCCCAAGACCCCTGAGCACTTAGGATATAGACCGGCGGGGACCTCTCTGCGGAGCCTAGGTAGGACTACGTCATGTTGATTGGCCGAGGCCGGGCATGACCGGGAAAAGTGTGTCCGACCAGAGTTAATCGAGCGTGTTGGGTAAGTTGGTGCACCCCGGCAAGGAAGTTTTCTATTCGAATAGCCATGTCCATGGTAACAGGATGCTCGGAGTTGTATCCCGATCTACTACAACTAGAACTAGATACTTGTGATAATAAATAATATGGTAGCTCCGGGATTGCTTTCTCGCAGGGAGTCGAGGAAGGATCTCTAGGCATTGCTACCATTACTTACTACATTATGTTATACTGCTAATCTGCACTCTTCTAATGCTACAAGACGCTGCAAGATGCTAGTCTTCGATAGGCTAGGCCTTCCCGTCTATTCTGGCATTTCTGCAGTCCAGTCCACAGATACAGCCCCTTCC
This sequence comes from Thinopyrum elongatum, assembly GCA_011799875.1. Classification (NCBI taxonomy): domain Eukaryota; kingdom Viridiplantae; phylum Streptophyta; class Magnoliopsida; order Poales; family Poaceae; genus Thinopyrum; species Thinopyrum elongatum. The sequence continues at coordinate 15,269,502 of CM022298.1, read as the reverse complement.
ATTTGAGACCGATGCATACTTAGCATAGATCTGATGTAAGTCTTGCGAGTACTTTGGATAAGTACTCACGGTTGCTTTGCTATCCCTTTTTCCCCATACGTGATTGCTGTGATCAGATGACGGAGTACCGGAGTCAGCTGATCCCGCCGAAGACTACTACTACCCCGATGATGCCTTCTACTACGTGGGGACCGACGACCAGGAATAGTTGAGGAGGCTCCCAGGCAAGAGGCCTACGCCTTTTCGATCTAGTGTCGTTGTTTTGCTCAGCCTTCTTAAGGCAAACTTGTTTACTCTTTATGTCTGTACTCAGATGATGTTGCTTCCGCTAATGCTTGTACTCGAGATTATGTATTCGAGCCCTCGAGGCCCCTGGTTTGTAATATAAAGTTTGTATTATATTATTTTGTGTCTAGAGTTGTGTTGTGATATCTTCCCGTGAGTCTCTGGGCTTGATCGTGCGCATTTGCGTGTATGATTAGTGCACGGTCGAGTCGGGGGCGTCACAGGCGACTTACTTCTTCAATCACAGACTTCAACTTCTCAAAAATGTACTCTTTTGTCTTCAAATCACCTTCACAGTTTTCAGCCTTCAAGAACACCGGTACTTTCTCAGAAATGGCCACAAAGTTGATGAGTGGGCGCCTAGATGGATCTGACCAACCAACCGCACAAATTGTTACTCCCCTCTCAATCCATGTGCTTTTCACATGTTACAATAACTTTTCAATGTGCATCTTTTCATTCTTGAGAAGTGTAGTCCTAAGCCTATTGTATCCAGGAGGCTTATAACCAGGAATATTGTGGGTTGCAGCAAAGTTATATGAGTCTTGATAATGTGGATTTCTTGCAAAGTTGAAAGCTAACCCTACAAAACAACAAAAGCATTAATCAGCAGGATGCACGAAATGAAATACATAGCTGTACATTTGTTGCGTACTTGCATAGTTGCATACCTCCAGAATAAAAAGCTCTAGCAATTTTTTCATCCAATTGCTTGCGTAAATCATTCAGCCAAGCTTTCTCCAGTGCAGTAGTTGGTCCATCTCCTCTCCTCTTTTTAGTGCTTGCACTTGATGAAGCAACACTTGCTGAACCACTAGGCAAAGACACATTTTTTGGCTTGTTATGTGCTAATGCAGCTTGAGCCATTGCAACCTCACTAGTAAGTGCATTCAGAATGTCAACTGTGACCTTTTTACATGCATGGATTCCATGGTTCCCTGTCTTCTTTAGCAAATGAGCAGAAACTCTAGAGTAGCTACTCAAAGCTTCATGACCACAATAGCTACATTTCCATTTAGTGTTGCCGGCCCCCCCCCCCCCGCCCCCCCCCCCCCAAAGGTGATTTTTCTATTACTGTAACATGGCTCCACAATGGTGCCCTTAGATTTGTAGGTACAGCAAGAGGTTTAGCAGGAGGAGCCATCTGGAGGAGATGAGAAAATGAGATCTTCACAGATCAGAGGAGAAAGAAGAGGGGATGAGCTTGGCTGGGCAGGAGAAAAGGAGAAGAGAAGTGTACGTACCTGCCTGCTGCGTGAGAGGAGGCGTTGGTGAGGAGGAGGAGCTCGTCGCCGGCTAGCCGCCGCTGCCGCCGGCCCTGGGTGAGCAGCTGCTAGGTACGCAGCCACCAGCCGCCGCCTAGTGTGAGCTCGGGAGGGAGGAAAGAAAACTGGGAGGGAAAGGATGGGGGCATTGGGGTACTGGGGTTTCTGTCTGACTCTTAACTGGGCTGAGTGGGCTCTTAGATGGGCTGGGCCGTATCCAAAACGAATTGAGAAAGTATCCTTGAAGTATCTGAATTGTTTTAAATTGTTTATTCACGGATACTTCTTGGATACGTATCGGGGACGTATCGGTATCGGATACGTATCCAATACTGATTCGCTGGTCGCCTGAAGTATCGGTGCATTCGAGGCGATCTGAATCAGTGTGGCTGTATGAACCAGTGTATGAAATGAAATTAATACAATGAAATAAAATAATGTAAATAGGCGTATGAGCTCTTCTTTGTGAATGAAAAAAAGTCTGGATCGTGAGGTTTTGTCTCTCGAACCACATATATCTGGAATGTATCTAAATTTTACATTCTAACAACTTATATTCTAGAGTATGAAACCCGGAAAGTGAGAGTTTAATTTGTAAGGAAGCAGTTTTTTATGATTTTTGCTTGCTTACAGAACCTGGAACCTTCACAATATCATTTCACCTTTGCTGATTTGCAGTGGTCCAAGAGTAACCCCTCAGGTCCGAAAATGTTTTTTTTTCAGCCAGGGTATAAACAATTGAACTCTAAATAAAATTTACTCTGCTATGGCAATATCAAGGCCAGAACCCGACTTTTTTGTCCGGAGCAATACGGCGAACAACTACACAATATAAAACCATAGGTCACTTGTGCACTTCATTTGCATCTGTACTACTCTCAACCTAGCTACTGTCATTTTTACCACTGAGCAAGTATCATAAATAGTTGGTGCCATTTTTTCACACTGAACACATCACTGCTAATTGTGCCATTCTTTTCAACAGTATTACCAAGAAAACAATCTCTAACATGCTTGAGACCAAGAAGACAAGTGATGGTGTTTGCATTGCGCTTGCACTCTTTCTTTATAAGAACAAAACCATTTGTTCTAAGCATATGCGCGTGAGAACTTCTTCGTTGCTTCTAAACGTCTGGTAAATTATCGTGTGATACTATTCAAGTTATTCCAAGCTGACACCATCATCATCCATCATGTAAAACTTTCATCAGCAAATCATCAAACTTGTGTTACATATATATTCGATGTAAAATTAACTAAACATAAAACAGACAAAAGCTATTACGTGTGCTATGTGATATCACCGAGGGTAGAGGCAGACCAGAACTTCGGATCTTCATGTAGGTACCAGTACGTAGTTCACAACGATGCTAGATGAGATCATCCCATATTTTGATATTATGTTTATTCTTGATTTGTTGGAACACTTGTTCTGCCAGTGATGTATAGTCCAATTAATGCAAAACAACTTTTGAGCAATCTTTGGTGAGCATTGTTAGATATTCACGATGTCAGCATGGCATCATTGCATGTGTCATAGCTTAGGTCGGTTCATACTAGTCGGTTTGTACCATCTATAAATACCCATGTAATCCCTCTGTAAAGATCAGATCAAGAGAAATAAAAAACCCAGGCGTGACACGCACCTGTTGCAATCAACCCTGCGTCCCGTGCGTGTGTTCTCAGCGAGATCGGATCAGCATGTTAGCACTAATCTTGATATTTTGTATCTTCATGTTTAGTTTTGAGTTTTGCACATAGTTAAGGTGTTCATGTAGCTTGTTGTAGTCCGGCAAGGTGTACGTGTGATGCGTACGAAGCCGACGAGTTTCAGTGGAGGCATGCGAGGCAAGATGCTTATGGCGCCGTGCGATGCCGTGAGCTTGGCGAGATGCCGATGGCGGCGCAAATCTGCAGTGCAAGTGCTGAGGCCAATGGGCTGTACATGAACTAGCCGAGGTTGTTAGCTGCATGTGAGGTCTTAGCTAGCTTTGTGCATGCATGTAGTTGGCTTGGTCACAAGTGGTTGCCGAGTCATATGGATCATGGAGATAGTTTAGGAATAGTGCATGTAGCTAATTAGTGGAGTAGTGGCTCAAGTGGAGGCGTGAGTTGCATGGCAGGTGTGCCTAAACTTTGTGTATATATAGTGCTTTGAGTTATGAGAAAAGTGGCCGTGAGGGCAGCAGGCACAATGTAGTCTTAGAAGTCACCAAGGAGTGTCTCTTTGCACAGCAAGGTTGTTTCTTCCTTGGTGCATGTGTGTGCGCGCGTGTGTTTCTTGTGTTGTGTGAGAAAAAAAGTGGGAAGTTTGAGAGATGATAAAGATTCTGAGAGAGAAGAGAGGGGCTGCGAGATGCAGCGCCAACACGGCCGGCGGAATCGATACGTACTTGCAGCGTATACGTGCGTGTCTAGCCGGCGGCTAGAACTAATCCAGCAGCCGGCTTGCTTAGGAGGCCAGCTTGTACGTACGTGATACTCTTGGGCTTCGCGTGTGCACTTGCGTGTTCCGTCGGAAAGCACTCGATTGGAGCATCGCGTGTCGTCGATCTCGTCGGAAAGAACTTGGCGTGTCGGGACCTGCGCCAACACAGAGAATGTTTAACTCCAAATTGATATGACACACATTAAGTGAAAATGAAAAAAAAACCATGCATACACAAACCGAACTAGACACTCAGGTCTTACTTATCACACAAAGATGTGTCTTAGGAACCGGCGGGGACAGGACCATACGAGCGAGCCAGTGTGCGCAAGCGGGCGGTGGGTGATCAGCGGCGGGAAGGCGGATGATCGGCCACAGGCCGGAGCATGGCTGGAAGAGCTTAACCGAGGTTGCCAACGACCAGTGATTCGCTGCCCTGCTTCTGCTCCTTCCAAATCACTCACGTAATCAACGGCAGATCTAGTTAACTCGATACTACTCCCTCCTAACACCACTAGTAAAATGTAATGTAAAAAACCTCTTAAACTAAGGGAAACGTTTCACGCCTACACGCCGGCCGAAGCTTCGGCCGATCGTTCGCGTGCCGCTCGATCGCGAAGGGATCTACCGCATAGACATCTCCCGATCCACAATTTGCGTCATTGGTTTTTCCTCCCTCGGCCCACCCACGTGCCCTAGGCCCACCACGACTGCTTTCTTTCCTCTTCCTCTCTGGTGCGTCGTCCTCTGCCCTCCCTTATCTTCTTTCCCGCGTGGTCGTCTTCAAGCTCCATCTCCACAACTGCTCGTTCAAAGCTCCGACGTGGGGGTGGGGAAAGGAGCTGCAACCAGAGCCCGACGAAGATGTATCTGCGAGAATCGCCACCCGGAGCAGGGACCATGGCGGCCGCATGCTGGAACCAGCGCCACTTTTTGCTACAACCAGCGGAATGTTTTGCTACATTCATTCATGGTGGAGCTACGACCAGCGACGGCGAAGAGCATTTTTTGCTGCAATAGTTGCCAGTTTTTGCTATGACCGGCGAGAGA